>VXAD01005762.1:2853334-3309097 GCA_013399195.1 Dicrurus megarhynchus
TCCCCCAAAAAGAGTCATATTTCTAACTTCACAATGCTAGCAAAGAATTCGGAACTTGATCAAAGACACAGGTACTAGCAGTTTTATCATCTTGAAGGAATTTATATCTAACTAGTCAAACAACCCAGGTTTTGCCTTGGATTCTTGATGGGGGTTATTATAGCAAAACCTAAATAAACATTTTCCTAAAATACTTCCCTGAACATGGGGGGAAATTGAGCATCTCTCAGCTGAATGTGAGTGAGACTTGAAGATGTGTAATCCAGGAGTGGTGATTTTTGACAAAGACTAGTGACACACCTCATCTGTATTCAGATGGAGAATGGGGAAAGGAAGCTGAGGATGTTTTTTGTCATTTTGCAATAACCACCGTGGGAAAGGCAATCATTCCCAGCCCCAGCAGTCCCAAAGAAGCAGCAACCACAAGTAACAAGGAGGGCCCTCAGCAATACACAAAACGGTGTGGAGGGACACAGAATTTCAATTTAGTTCCAGAATGTATGGAAAAACATTACTTTGAAACTAAAGAAAGGCTTTTATTTATCTTTGTCTTACAAATCGAGTTTAATGACAGGCAGGACTGAAAGGAAAGTGATGTGGATGGGAGAGTTTAATGAATGTGGGAAAAGCAAAGATGAAGGGGTTTAGAAGGGTTCTTGAACAGGAGGAAAAAAAAGGGCTCCCCTACCTTATTTCTCTTATTGAAATTCCTGTTCTTGTCATCTTTAAAGATGTGGGAGACCACCTGAGACCAAGACCTGTGCTGATTTAACAGCCATAATCTCTTTGCTTTGTGGGGCAGGAACCCTTGTGTCCATCCTGATCAGCTTTCTGTGAAAGGCATTTCCCCAGCTGTGATGGCATCTTTCCAGTACCAAATCTTGCAGGGCTTTTCTGGCTCTTTGGTGCCATATGCACTGGTTGGTGAGGCCTTGAATACTTGTTTTCATTATTAGAGGGATATTTCCCAGAGTGTTGGGTTCTTCAGATTCACACAAGTGGCTTGCCAGCTGTTAAAATATTTTGTTGCATAGAGAAGAGCTCCTCCAAATCAAAGCAGTATTCTCTGCCAGCACAGGCTACATGGAATTGATATTTTGAAGCCTGAGGTTAGCAGAGAGTATTTCATCAGGCTTCCTGCACTAGTACAGGTCCCTCTCTGGTGCACAGAGAGATGTACTGTCTCCCCACCTCTCTGCCCTCCTGAGTGAGCAGGGCTGGTGGAGGCAGCGTGGCAGCAATGCTGCGAGCACCCTCTGAGGCTGTGCAGTGTCCCTGTGTACCTGGCTCCTCTCCTGGCCCTGCTGTCTCAGCAGCTGCTGCAGTAGTGCTCCGTTGGAATCAGGCTTGTTATTGCTTCCCTGAGTAGGAGAGACTGAATCAAGTTTCCATTTTATTCTTTGGGCTGATATGCTTTAGCATCAAAGGAGTGTTCCTGCTGTGGCTGCTGTTTCAAAACACACACTGGAATTTCATTTCTATTATTCCTCATTACTGACAGCCTGTCTCTCTTGCTCACCTTTGTTTCAGACCCTGCAGGTGGGCTTTGAGAGAGGCCCCTGCTCCCACTGGGGTGTTGCTATCCATGTTGCTCAGGAGGAGCATTTGGTACCATTAAGAGGCTTTTTGTGGTGAAACCATTGTTTTGAGAGAGTGTTTTGGAGTGTCTGTGTGCTTGGCAATCGCTGAAGCAGCAGCACCTGTGACTTTCTGGAGAGAGGAGAGATGAGCTGCAGAGGCTGGGCTGTGTGGGGATAGCAGCCAGGCTTGGCAAAGCCCGGTGGCTGTCCTGGGGCTGCCTCTGCGTCCTGAAATGGGCAGTCCAGGCTTCTGTTCCCATGCAGGAGGACAATCAAACCTTCTAAATGTAGCAAATAACTGTGGCAGCAGACTGCAGGAGTGCCAAAAGCAGCAGCGAAGCACATCTGATGGGTCCTGGTGCCTTGTCAGCAGTAAATAATCTTGGATGTGCCTTGATGGCAGCTCCCAGCTCTGGTGATGAGGGCTCTGCCACCAGCCACACTGGCCTCTGTTCAGCCAGAAACTGGACTCGGGGGTTGCCCTGGACCTTGTGCATGGGAACCAGTGTCTGCTGAAAGAGTGATGTGGAGGGAGTTTCCCATAGAGCAAGGTAGCTCCTAATCCTGTTCCAATTATTTCTATGGCAGTGCAGTCACCAGATTAGTGGCTGTGGGCAGGATTGAGAAGGATAAGTACTGGGTAGCTCAGCCAGATTTCTGAGGTATGGCAAACGGCTTTTTGAGCAAAGGGAGAGCATGGTTATGCTATGTTGTCTGTATCTGAGGAAGGAATTCACTTGTTGCTATAATGAAAATTGCTGAACTCTGCTTCTGCCTTATTCATTTTTTCCTAACATGTTTCCTTCTAGATTTCTTTATTACTACTATCTGGTTTAGGTGATCTAATTTTGTGGTCAAAATGAGCAGATGGAGAGGGACATGCTATTCCCTAGCATGTTCTAAACGACATCAGCCCAGTGAGTTTTAGCACCAGTGCAAACAGCTGAGCGAGAATCACAAACAATGGTTGTATCAGACATAAATCACAGTCTCAGCCTGTTAATAGAGCAGGCATATGTTAACCTCCCACCAACATGGCAGAATTTCAGAAAGTTCATGTGTGTGCTCTCCTGTTAACCTGCTTAAAGAATAACGAGTATTTACTTCTCCAGATTGCTGTGGAAAGAGATGCTGCATTTTTAACCGGGGTGCTTTTGTACATGTTAAAATCACTGAAACCTTTGAAAGCAAATCTGCTGTTGACTGTAATAAAAATTGTGTGTGTGTGTGAAATAGGAGTCCTGGAGACATATAAACATCATCCTGCCAAGGTCAAGTTTAGTGAAGGACTGCCAAGATGCTGAGAAATGATCTGGTTTTGGTCACTTTTAGCATCACTCATATTAAGTACTTACATCTTAAAAGTATAAACACCTGTTAAGTCATCCTTTTTTCTAAGGTTAAGGAAAGAAGTCTATGCTGCAGTTTCAGGAAACAGGGCTGAGAAGGGACCATAGGAAGCCAAAGTAAAATCAGGACTTTGGATGGGTGCTTGTCAAACTTCTCTTACACAAAGTGTGTAATTTCACTGTGCAACCCTTTCTACTCACTTCATAGTCTAACCCTTTAATGCTTTTGCTGCAAGACTTAATTTAGTCTCTTCTCCTTCGACATGCAGAGAGGTTTTCCATTTTCCACTTTGTCTGTAGCTCTGTGAGTATTTGAGGACTGTTACAAATCTCTCTCCCCAGGCGTGTTGTTCTGGAGCCACCTTGTCCTCACAACTCCCTTCCATCAAGGAATACTTCAGGCAGTGTCTCCCCCAGTTAAAACAATGAAAACTTGATAACTACCAAGTACTGTTTTACCATTCAGCCTTAATTTTGCCGTGATTTCATTTAGCCCAAGTTTTCTGTTTTATCAGACAGAGTAACAAAAATCTTTATTGTAATCAATCTATGTACTCTGCTGGGGCTTTCCTGCCTTCAAGGCCTCTTCTCCTGTTCAGGGTGGAAATTGGACTCCAACAAGTTAGTATTTGACAAACCCATGTTTATTGTTAGTACCTGCAGACACTTGTAAAACTTAACCCAAAATAATTGAGTAAATGAATTTGAAAGCAGAAATACCTTGATTTCCTTCTGTGTTCCCACAAATACTTTCTTCCTTCTTGTATCTTCTAAGAAAAGAGGCTTACTGGTTAGCCCAGACCTCTTCCTTCTGCCCACCCTCACTTATTTTTCAGGGGCACTCTGCTTGAACTTTTTCAGTGATCCCAGCCCATGTGTGAGCTCTTAAAGCTGATGTGTAACTGCTTGAAGAGAAATTGGCTGGAGCAATGTCTTGGAAGACAAATTCCACAAAGCTCAAGGGAAGCATTTGCACAGGCAGGGATACAGAAGCCAGTGTGCCTCAACACAAGTTTTGAGGCTCCTGAAGGCAGAGACTCAAGCAGAAATCTGTGTCAGATCAAATGGAGGCTGCTTGCCTTGCAAAAGATGCCCCCAGTGTGAGCTAATAAACAGTATATCTCTACTTTATTTATGGAGCAGAGGAAACAGGGCAGTGCCCTTGCATCCTGGCAGGTGTGAGGGATCTGTTTCGGGTCAGCACTGGCAGTGCTCCCCCTGACCAGGCAGATGCTTTTGCTACCCAGCGTGCCCCAGACTTTGAAGTTTGTGTGCTCTGGTGAAACCACACACAAACTGCAGGCAGTGCTGTGAGCAACACACCGCTCGGGTTTTGAACAAGATAATTTAAAGTATGGGGTTTGTGGACTTCAAAGAACAGATGCACTAAAATACTATACGTGTATTTTAAAAGTATATTTCCATGGATACCCAACAAAAATTATCCCAAATTAATGTGCTTGGACTTCATATTTTGAATGTCCTCTGTGGGAGTTCCAGTTAGGAAAAAAGTAGTTTTAATTAATTTTTAATGTGGCTACTGCTCTTCAGCAGGTCAAGGTGATTGATTTATCAGACATTTTAAATATTTAAATACAGTTATTGGCTGAACAGAAGCCTGAGCAGCCTCTTCTGTAAATTTTCATATTTAGTGTATGGCAAAATGAAGGTCCAAGAAATAAATTTTTGTGTCTTGGGATATCTAACATGTAGCTCACTTCAAAAAAATACATAGGAAATGTGGTATTAAGGTTTTTTTCACTACAGTAGCTTTAGGAAAAACTGAGAATAACGATAAAAAAGACTCCATTTTTGAGTTTTCTAAGCATTCTCGTGGCTCACCAGTGATGTTGCACACTGGAGATATTACTATATGGATGCTATATATACTTCCCTATGGAGATGGCAAGCTGGGGAGGAACAACTGTTCCCATCAGGATCATAGCTGGAATGGATATGAATGATTGCCTCTTCTGCTTCAGTCAGTAGGAAATGACTGAGTCACACTGCTGAAGAATAATCTTACCTGTCCAGTTAGTAATCAAAGAAAAGCCTGAATGCTTCTGAAAAGCAGGATGGACTTCAGGTTACTTGTCTGAATGGTTTTCCACTCAAAGTTTATCTTTCAGTAGTTAATAGAAAATTTTCTGTGGTGCTAATGAATTGTTCAATCAGACTTTTACCACTCACCACACAGAAAATAGAGCTCCTGCACCCAGGGAACAGAGCCTCAAAGACTCGACTGAAGTTTTCAAAGCATGTGCATATTGAAGCTCCAGGGATGGGGGTTTGATCAGATGTGCTTTTAGCACCCTGTTAGTCCACGGTGGGCTTGTATATACACTCACTGATTTCCTCTAAACATTTTGAGTGGCCACAGCCCAATGAAAATGTTAATTTCCCCAAGAAGTGACAGCTTTTCAGAAACCATAGTTTTGGCTTTTTTTAATAGGACTGTAAGGAGACGGTAAGTGAAATACTGCAGCTCAGGAATGTGGACGGGTAGAGAGGTTACATCTCAGGCTGCAGAGAAAGACTGATGGTATTGCTGAAACTCCTGGAGATCTACAGCTTCAGCTTTCACAGCAGAAGTTCCTCCTGCCCCCACCACTTCTCTTGGGAAGATCTCCAGCCACAGGACTGCTCTTAGTGCCTGCTGGGAAAAATTGAGCGAGAGAATCTTGGAGAGCAGGGAAAGCACGATCGGGAAATGGAGGGGAGGAACAGGATAAAAAAGTAAAGAACGTGCACAGAAAAGTTAAAACACAGTAAAATTTACCTCTATAGGTTTCCTCAAGAGTTGGATTACTTCAGCAGTTTGGCAGTTGAGTTGTTTTTCTACCGAAAGTGGTAGCAAAGACTGGTATTAAAAGTGGTGGCAATGCTTTAATTTGCTCTTAATTAAATCTTACTGCAATCTATTTCACTTTCAAATTTTCCTGTTTATGGGTGATTTGAATTTCATACTTACAATTCATGCTTAACTTGCTGTTCATGCCTGTACTTTCTATGGTTGCTAACAAAAATTTAACTCTGATTTGATAGCGCTACTTTTAAGAAAGGCCCAGGAAAAGCATGTGGTATGTTTGCATTTGATGGATTGTATACAAGTCAGGGAAAGCATTAATTTTAAAAGGTGAAAAACCTGTTTGAGGTCACATTTTGAAGATCAGTGTTGCCATTTAAACACTACGGTGACAAAAAAAGGCTGTCACTGAAATTCATGGGTAAACTGTGGTCAAAAAAGGAAGATGAGAATTGAGGAGTTCTCCTTCCATGATGGCACCTGTGGCAGGCTATGGTTTTGGTGGAGCAACAGCTGATTTCTGTGTCCCAGGGGCCACAGAAGCACTGCTCTCCTTCACAGCCAAACACTGCCAGCCTTAGTGGCTTCCAAATATGTGAATCAGCACCAGAGAGCAGGAGGCCAACACCATAAACTCATCCATTGATTCAGATACCAAGGATGCACACCCTGTATGACCATCTCAGTGCAACTCAGCTGCAATATCTGGAGTGATATTTGGTACACTGACTTTAATGGCTTGCTTAAAAAAAAAGTGTACTGGTCTCTTGGTGCTTACAGTTTTCTGGGTGGGTTTTTGTAGTTGGTTGTTTTTTTTGTTGTTGTTGTTTTGGTTTGGATTTTTGGTTTGGTTTTTTGTTTGGGGGTTGGTTTTTTTTGGTGTGTTTGTGTACATGTGCAGTGTTGTTTGGTATATATCAACTAAATGGAGAGGAATATTCACCTGGGGAAACCTTGGCAGGTTCTGGCTGGAGGCCAATTTCAAACATTTTGAGACAGTAAATTTGTTGCAGAGAATCAAAGAAATGGTAGGTAGAGCATCCAGAAGCAGAATAAACTAACCTCTCTCAAATTCCATCAGGAGAGCCAGTACAGCTAGGGAAAAGAAAAGCCAGGGAAGTTTTCCTTCGCTTTGAAGCTTTTCTAGAATGAATCTTTAATGATGGGTGTCTGCAGCTTCTTCCAGATGATAATGAATGTAAAACCCCCAGGTTTTTAAGGCAGAGAAGATGGAGCCCAAACAAGAATCAGATCAGGGTGCCACTTGCACTGACAGTTATCTGTAAGTATTCCCCTGGGATGTGAGCTACAGTTTGTGTGAATAATGCTAAAGGTAGCATTTGAAGCTTGAGGTGGGTGTGTGTGGTGTTTGTTTTCTGAGTGCTGAAACCTGGAGTGACTCCAGCAGTGGAAATGCAGAATCCTCCCTTCTGCAGCAGGCAGGGACCAAATGGCACAACAAAGAGCAGGCTGTGAATACTTGTGCAAATGTAGAGAGAGAGGCACTTCAGTGAAAATATGCAGGAAAAATGAATAGTTTAGTAAAAGCTGCTTTTTAGCCCCCCTTGTAGAAAATGTGCTTAGTAATAGGTTCATTTTGACTTCTAAAGGAATTTCTGTCAAATACTATTATCAGGGAAGGCTACAACGGCAAAGGTATCAAAGCTATGTTTGCAGAAATTAGGCTTCAGAGCACTTTGAGATGGAAGATATGTGTCAAATTTCTTTACATGTCATCTCATGTTTCTTTTCTTTATGAATTTTCCAACTGTGGTACATGCTGTCTGTTTAAAGATGAGAATGCTGCAGCAGTTTCCTTTTTAAAAAAAGTCTTTGGCAGTTGCATTATATTTTTTTATTTTATTTTTTCTCTTCACCACTTGAAAAGAAAGGCAGAAAAGTGAAACAAAGCACAGAAATAAAGCAGTCTATCACACTGAAAACCTCTGAAACATAAATAATAAACTTTATTTACTAGGTAATTCTCTTTGATACTCCTGTTTATCATATTTTCAACAGTTCCTTCTTAAGACAGTGTTGCCTAAGTACAAGAAAAGTGTCTTGGTATTGTTAAACTGGAAGAAGCATCACATTTGTATTAACAGACATTCAGATTTAAAAGCATGTCAAAAATATTTTGAATGCATTTAGAAAAGCAAATGCATTTCTTCCAAGTGTCTGAAGACTAATTTCATTTTATATTCTGGGTAAGACCAGGATGGTATCCAGAAATGCCTCCTATTTGCTACTTTTACTTTTTTCATGGCATGTATATTCCATGTTGAATGTATCCTTTCTCTTCATTTGTGTCACAGATAAAATTTTGGTAGCCATTCTATACATGAATCTATTCTTATCTCTGTTTACTCACCACAACAATGACTCCTGCCTGATGAACTGAGCATTATTTTAAGCACATTTAAAGGAGGAAAAAAAGAGATTAAACTGATTTCTTTCCCATTTTTGGACTACTCCGTGCCCACAATTCAAACATTCACCGCATAATCTCATGGAAATTAAATGTCATCATTTGACTGCAAGAGGAATGACCCACTGAATTCAAGTTACAAAGAACTCTGTACTGCTTTCAGGTGTTCTCTCAGTGGGCCACCGTTTCTGATGATGAGTCAATTCTTCAGGCACACTGGCAGAGAGGGAGCAGAGAAGAAGGTGGATTTTGTCTGTGGAAAAGCAGGCATTAGCAGGGATGCACGGTGTCTTAGAGCTGCAGTCAGAAAGTCTCTGTTGCTGCTGTGCCAGGGAAATGCTGTTCAAATTATTTCAGGGGAACCATGTCATGTTTGCTGCAGGGGCTGGAAGCAGGAGCTCCAAGCTATTCCCATTATGTAAGGTTTTCCCAGTGGAAATAGCAAGTCAGGATGCTGTTGTCCCCTTTCCCAGCTCTCCTGTGCTCCCCAGAGCTATCAGCCCCCAGGTGCCTGTGCAGAATCCAGGGGGATCTGGCCAGGGCTGTGAATCTGTAGAGGAGGAGGATGAACCCCCCCAGTGCAGGATGCTGCCTCCATAATCAGAGCAGTGAGGATTTCTCCACTTATGGCTTAATACTGAATTAATTTAAGACTTGAACAGAGCATCTAGAAACTTGATGCTGTATTCAATGGTTTATGAGTTATATTCTTTTTCCTTGGCGTGGGGGGCGGGGGGGAGGAATCTCTAAATGTCCACAAGCATCATCTTGCACAGGCATCAAATTCTTTTCTCCTCTAAAACTCAAGTGTGATTTGCTGAGGCTCAAAGCTGCAGCAGAATGGCTTCATCCTCCACCAGGCAAAGCCTCCACCATGTATTTTGTAGTGTCAGTTCAGTGATATAAGTGAAGAGGATACATGACAGAGTATTAGGCAGAATCTATTGCTCATACTTCAGGATGTAAATCAGTTAAAGATAGCTTCAGGTGAGAAGGAAATCTCTTCTCTATATTTAATGCCTGGCTATAAATTTGAGGCCTCTGACACCCTCTCATGCAGAAATATTGGCTAATGTGTTTTTGGTATATACAAGTGTGCATTTGTCAGTTTGTTCTGCCCACAGTACAGACATTCACAATTTTGATCACAGATGAGGACTTCTCTCTCCTGAGATTTTTTTTCCAATCGTAGATTCACTTTAAAATTCTGCAGAGGATGCTGTGCCTGTATTAAATAGCACCTAGGTGCCCATGGAGTAGCATTCTTCACAATCCAAAATTTCAAAATATTATTTCATAATAAAAACCAATTCATAGTGTGCAGTTTTCTGTCTCCTCACAAGCCAGTAACACCATAAATATGATGAGAAGGACTGTTAATAGCTAAAGCTGAGTTCAGGTCACTTAATACATTCCCTAGGTAGTGCAGCCACATGCTTAAAACCACCTTTCCTGATTATTTTGCAGGCTTTGAAAGAACAGTACCCTGGAGCCCACGTGAGCTATGTGTAGAAGCTTGCAGGCCTCCTGAAAGGAATTGCTCTTTCAAGAGGGTGTGAAGCACTGGAAGCCTCTAATTACAGCAGTGCAAACTGTCAGGTCTTGTATAGCAGGCTGTATTAAAATGTAGTTTGTGTTGATTCACTTCCAAGCCAAGATAATAACCTCACAGAAAAACAGGCTTTTACATCAATTAATTAAAAATTGATATGGCTCCAGTGCAGCCTAGATAAGGAGGCACTTGCCCCTCGTGCTGCCAGGCACTCGAAAGCTGCCACACTGGAAAGCCAAGCAAAGGCCAAGTATCAGTCATTGCTAACTCCCTGCTGATGCTCCTGCAGGTAACTTCTAAAGAAGGTCCAAAAGCTATTTAATTTCACTGTCCCATAACAGCTTTATAATAAGGTATGTGCTTCTGTAATAATTTACTGGTTTAATTATATTATGGTTTTTAGGTAAAAAAGAAAAATAAAAAAATCTTACAAGCATATTTCCCTTCAGTACTCAGCCTTTTTAGGGCTGAGGGAACAGGATAGGAGGGACACACAGAAAAACCCTCTACATTTCACTGGCTTCAACCAGAGCTGTGGGGTGGGTGAACCCAGGCAATCACTAAACACTTTGGCACTGCACATGGCACTAGAAATACCTTCCCTCACATGTGAAATTCCTACAGTATGAAGCAAAACAGTGGATTGAGTAACAGGTAGCATGCTCTGGGCAGTGTTATGATTTCATAAGTGTAACTTGGCAAGCTGCACCTCACTCCTTTGGGTCAGTGATGGGAGAGGGACAGCTCCACACCAGGCACTGACAGACTGGGTTGGTTTTTACATGGAGATGTTCTGCCCTCTCACCCCCCTGGTTCAGCAGTGGGTAGAGCTAAAAAGTGGGTACAGCCTGAGGTGATGTGGCTGCTGCTGAAAGGCTCGAGCCCTCCTGGGATGTGCCAACATTTCAGGAGCTGCCATAGCTGTCCTGCTGTGTATGGACACCCCATAAACTGCAGCTGCATTCACGGTAGCTGCAAGGAGAAGGTTAACAATGGGAGGAATTGCTACTTAGTTCATTAACACTGGAGCTGTTATCAAAAAAAAATTATCAAAACCCAGTTGGCACAGGCTTGCAGGATTTACTAATCAACATGTCAGTTCATTTCCAAATGCCTCATACACCTCGAGTTATTTTTGTCCAGCTGCTTCCTGCAGATGCAATTCGAACAGTCAGAAATAAAAACAAATTCCAGTGCAGCAGCAGCGTGCTGCTGGTACTCTCCTGTGGCTTAGGCAAGTCTCTTCAAAAGGCATGTACATAGGGGTGGGGGAGAGGGAGCAGCCAATGTTGATACGGGGAGATACTCAGTAACTTTTTGCTAAAGCTGAGAAAATCCTTTCCTGTGGGCCACACACAGCATTGTTTTCTTTGTAAACTGATTTAGGAAAACTTCGAAGACTTGTGCTGAAGATCTTGTATTTGTAACTGTGCAGTGAGGGCTCCATCGTCTATATTCAGCTATGATATCCAAGAACTGCAGTTAATAACTCTACAGCTGAGAGGACTTCTGCAGAAGAAAAGTTAAGCATATTCCCACGTGCTAGAACAGCTTCCCTGCATGGGAGACTCCCCTCCAAGTGCGTTTGAGCACAGGAATTTTTCCCTGGGTGCGTGCAGTTATGCCTCAGAGAGGGCAACCCCAACAGATGGGCCTGGGTTTTGTTTCATGGTTGGATTAGGAAGAGAAAAGGTGTGGGTTAGCAAATCATAGCAGCGATCAGGATCACAATATGAAGCTTAAATAATGGGGAATTAAAAAAAAGGTAATGAGATTTTTAAGTCTCATTAAGACTCACTAAAGATACTCACTACTTGTGATGCTCTAGAGTGAGGCTAGAGGAGCAAATTTTTCAGGCAATTCGGGTTCAACAGTTCCTTGTCAAGCTCTCCTCTTGGCTTATGTTGGTACTGCCTGTGCCAGCTGAGCTGGGGAAGGGCTGGGCTGCCTGTCCTCCTCACCTCTGTTGTGCCTGCCAGCGTGCACTCAGCCCTCCTAGCAACTCTACTCTCTAGGGCATCACAGGCTGATGAATTCCAAGCAAGAATTCAGGGAAATCACTCAAGAGATACCTGCTGACAGCAGGAAGCTCTTGATAACGCTGTTCCTGAGCACACTGCTCAGCTTTCTGTCTGCTTTGCTTGTGTTTTTCTCTGTGTTAATGCCCATTTACCATGGGTGTTATTAGGAGCTGGAGCACAAATACAGGAGTCTATAATAAACCTGAGGTTCCAGGATACATTTTTGCTAGAGAGGGAACAACAAATGCTTATTTTCTTTTGAAGGAGCTCATCTGAGCTTTTAGCAATCAGAGGGAGATTTCTCTTGGCAGGCACAACAAGGACTCCCACTTTGAATCCCAGCAGAAGGGTGGCTGTGCACAGGTCAGCTGAGCCATGTGGCTGCTTGCCCGCAGACCTGCTTGCCGAGCAGGGGGATGCTGGAATTCTGGAATGTCGCTGTGCTGCTGGCACCCCTGGCAGGGCTCCTTGACACCCAGGGTATTCCCAGAGTACTTTCCTATCCCTCCTCTCATGCACAGGTACTTCAACCACCTTCTCCTCTCTGCAAGGAGCTTTTTTTTACCAGTTGTGGCCCGAGTGGAGATATTTAGGAGCTTTCTGCCTCGAGAGCAGACTTCCATCACCACAGGCTGGTCTGGGACAAAGCTCATAATGGCACGAAGACAAGGGTCAGTGTATTAAAGCAGAATGCAATAACCCATTTGGTTGGAGGCAATCTTGATTTCCATGTAAATGCAGAATATTATATTTGAGTGTGCACCTTTCAGGCATAGGGAATGCTAATGGTGAAGTAATTTTTATGCCACTTTGTTTTGATTTAGTTGTTTGATAAATGGAATTCTTTCTGGCGTTCTTGCCATCCTGTCTTGCTACACCAGTCCTTGAGTGGGGTTAATTTTAATTGGAATTAATGACTACCGATGGCACTTATGCAGGTCATTGGCTAAATCTTAGAAACTTTAATTCCTAGAATCATCAGAGATGTTTAAAATGCCCTGGACTGCAAAGTAATAATGACCTACAGTTTGGTCTGTGGTTCTGAGCTAAAAATGGTCTATAATTCTTCCATATATCCTTAGCCTGACCCACAGTTGTACCACTAAACCTGCTTCTAACAAGAGACTTTGTTGGAAATAACATGCTGTCAGAGCTAGATTTTTTCATTTCAGCTATTTTGCAGCCCTACAAATGGCATGATTTGTCTTAAATTCCTTTGCTACTTAGAGGTTCCTGACCATTACATGTACCAACCATCCTGACCTTTTCTGTAGCAAGTTTTATGATAAAGGTTATGCTAAATTTCTGATTTTCCCTTAAATAATTCTTTCATTTGGTCATGTATTATTAATAAGTATGGAGTGACAACCTAGAAGATGGTATATTTACCATCTTACCATATTTTTATTTCTTATAAATGAAAAAGGAGCACAGATGACAGGTTACCATGCAGGGATAAATGAACTGCACCTCAGAAGGAAAAGTGATAAATTGTAGCATTATCTAGAATGTAAAGCAGAACCACCTCTCCCCAGAGGCCACGCCAGCAGGACAGGGCTGCCAAGGCAGTTCTCAGCCTCAACAAATGATTTCCCACTAACAGTTCTTATCTTGTGTTAGTGGCTTTTTGTTATCCTGGAAGAGTTTCTCCTCGGTAACAGAAGCAAGCTGACTTCCCACAGATAATGCCAGCGTGGGGAATGCTGCTGTGGGTGGGAGGGCCCCTGCTCTGCATGCCGAGCAACGGGTCCATGTCTGGAGTAGGGAAGGTGCTGCTTTTTTGGGATGCTGCCCTCTGTGCTTGTCACTGTGCAGAGCTGAAGGCAAAAAGCAAGATTTCTAGTTAGTGGGGAGTGCTCAGAAAACTTGCAGACTTCAGCCTGCCCCCAATTTACAGGGTATCAATTCTCCCAGTAAATCTTTTCTTCAGGAGTACCAACAAGCACTTTCAACAATATAATATGCTCCTAAGGCTTCTGAGCCACTTCTCTGCTACTCCTTTTCAAACTTGTTTTAAATGTCATTGTTCCTAGTTCAATTTCTAGTATTTCATGCAAAACAGTCACATCAACAGTATAATAAATCTTTTCTTATCTCTAAAATTCTTTTCCTATTGCCTTGTTCCCAGAAGATACAGCTGCTGTTGTGGCAACTAAATAGATACAACAGCCTTAGAGTTTAATTATGACTCATGGTACGTTAACTTACTGATACAGTAAACCTAAAATGGAAGAAAGGAAAAAAAAGAGAGTTGGCTTTTTCAATATATTTCTTCACTATATTTGAAGATAAGTTATGCAAATGGCACGTAATTATAAATTGTGGATGGTTTTTATATGAGAAACCTACTGATATAAAGATGATCTAAGCTTTTCTTTTAATTATAATTTTTTGTTGTTGAAAGGGTGTTGCCATTACCTGTTCTGCTTCCCTCTCCCCTAATACGAGTTACAGAATTTTGTGTCATTGGGAAATCCATAAGTATGTAATAGCTTTGATAGTTTCTAATTTACTCAGAAATTCAGGTTGTGTTATGGGTCAAGGCTTTCCTTTTGTCAGATTAAAATTATTTTTGGTTTTTTGTGAAAGAGGATGTGGAGAATATTGAAGGCATTTTATTTTCTTGTAAGGAATACAAAGGGAGATACAGAATGTCAAAAGGGACACATTGAATTTCCAGTGCCCATTGGTGCTGTGGGCACTTTTCTTTATCACTGCATCATCCACTGCAGACAATGAAACCCAGACTCGTTTATAAATTGCTACTACACATATTAAAAAATCACACAGTGTGCCTTGTCCTCTGCTAATTATTGCACCTGATATTTGTCACTGCTGGGTTTTCTTTTTCCTAGGGATGTTTTCTTTTCGCCATGTATCCTAGGACAGAGCTTACATTCCGTGCCTTCATTTTCAACATTTCTAATTCCAGAAGGCCCAGTAGGAACATATGTGAGAATCATCAGAAAGGACACCAAGGTCTATTCAGACAGAAGAATGAATCACACAAGGTCCCTTCCAAGTTTTCAACTCTTCTGTCAAGCGTCAGCATCTCTCCTTTACTTCTCTTGTTAAGAGAGACAGGCAGACCCAGCGTGCTTGGCTCTGTTCTGCTCCTCTGGCTCATCTTTCCTGATATTTTCTTGAACCATGAACTGAATTGCAAATAATAGGATTGCCTATATGAAAGGCTGCCTCTTTACACGAGTAGAAGCCATGCATTTGGGCTCTTTGAAAACAGCTCTGTGGCATTTCATATGCTTTGTTCTCTGGTCAGAAGTTCAGGATGTTCCATTTCTAAATCTGATTTCCAGCTAAAATATAAATGCGTCGCACTGACTGATCATCCTTGGAAGTTTATATGCTTTTAGAGTTAAAGATGTGAATGATTAATGCTTCTGCTGTACTTGGCTATGAATCATTATACCATGCCCTGATTTTTCTTTCTAAATCTCTGTGGCTGTAGCAAATAAGGTGTTTAAGGGAGAGAGGGGAGGAAAAAGGGTAGAATGTGACCTTCCTGTTAGTTGCACTTAGATAAAATAATATTCTTGCAAGGACATGGTTCTGTTTGAGTTTCTGCCTACCCTGTGAACTGTGCCAAAGTACAGACTATCTCCTGCAGGCTTTTGGAAGTAAATTCAAACATAAAAATCTTGAAAGTTGAAGCAACAGATGAAACTGTCAGGGTTTAAGTTTTAGTACAATCCTAATTAACTCCAGTATTACTTCTTCTCAAGGTCAATTAGACATTTTCAGAGTACTAAAATGACGTTTTCCTCTGGGAAACTTATTTTTCCCCATCTAGTGACCAAAATTCTTTAAAGAACCTCCGAAGCTTTCTTGTCTCCCTTAAATGTGGTGCAGAACGAGTCCTGCTGTGGGACCCTGCTTCTTGCAGTCCTCTCCCCTGACCTTCTTTGGCTGTTGCTGGGGAATGAAATTCCTGATGGAGTGCTAAAAAAAATGCATAAAGTTAATAGCAAGTCCCACCCTGTGTTCAGAGTTTTGTCTAGACCTCGGGAGCCGATGTTGTCAATCCTGCGTGCAAGCAACTCCTTCAAATTACTGATTTGAAAACAACAGGGCACGACTCATCCGAGTACAGGCATCTACACGTTACACAAAATGCATTTTCCCAAACAGCCACCCCCATGTCACTTGATTCATCTGTGACACTTCATCATCCCCACACCAGAAAAAGCAGCACCTTTCTGCTGCTCCCTGAGGCTCAGCTTTGGTTTTTGATGGGGGGATACAGGCTGGGAGGGGCAAGGTCCCAGGGGCAGATGCTTCACCTCTGCTGCCAATTTAAATTAGAACGAACAGGAGACCAGAAATGGATTTGAGAAGGGGTTAGGGGTTCAAAGCGCTGTGCTGGGCCTGCTCTCAGGGGGCAGGTGCCATGTGTTTGAGTGGCAGGCATTCCGCTGAACATGCTGTGTCATCCTGGAAGGCACAGAGCTAGCGGCTCTCATGACACTCCTAAATTCCACTTGTCGTATTTCTTCAGTGGGGTAAGGAAGATTTACCATTTGTTGGCTTTAGCTCCCAGGTAAAAAATGCTTGTTTTGTCATAAATAGTGAGGAAGAGCAGGAGGAGAGTACATTTTAATTTGAAAACCCAAACAAAATTTTAGGCAGTCTTTTCCAAGAAGAACCCTTTCTTTGGTGAGGTGTTTAGAATGAAGTTTTCATATGGAAAATATGGAAAATAGTCTGTGAAGCGATGGCTGCCCACTGAAGAGGAGATGGCAGCACTATTCAGGGCCATGAAACCCTTCTGTTCTGATTTGATAATGTCAAGCTGTATAGCAGCTTTTGTGCTCTTATCAATGGCTCCCATAGCAAAAGCACTTGCTTCACCTCACAGCAGATGTCTGCTTCTCCTCGGAGAGACAGAGGACTCAAAAGAAGATAGGAAAATAATTTCAAATTCCTTGGTCTGTCTTTTACCTGTAGTCCTTTTCCTTCCCTTTACAAAGTGATTGCTTTTTGTAGCCAATCTCTTTTAGAGAGAACTATTTTCTCTCAGGCACTCATAATGTTTCCATAGCTCAGATCACCAGGGAATGCAGTCTCACACTACTTGGGGACTAATTGCACAGAATAATTACTAAATCCTCAGCCCTCACAACGATTGTTTTATAAATAATTCCCGCTTTAAACATTGATTACACATATGATTCCCGAAAGAATTGTGCAGAGGAAATAATTCTCTGAAACTGCCACTGTTCCTGTCATGTGGCACAGGAAGAAAAGGCTGCAGGATGGGAGTGACAGGAGGCAGCAGGAGGGGTGGGAAGGGTCCGTGTCCCTTCACCTGGCAGGCCATGGCCCCAGCTGGGGACTGGGTCTGAACATGGGTTGCTTTGGCACAGCCAAACATTCAGTTTTAAAGCAGGAATGGCAGAGCTCTGTTGCTCAGTGAAACCTGTGTTTAAAGGCTACTGGAGATGGAGGGGTGAAGCTGGGTTTCCAATGAAAGGGAAANTGGCTCCACTAAAATCCTTGCCTCAGGCTTTTTCTGCCTGCTTCAGAAATTCAAATGGATGTGGCGATCTGTGTGCTGTGAGGGGGACTATGGAGGTAACCACATAAATGTGATGGAATGAGAATTTAAAATAGTGAATGTGCAGTGGTTGTGTAAATGACAGACTACAGATGGGGTTTTGCTAAAAGTATTAGCATGATTGGTGAAGCAGGCTGACAGTATTGTTAAAACCAACACCAGAGCATTTGTACAGAGCAATCAATATCCCTTCTGGCTGCAGTTCCGTATGTCAGGTGAAGAAAATGTTTTAATAGAAATTCAGTTTATATGTCTGAAGTGGAGGAGGTTTTTTTGTATTTCTTATGGTAACAGATGTGCTTTTCTCTTTCAAAATATGTCTCAGGTGAATTTTTTTCTTTTTTGCAGAAACTGGAAAGCCTATTGTAATAACCAAAAAAACCATAAGTGGCAGTAGGGCACTGGCAGGTGGATCAAACATCAGCCCCAGCTGATAAGCTAAGGCAGGGGGTGTCTCTGGATGACTGCTTGCAGACTAAAAATTAACATGTGTGTAAGTGTGCAGCCTGAAGTAGAAGTGAGTTGTATTGAATAGTAAAACATAATATTTATAACCCTGCCCTAGCAATTTATAACATACCCACTTCCTACTACAGAGGACAGAACTATAATCAAGAATACTCCTGAATGCTAGGAAACACTGCTTGCAAATGCATGTTCTAGTAAACGCTTTTTAACTGCTTCCAGGATCTATGTCATCTGCAAAAAAACCAGTTTTCAATATAGAGTTGGATTCTTTAGAGAGTTTTTTACTGCTTTCTTTAGAGAGATTTATACTGCTTTAGCTAATGGCACCTGTGTGAATTCCGTAGCACATCTACAGGTGCAAAGAGGGCACAGCTTGGTTTCTGGTTTGGGTTTGCATTTTAAAGGTGGGGATTGGAAAATGATTCTTTCTTGCAGTGCTCAGGAGGGTACCTCCTGTTCCTGCAGCACAGGAATGTGCTGACAGCTTGCCATTGACACAAATAGCTGCTACCTGGGCGTAGACATCAGTGAGGTGTTTGATAGCTTGAGTTCAGATACTCGAGTTCATCACAGCCACTTTGAAGGCTGTCGTGGTCATTTCATGGTACTTGCATGAGTTGTTTTTTGAGTGATCTAGCTCCCTGAATCTACCGTGGCACTGCTGATGTATGAAGGTCTTCCCAATACTATTTCTTCCTGTTAGATGTGACATGGGAGAAGTGTTAATGGGTTTCCTTTAGATTTTGATAGTTATCAGCAGTTACCATTTATTTTGCATGAATCTGGAGTGGCTTAGAGTTCAAGTTTGATGGTGATGATGGTCTAACCACAAGGAATAAAGAATTTTTTCCCCAACCCAAAACCTAATAGAACTTTTTTTTTTTTTTTTTGGCTTCTTCTGTGTTTGCTTTGCTTTCACCTAAAAAAGTAACTTCCAAAATACTTCCATAAGTAACCTAAAAGATTAACTACAGAAATTTTAAATGTGCTTCTATTGTCTGTGGCTGTGAAGGAATAGCATGCCCCTGATTGCAGACTGAGCTAGAGACAGCACTGCCCCTCACCAGACCCTGCATCGGGCACAGCCCAGTCTCCAGAGAGCTCTCCAGGAAAAAGGCCAGAGTCAAGGCTCTTGCTTAAAGTTGCATTGATCCAACCCGTGCAAGAACAGAGAGAAATGATGGCAAATTCCTTCCCCAGACAGAACAATGCCATTTTCTACGAGACGTGCTCTTTAGAAATCAATCAATTTTGTACTTTTCAGTAAATTCAGGCAGCTTCAAATTAAATTGGAAAAACCGATTGGCATGGAGGTAATTCTTTTAAGTAAATTTCTGCCTACATCCCAACAATAATATCAATGTGGATTTCGTTAATATGTTTCATTAAAAGGATTTTCATTAGGAATTAGTTTCAAAATTGCCTAGTATGTTAGACTCTGAGGACACCCATAATTACATCTATAGCCTTTCTAGATCTGTACCTTTTTCCCTCCCTTCTCTCTCTGCCTGTGTTAATAAGCATTTCTAAACTGCCTGCTAGAATAAGAGTCTGGCACGTTTTACAAATTAAAAAACCAGTTTTGTTTTCTTTGCCCTACTTCAGTCCCTTAATCTTCTCATTCATTACTTTTAAATGTATTATCCTTCCGCTTTTTTAATAAAGAAGCAGTGAAGATGAAAGTCTAGTTACAGACAGTATCAAATCTAGTTATTGGACTCTGGCCATGCCATCCCTTATGGTTTTTAAGTACATCTTCAGACAAAATCTTGTGCTTCAAGGAGTGAGCATGTCCAGAAGCTCACACTGAAAGGATGCCCTGATTTCTGAAAAGGCAACATTCAGCAAGGGATCAGGGATCTTTGATGTGGTCAGTGGAGAACCTTCTCTATTTAAGAGAAGGATCCCTCTGTCTAAGGATCTCTCACCATGAGAGAAGGATCCCACCGGTGGCGAGTGGCTGCCAGACACATCACTATTCAGTGTGCAAGCAATCATGGCCCTGTGGAACATTGTGTGCTTGTGTTTGTCAGCTGGTCTAAGAATTATTTTTGCAATATTATCATTTTCCACGGTTAAAGCTGATAGAAAAGTAATATACAAATAAGAAGTAAAGAAAACTCTACAAGGAACAACTGAGAAATATTACTTCTGCTTAGCTTTGGTTATTTAAAAAGGAGCTCTCTTTCACTTCTCATGTGTTAAGCTTTTCTTTGGATAAGATTTAGGAACAATAATGAATTTCAGGGCTACAATAGGTTGAAATTTAATGTTTACCTGCACTCTAATTACACAAAACCATTATAATTAAATGTAATCAAACAACATGTACACAATGAAATAAATTCCTCCATATAGTAACATTAAATAAATAGGCGATACTGCTCTCTTTTCTCAAGACCAGATAATAACGGACCAATTATCCTTTACTGCTTTCCAAGAGGGCTTCCCATTGTACAGAGAGGTTTAACATCTGGATCAATGTTTGCATGATTCTTAATGAAGTCCTTTAGCTCTTAGAAATTATTGAAAAACATCTCCCGTGGAAAATAAAGATTAGTTTAGCTGGATGCCATGCTGAGCAACGGATGTTTTTCTTGGCTGGCACACCACAAAACTGCTTCTATTATCTGTACCAAGGAAGGATCTCCAGGCTTTAGTCCAGTAAACAGACATTTTCTTGTCATTCAGTGCACTCTGCAGCTTCTTGGTTTTCTTTAAGGGTGAATAAACTGGGCCAAGCTCTGGTTGTTGCCATTGCATCTTTGCCTTGCAGTGTACCCATAGAGGAGACTCAAAGGGGCTCCTGGGAAAATCTGTGCATATGACACAGCCCTAACTGAGAAATCCTCCGTGTCTGTCCTGTCAATCCACACGTTAAGATTGGCCAGGATAAGGACAAAGCTGTGTGAAAGGGCTGTTGGCAAAGTGCAGGACGTGCGTGCCAAAGAGCAAGGTGCAGCAGCGAGAGACTGTGCTGAGGTACCAGCCTCTTCAGCGCTTTTACAGATCACTGCCAGGCACACACTTAAAGGAAAAACCAGTCCAAAATGTTTGCCATGTTTTTCACGTGGTTTTTGCCTGTTCCTCCTCTGCTGCACTTCAGATGAAGGGCAGTGTCTGTGAGGAGCACCAGTGCTCGCCCTGACGGCCCAGAGCCCATGAGTGCCGGGGCGGGCGGCTCCGCACCCAGCGCTTGCTGTGGCGATCAGACAGTCGTGGGTTTTGGTCCTGAGGTTGCTCTTACACAAAAAACATCCCAGGCAGGACTGCAAACAATCCTGTCAGATAGTCACGCATGCACCTGGAAGAGCAGGGTTTTTTTTTACTCATGTGAGTAGCCTGACAAAAGTGTCAGCTGATCCCTTCCTTGAATCCCAGGTTTTATTCATAAATCCCTTCAGCAGTTTTCTCTAACTCTTTGGCACCATTCCAGTTCTCTGGGTTTCCATCTACCCAGTGGTTTACCACAGTGGCCTGTAGCTATTCAAGGGTTCTCTGTAATATTGCTAGGGCTGGTTCCAGCAGAGGTCAGGCCCAATAAATCTCAGCTGGTGAATAACTGATTTTTAGCTGAAGAGATAAATGATATGAGAGAAGCAATCATGGCAAAGAATTGTTCTGGTAAAGTGAATCAATGCATGATTAAAAATGTCCCGTTCTGGGACCTGTGTTTAATGGGATGACCAGAGGGTGCTGTGAGAGCTAAGCAAGGAAATCTTTGCTTTCCCTCTGAATACGAGCAAGAGTTCTACATCTAAATGATTAGTTTAATCCTCTCTTTTTAAATTAAAACAGACAAGGAGAGATACACTGGAAAGGGGACTTTGGCCAGAGGCTTCCCAGCAGTTATACCCACACTTATGAACAGCATGGCTCTGTGCTCTCCAGCGGAGGGACTGGGGAAGTGAAATTGCATCTGACAGGTTCATTTCTACATTACCTCAATTTTGGCTAAAGGCAAAATTGATTAAAAAGAGAAAATACTTAGGATGTTAGGATTTGTGGCTGTGTTTCTATGCTGAAGTCCCAGCACTAATCTAGACTTGGCTGCACCGGTTACAGGAAGAGAAAAAGAAATTCTGTACCAATTTTAATCTGTGTTTATAAATAAAGTACTGACATAATAATAGAATTTTTTTAATGCATGAGGTTTAGGAGTTCACATGTCAAGAGAAGCACAGCCGAGAAGTGATGAAAAAAGTGCATTTAGTAAGAAGCACCCGAGAATGGTGTGCTTAGGAGGGTAAAAAATTGGAAAAAGCAGAGCTACTCTGGAGAAAAACTATTGTACTAGTAAAATATTAAAATGTGATTGTTATCTATAGAAATAGAAACACTTTTTGTAGACCAGTATGTGTATAGACAGATGTGCAAACAAGGACAAAAGCCTTGTACAAAGGAGCAAATTCAGAAGTCTTGGGGAAAAAACACAGAAGTGATAAGTGGCAGATTCTGCTTTAGCTTTTGTGTGAATCCTGTTAGTCTGGTTTTCTTCGGTACTTTACAAAAATACTGCTGAGGTTATGACATGGCTTTGGTTTTTGTTAATTAGCCAGATTCACTAAGGATATTGAGCAGTTAAGGCACCAGCTAGGACTTGTCGTGTGAATAGCGTTTGCATTACTTACAGAGTGACCCTAAAAGGCAGGGGATTTTGTCTTTTCATGTTTAGGGTGCAAATGAACTCAATACAATCCTCTCCTCATACAGAATTCTAAGAACAAGTTAAAAGATTCTGTAAAGAAATAAATTATTAACATTTTGAAAAAGGATGAAGCAGAAACAACAAAATGAAAAATCTGTCAGAACTAAAAATCCAAATGTTTGTGTCTCTCACCTGTGAGGCCAGTCAATCTTTGAAATTATTTTTTTTATTATTTTTTGAAGTTTAAGTCCTATAGCAGGTACCTAAATTAAACTTTTTAATATTTCATGGATTGCACATCTTCTAATCTGTTCTTTATTTAATTTTTATGAAAATTACCCTTCAAATTAGTTTTCTTCATTCCTGAAAAACCCATATCTTATGCATTATAATTTTTTAATTATCTTAATTTGTATAGAGCTATGACTAGAGAAAATTACAGCTTGAATTTCCAAAATAACTGGTGTGACATACATGGCATCTAAATGATGTTCCATACCCCTCACCAGAGAGCATTTTGGACAGTCTCTTGAAATATTTTCCCTGAAGATTGTTATTTCAGTTTTGTGTTTCTTTCCCCAAATGAGCTTAATCCCATAGTAATACTGGTTGCAAACCATTCAGATACTAATTGCCATGGCTTCCCCAGCCTTTCCTAACATCTTCCTTAGGAAACAGCATTCTCAGGAGAAAAAGTGGGAAGGTTTCCTTTTACAGCTGTGAGAAATTAAGTACATGGCACTGATATGTGGTGGGAAGTGATGGAGGCTGGTACTCTGACTGAACATGTTTCATTAGTTGCTATTGCAGCAGTTTTCATCCTTACAAGGCTTTGACACCCACTGACATGCCTGGGCCAGGAGGGCCAGCTCAAGGCAGCCCAGAGCTGTCAGCATTTTCTTACCACTTTTGTTAGCTCTGGCTGTTTTCCAATGATGAGGGTCAGAAGGAAATAAAGCTTCTCTGATGTTATACTGTCACAGCTGTTGTGATAAGGGAACTGGGGGATGATAGCCATGATGGCTGAGATGCTCTCCTAGAGTGAGACACCAGGCAAACCTCCAGACTCCAAGCAGGCACTTGTTTGTCAAGTAGTTCATGACAATCTAAATGATAGCTGTAAGATTTTTTCTTTCTCCCTGCCTTCTGTGTGGTTCTGCCCACGACGGCTGGGACGGTGACGAAACAGGACGGACGGGACAAGAGATCTCTGAAGTCAGGTCTTAGAGCATGAGTTTTATTGTAGAAGGGCAGGGAACCTGCTAGGAGCTGCCAGACACAGCTCAAGGCAGGTCAGAAGGCAGAGAAGAGGAATACAGAATACAGAATACAGAGCAGAGTAGGAATACAATACAGAACAGAAATACAGAGCAGAATAGAAGTACAGAACAGAATACCTTTTTTCCCGTTTACATCTCAATTAATCATCTTCTGTGCTGAATATTCTAACTTACATTAACCAATCTAGAACAAGCTACAAATCCTATAGCATTTACATATAGCTTATAAGAATCATTGTATTACCATATGGCGTTATATTTTAAACTCTAAAAACTGCTTTTTGGACCCTCTGCCAAGTTGGCAGGGTCTGCTCTGACCCTTGGACCTTTCTGTGGGCAGAGGGTATTGTTTCATCAAAGGGGATTACCTTCAGTCGGCTATACCATTGTTTTCCAGTTGTTCAGTAACTGGGGTTTGGTATCTCAAAGCTTGTTTTCATCTCAATCTTGCCTAGAGTTTCCATACTCTCAGCATCTTTTGCTAGGCACTCATAATTATATGGTTTTCTTATTTCGTTGACCCCAACAGATAGCAACTGAAAAAGCAAGCACTTAAAACAGATTAGTCAAGTGACAATATCAAGATTCCAATGCTGTACTTCAGTCTCCAATGTCTTTAGTCTTTGATGTTTCTTAATCTCCAAGCTCTAAACTGCTGGGCTCAAGACGTCTTGGATGAGAAGGGCAAGGAGCCAAGGTGAGGGTCTTCGCTCCTCCCCCAGTTGTGGTATCACTGGTGTGTATATATCCTTTTGTCAGAGAAAACCAATCTGGTCCAAGGGCTCACAACCTCTTTCCACAGGGCCTGACTGCTCCAGGCTGTCCAGACAGGTGGTGCCCCTGGTGCAGGTCCACTCTGGCATGACCTGGATGACCATCAGATGCTGGTCATGTGATTCCTGCTAATAGCTACCGACTGGAATAGCCAGCAGAATTAAATAACCTCATGACCTGTATGCAACTATGCAAACTGCATGTTATGCAATGTTTCACTCTCCACCTTGCACTGAGCAGCTGTGTGGTATGTCTGGTTTGCAAGGCAAGCAGGCTGCTTTCCACTGGGAGCTGCAGTGGTAGTCCAGCCACTCTCCCGGCTGGAACTCCCAAAGGAACCTCCTGTTTCCAGTCCTCTAGCAAATAAAAAATTACTGTGGACAGAGTTTTCAAACTCTGTTACCCAGAGTGCAAGCGTGAGCCCTGGTATAGACCTGAGGACATCTAAGGTGAGGGTTGGGCTCTGACCCCCAAAGGAGGAGGAGCAAAAGCACAAGCCAGCACAGTGGGCACCTGAGGAGCACAGGCTGACACACACACACACTCCCTCACTAACAGCACTGGCTGGAGCTGCTTTCAGCAGCTTTCATTATGTTTCACGCTGTATCTTTGATCCAAATGTATTTTTCTTTGGCAGAAAGCTGTTTATACCTCCCCTAGCATACGTGCAGTAGGTGTTGTATTATTCTTTTCTCCAGATGATTTAGACAATGCTCTCCCCCGGCTGCTCTCGATGCTGCTGGTTCACTTAGATGCTTCATCTCCCACACGCTGTCTCTAAATTATTTGTGTTTTTTCACTGTGTCCCGGAAACCTTGCTAAATCTGTCTTTCAGATTCAGGCATTCAGTTCCACCGAGAAGCTGAAAATATTTGACAACATTCAGTGTTTTTTCCTTCTCTCTGGAACTTAAAAATACAGAACCCTGTGAAAATGAATGAGAAGCCCTGCTTATGTAAAGCTGGTAGAGCTTCGCTGCACATTCACATTGTATTTGAGGCAAAGCTTAACATGCAGATGAGGTTTTATAATTCTTCATCCCTCCTTCTCTTCCTTGTTTCCCTGTAATGGATTTTGATTTATTTGGTGATGGGATCAGACTTCTCTCCTCTGTATCATCAGGAACCTTCACAAGTTTTCTGCTAAGGGATGGGATCGTAAGATTTGCATTGTGGTTTTTTGTTATTTTCCTTCCACTGCAACTGAGATTTGAGAAACCCTGGTAAGGCAAATTCTTTTTTTCTAGATACAGATCTATAAAACAACAAAAATAGATAGATATGTATATGTGTACTGATAAGAATTATACAATACATTATATTAATAACTGGAGGTAAAGAAAATTATTTTCTACCTAAGACTATAAATGTGTTAGGCAAATTTTCTCAGCCGAGAAAGTTCCTTCTGTGTATTTTTATCATTGGGCATTGTTGTCAGAGAAAAACTGCCAAAAATTTTAATGTACCCTGGATTCATTAATAGTTGGTAACGAATCTATGATTCTACAAAATGCCTGTGAAACAAACACAATCTCTTCATAGGTTTTCCTGTGTTAATAGTCTTCCTATAGCTATCCTAGGTCAACACCGATTCATCAAACATCTGTCTTTACTTGCTGGCAAACTGAGCTAATAATATATGCATTAGTTGTGCTGTACCAAAGTTGAGATGTGTGCAAGCTGGTACATGTGTTTCCCAGTAGAAAGGGAAAAACACTTAAGCTTACAATAGATGCCTTCTATTTAGCTAACTTATTTTTATTCTGTGTGTATTTCATTATTATTAGCAACAACTTTTTATCAATGTTACCACAGAAACGGAGAATGCTAATTCCTAGAATCATGCCAAAACTCATTTTCCATCCTGTTTACTTAGTTGCTCTATTGCAAACAATGCTTGCTAGATAGCTGTGAATAATTCAGAGCAGCATTATTTGGCCAGTTTATTTTTGTGTGCAATATCCTTCCGTTTCAGCAATACATTTTACATGCTGTTCTGGAAAAGAGTCTTGTGAAACTATGCTGAATTTTAAAGGCAAAACCATCAATGAATTTCTGGGGGAAGGAGGGGGAAACCCTAACAAGAATCCATAAGCTTAGAGAAAAGGAAGGATAGGGCTGAAATGTACATACTGAGTAGCTCTTTTCTCTTTGAAAGCCATTTCATACTAATTCATAAGATGTGTTTCTTCAAACCAGCACACACACGTTTTAATGGAACTCAATGATCATTAGGCATAAAACATGTACTGAGTTGCTGTTTAATGTTTCTCCTGAGAGCTCAGGCTGTCAGTAGAACTTAAAGCAGTGCAGCTGTATCACCTACAGCCATCTAGAACCTGAGTCAGTTAACCATAACATTATCACTTATTTAATTTTGACTAATTAATTGCTGCAGGAGGGGGAAAAGAGATTCTAGAACCATCTAATAACTACTTTTGTAATGCAGCAATTAGTTAGAAAATTAACTCTCTTAAAGTAACATCTTGGTATTCCATAATTAATATAGTTAGGCCCTCCTCTATGAAACTTAAGAGTTTGGAAATAATAATTTCAAAAAATTCCTCCTGTAACAACTGAATCCAGTTTAAAACTCAGCATATTCTTTCTGCTTCATGCATCATCATCAGCTACTGCAAATTGCAAATGTCCTAGAATCAGAACTTAGCAAGCAATTTTGTTAATGTAGCAGAAGGTGGAAAAGAATACAATTTAGTCTTTCACAGCAATATTGACTCTGTTGCGCTGACAACCCTGCTCATGCTTCATGGTACTGCATAATTGGAAAGAGACAAACAAATCAGAGATTTACAGCATCTTTTGCACAGTACAGTATTTCTACATAGCCATCCTCTCGATTTTTCTCCCACCAACACATACATTATGGCCATGAATAAAAAGATAGAAGAGGAAGAAAGGGAGAAATTGTTACCTAAGTGTAGGCTCCTGAATCTGTCTTCCAGCATTGTGAATAAGAGCATTGATTTTATAATGCACATAGCACTTGGTAATTCCTCTGGTCCGTGTTTACAGATTTGCTTGCCTATTTTCTATCATCTGCCTGTTTCCTTACAGCCCGTGTAACTCAAAAGTGAATCTCCTTTTGGTATGGGATATTCCTTTCGTTTCCTTGTACGCTGTAAACAGCAACAGCACCTCGGAGCTGAGTGTTAGCACAATGTAGGTAGTAAATAACTGATTCAGCTCTTAAAATGAACTTCACAACTGACAAGTTTCTGCATAAAGTCCTGCATTTCCACACAGTGTACAGCTCCATTTGTAAAAGCCCCACCTGGAGACACAGCAGTGTCACAGGCACTAAATCTGCACCCACACCGTGTGTTTGAGCACACTGTGGGTGTGCTCTGTGATCCAGCTGGGGGGCTGAAGTGGTTAGCCATGGTTATGTCCAGCTATTTGCACCGAGACTGTGAGCGCAAAACTATCCCAAATGTCATTAATCACCTCTGCCTCAGAACTGCAGACACACCTCTCAGTGTATTAGCTTTTTTTTTAAGATATCCACCTGGGAAAGTCACTGCAGCAACAGCCCATCTTTAGAAATTACGGCTTGGAGTTTCCACATCCTTTCAGCCTTTCAACCCATTTTTGCCTTGTAGCATGTGAGTCTGTGTAAGCAAAGTAGCAATGATCACTTTGATCAGCCCTGGTACCAGCACTGCCGACCCTTCTCCCACTGCACACAGGAGCACATCCCACAATCATGGAGTGACTGCAGCCAGCCACCTGCAAGGGAACCAGCATTCAGCTGCAATAAGCAGGTAATGCTCCTGTAGTCAGGGATTTTCAACTGTGGTTTGTCTTTCCACTTGAAAAGGTTTTGATCAAGAATGCCAGTTTTAAAAAAAAAAAATCCTACTGTTCAGTAGATGTATTGTTATTAAAGCTTCATCTTTTCTCTGCTGTCTCTTCATCTGTCCTCCTTTAAATTAAAAAATGGGCAACTCAACCCAAAGTTTCAAATCAAAGCAAAATTATTGCTACTTGTAAAGCTGCAGTAAGATTGTTTTAATGTATACTACTAATATTTTCCATGTCCTAGCTATAATTACACCATTCACAAAATGTTTAGAAAAATGCATATCAGTGCATATCAATAAGGATGGATTGAATTTGAGTGCCTTTATAGTGCTGCTGTTAAAATTCTCTCCTGCCAGAACAGAGTGTGCTGTAGTAGCAGCACTGTTCAGCAAGAGCATACTTGCACATGGTGCAGCTCAAAGCAGAAATCTGCTTTCCCCTGGCAGGCTCTGTAACATCTGCGAGAGATAATGGCAGAAAGGTGGAAGATTTAGCACCCTTTGCCATGTTTGTCCACGCTGTGATAGCTGATGTCTGATACTTGTCTTTGAACTCTGTTTCTAAGAAGAATGGGGTGGGCTAAAGATCTCTGTATCTCTGGCTCCTTTTGATTAATCTCATTTCACTGTGCCCATCTCTGTGTCAGTGTCAGACAGCCACTGCCTGCTGCAGGCAGCCCCAGCTCCAGATTTCTCACTCCTGTGCCATTTGCAGCAAGTGACCCTGCTTCTCCTGCCTCACTCTGTGTACATTTGGTGTTGTTTTCCTCTGCTGCAGATCCGCAGAGCAGCACACTCCTTTACTCAGCCAAGCTCCCACCAGGCTCTGAGGAGCTCCTGGTCTGACTGGTGCCCGTGGCTCTGCTCTCACAGAATAAACCACGGGACAGGTCCTGCTGGGAGAACCCACCCACGCTCCGCCAGGGAGCCGTAGGAACGTGGCAGGAATGTGGGCCGGGGGGTCTACAGGGATGATTAATTCTGGTGCACCTCGGGAGGGGTAAAGAGCTGCTGGTTTCATCTTCAGGAATGGACCACAGGGACTAGGACACCCCAGAATTTTGTTTATTTCCACACTGATGACAATTTTAAAACTCTGTCTTTAGTGCTGCCAGTGAAGCGGTCTCCTCTTGAAAGAGTGTGCTCTTACTGGAATAAATCACACTTTCTCTTCCCCTCTGTCAGCTATTAATAGTGGTAAATTTTAATTGCATATGTAAATAAAAACACTGTGTACTCATTAGTTTAAATATGTTTTTCATTAGGCAAATGAAATGCTTATTGTATATGATGCAAAGCTAAAAGGAGAATGTTAACAGCATTGAGCAGTTTGGGAAGTATGGTGACTTGAATTTTTAAAGTTCCTTTTTAGGATAAAAATAAACCATGTTTTAAGGGATTATTATGGGCAAATTTTGCAGTACAGGCATCTTGTTTCTGGAAATGGAAAAAAAAAATCAAAGTTAAGTGACAGAAGTATGGGTATGGTGTCAAGGCCAATGCATTAAAACTTCTACTAAAAGGGAGAGATAGCACATAAACTTGTATTACTATTTATAGAATTGGCTATTTTAGAGATGGCAACTGCAAGGCGCAGGGGCAGCATTTTTCAGTTTCTATTTAGAAAAATCCTGGCATGTCTCACATTTTGATATCTTGAAACATATTGGTCCCAAATTACATCACTTCTTCATCATTAATTTTCAAACTCTTGGAACGCCACACTCCAAATACACTCTTTGCTATTTTTAGGGGCTGTGCAATTATAGTCAAGAAGATATAATTTTTCAGTTCAGTAATCCATACTTTCAAGCTTGGAGTATATTTATCTACCTACGAGCGCATAATTTGTTTCCTTTCTATCAACAAAATACCCTGAATTTCATAACCAATTTCCTTCTAAACCATCTCTTCTAGCTCCTTCAACTGTTCTGCTCACTGTGAAATGAGAGAAACCTTATCACAGAGACATTTAGTAAATTAGTATAATTTTTTACAAAAAACTGCCCTCTAAACACTCCAGTCTTAGTGAAAAGATGCTCTGAAGGTGTGAGCAAAAAGTTATGGCTCAGAACAGTTTAACAATCTCCCTTAATATCCAAACATGTGTTTCATGATTAATATGAGAATACAAAATCCCTCTCCCTGCAAAACTCAGAGCACCAAATACTCTTTCTTCTCAATTGCTTGAGTAAGAGAGCCAAGATAAAAACCATTTTTATTTTATAAAGATAAGCTTGAATGTCCTTGTATCATCCATGCTTCCTCAGTTCAAATTCTATCAAACTTTTATACTGCAGCACAGTAAAATATTTATATGCAAGATGTAGTGAACGAAATGCAAGCGCTGGCTAGAGGGCAGTCTCTCGGAATTAACACAGAGCAGTCTAAAAAGGAGCAATAAGTCAGTCTTCTAGATTCTTCATTTGCCAGGCTAAATTGTAGCTGGCAGTACCCACTGCCAAGAGAGTAAAGGCGATAGAGATTCCACTTTGTACGAAGAGTTACTGCACTTGACATGGTCGAAAACATATTAGTAGATTTTAAGACCAAAAAGGGACTATATGACATCAAACTGGACTTTCTACATAAGACAGGCCAGAGGGTTTCACCTGCCAGTGCCCTGAACAAGTTTGTGAATTCTGGCTGAGCTAGAGCAAAGTTTTGAGGATGATATTCAGCTTGGTCATGGCTGAAAAGCCGTGAACCAAATAACCTCTTTTGAATCTTCTTGCAGAAAATGTTTAAAAGCTCTCATAATTTAAAAAGGAATGTTCTGTATTTGATTTTTTCACTTGTCTGGATCAATCTTTTAGTCATTGCATCATGTTTTATTTTATCCTGCCACTGGGCCATCTGAGGAGAATGGGGATAATAAAGCTGAGAGGGAAAAGATAGAGGTTTTGTCAAACAAAACAGTTTGAGTTTTGTTTTAAGAGATTTAAGGAGGCTGTGATTTAATACATGATGATATCCCATAATATATAATAGGTCCTGATTTCACTTTTGCCCTTGACGCCCTCAAAATACTTTTTTTTTCTAGTGTGCTGTACTAAAACCAGTAGGCAATGTAATGTACAAGTAATGTTCACTGGATATTCATGCTTTTATACTCTAAGAGCAAAAATCCTAGTTCAGTTAGTTCAATTAGGGTACATGCCCCAATGAATCCATGGACTCTTTTCCAAAGAACTTGAGCACAGCAGGCCCATTGTTTACAGGCTAAGGTGAATTAGAAAGCAACCACATCCTGACCTTCATTATTCTTACTGTTCAGTACAGAAGTTCTCCTTGATTTATAATCTATGTAGAGTTTCTCCAAAGTTGTAAGTATTCACAGAAAGTGGTTATCTTTTACAAATTATTGCACTGATCTCCAGACGATTCCTTTGATTCTCACCTGGCATCAGATCCTCTGAATGATTTCTCATGAGGTTCCCCTCCCTCTCACCACTGAATTTCTCTAGGTAGGAGAAGCTGTACTTCAGAGATGTATTTAATATTGTACAGAGATATCTTCACACACTGACACAACCCACTGCAGCTTTTAACAGCTCCTTCTTCAGGTTACACAAGAAGCTTATGGTAGAGGTGAGAAATCTGAGGCTATGTAACACTTCAGTCCGTAGTAAGCTCTCAAATATTTAAATTGTAGATACATCTAGACTGAGTGTTTTTAATGGTAAAGTGTAACGATATGTAGGTAGATGAGGAAACATAATTTCTGTAAAACTCATCCAAAACTAGCTTATCACATTTTATCCACATTCAAATGTCTTATCTGGAACTTGGCTCAGCAGGAAGTGGTAACATGTCAAGGATCCAATTAACATTATCCCCTGTTTTTTTCTTCACTTTCTCTGCCTTATGGGAGCTGCTTCCAGTTCCGTTGTTACTCACAGTGAAATTGGTTGATTTTTGGCATAGTTCTGATTTGCTGATACCTCAAATACTACTGGAACCTCTGAATTTGTATGAAATATGAACCTCCCCATAGGGGAAAATCCCCTCATGAGTGTGCCATCAGAATTCTGTATGGTTACTTTTTTCTGTCTGGATTACTTTGTGCAAACTGTGAAACCTTCTAAACCCAAACTTTATTGAATGGCCCATTTTGTACAGTGTACAACATCAAAAAGAATGTGAGTTTGAAGTGCAGCCAGCTTGCCAAAAACAAATTTACAAAGAGGAAACTGGAGTGATCTACAATAGGGAGAGTTAAAAACATTATTGTAAACCATATTTGACACTAAGAAATACAAATAGGAGGGGTGAAAAAGGTCCGTGATCCATACATTTGCATATTAGGATAATTATTGTTTATAAAAAAAGGAGCAATTATCAACTGCAATACATTGAACAGTGGAATTTTACCTGACTTTTTCCAATAGCAACCATAATATCCTTGCAAGGCAGCACCAGAAAGGAGTGTCTGTAAAGGGGTTCTTAGGTAAGCAACGCTACATGTAAACACTACATGATTTTTAAAAATTAATTTCCTTTCAGCAGAAACCATAGCAAGACTCTGCTTTGTATTTTGTTTTATCTTTTCTAAGATTCCCAGTTACAATATAAGGACCTCATGAGTGTGCTGAGCTGGAAATCTTTTTACCTTTGTTTTTCTAGAAAATTTGCCAGCCTCCGTTTCCTCTTCAAGTGATTATCTGCCATGCAGCTGTTAGTATAAATTCCAAGTTATGAAGGGTCATTCACCAATATAGAGAACTGGGGGAGGTAGAACAGGAAAAGAGAAAATGTCTGTCTCCAAACTGTTCCCTTAATGCAGCCCAAGACAAACAACTAAAGATAGAATATGATTTAGGATCTGGTTTGTTGTGTAGTTAAAAACAGTATCTTGCCACTATATTTGTTCTACCAACTTATATCAGTTTTGACTTACTATTTATCTATATCTAGCAATAAGTGTAGTTCAAGTCCCAATATACTCAACTGATTCCCTGCAAAGCATTTATTTACCATCTATGTGTAACTAAGGAGCATGAAAATTAGAATAGTGAATTAAATTGAAGTTGGTAGCATCCACTGTGCGGGCTAACTGCACAAAAAAAATAATCCAGCAAGTCCATCGTGGATCAGTTTTCACTCTCTTCCTTGAGCTTCTCCCCGCTTGTAACAGATAGTAGGGTTTACCATGCAAAACAGTATGGAAAACAGGATTCCCCAGGGAGAGGAGCAACATCTTTTTGAGATTTATATCTGTAATGTCTTGGGAACTACTGTTGCCTTGGAGGAAGGCTATCCATATGAACATAAATCATGCCCTCCCAGGTGAGTCTGGCAATCTATCTAGCCCAATATATACAGTCACTAGGGATGTGCATAGAAATCTATATGTGTGAAAATATGAACAAGAAATTACTAAGCAACTTGTGCAGTGTGCACAGGGATATGATGTCAGTGTCTCAAGATTACCTGACCCCCATCTGGGATGAGCTTAGGTGTGTGCAAGCCTTGATTCAAAGCACAGAGAAAATGGCATGAGCATCCTTATAATGAATTTTTGAAGAAACGCCCTGGGCTATGCCTAAGTGGGAGTGACTGCTTCAAACCTAGCTCTGATCATTAACTCATGAGCACAGCATGATAATGTGCTTCAGCTGGGGATGTCTTTTGAAATGAAGGTAAATGATGGAGATGTACATGTGAGCAGCACATTATCTCCATGTCAGCGTATTGAGCTCTGAGGTAAAGCAAAGGGCTGCAGTTTGCAGAATGGCTGTTCATCAAATACTGAAATCCCTGGCTGTTAAAAGCAGATTAAGTACCTCTTAAGGTATGCAGTTTTAGGTACCAAGTCAAATACTTACTGATTCAGCCAGGGAACTCTACTTAAAAAGACCATTTCCAAGCAAATTGCTACAAAAACAAACTTCTCTGCCTGGTTAGCAACACAATTCCTCACACTCGGACACAGCAAAGCTCTTAAGCACCTATTCATGCCTATATCCTGTCATCAATTTTTAATATTTGGTGATGCTTTGATTCCTGTGAGACCTGTCATTAATGTTAAAAATGTTCTTAAACACTTGGTTACTAAAGTTCTGCTCCAAAAACTATGGACCTTGGTGGGACACCTTGTAGATTGTTTTGAGGGATACGAAACTACACATACCACAATAAGTGACAGCCAGGCATTTTTATTTTGGGAGTCCCCAGCATGATCCTCCCAAAGAATGCCTTCTTAGAAAAGTATTTTGGCAGGTTTTTAATTCCTTTTGAATTTTATGATCTAGAAGCATATGTCTGAATGGATACATTTTGAACAGGGAGGGGCATATAGCCCAAATCTCAGAAGTGTTCTACCGAATCCGTGCCCAAAGTTTTCATGAATCATGAATATGTCTATTCCCACTGCAGTACTTCATTTTTTTTAATAGCTTGCAAAATCACATAGAAGAGGAACTTGCTCACAAGGCTCACATATATTGGCCATTCGTAATTAAACTTACAGAGCAAAAAAATCTTTGCAGTGTAGATACCAGATACCCGTTGATGGTATTATCCCATTATTTTGGGATTTGAGAATGGCAGAAGTAAAGGGAGCAAGGGGGAAGGAAAAGAGAAAGTAAGTCCATACTTCAGTGATCCCAACTATCACTTGGGATTTTTAACAACCAGTCATTCATTTACTGCATCTCTCATGCCTAGTAAGTATAAATGCTTTCCTTGGTAATATGCAAATGTAATTTCAGAGATAGCAAAAGAAAATACCTGTGCATTTGTCTAAAATTGACTATTTTCTTTGAAGATACAAACTAGGTTTTTACTGAGCATTTTGCCATTCAGCCCCAGGCTCCAGCTGGACTCTAACAGTTGGTTCCTTTTGTAACTGACTCCAGCTACTTTTGAAAGCACACTCTGCTTTCTGCTCACTGTAGAAAAGCCTCAGCACACTTCTGCAAGAAATCGAAGGTTTAGCTTTTTCTCCTCGGGTTCAGAGTGTAATTCATAGTTTTAAGATGTGTCCTCTCCAGACAGAAGCAGTGAATGTACAAAATTGTTTCATTTCCAGACATACATCTCAGGTTGACAATCCTTCGCTCTCTTTCTCCTCCATTTCTCTACCACCCACATCACCCAAGAAACAAAGATGTATGGCAGGCAGACATTGTAACTCTCTTTGCCAACATCTGTTACAGGCCAATTTCAATGCTATTGTCACTTGCCTTCTCATTCTCTATGTATGAGCTGGTATTAATATCTCCAAGGAAAGTAAACGCGTGAATCAATGTGTCTGAATCAAAAAGGCTGAACGAATGAAGCATATGTATAAAAAAAAGCATGTGTTATGTTTGTACATTCAGGTTCTGTGTTGAGCATCACATGTGAAGAGGGGCACATTGTGGAGGCCACATCCACCTTGTCCAGGAAAGGCAGAGCAGACAGAGGCAGAGTCAGGGAGACAGACCCTTCACGTGAGCTGTCACAGCCTTCCTTGAAAATAAGGTGTGGGCAGTCTCTGGGGCTGTGATGCTTGTTTGTTCTGCTGCCACACAGGTCTCAGAGGAAAGGATTGGCAAACAGCCCATCCATCAAGCCAGAGGAGCAGAGGAGAAGGAGGACAGAGCATCAGAGGGCACCAAGAACCAAAGCCTGAAGACATGGTGGCTGCTTGTGAGGTTAGTGCCCATAGTAAGAAGTTGCTTCCAAAGTGAGATGTTTTCAGAAAATACAGCATGTCCATTCTGTGAAGAAAAACAGGGAGAAGAGGAGGTATTTTTAGAAACTTTCTGAAAATCGCTGCTGAATAGGTGTAGTGCATATTCCAGCTGCCTTTCCAGCTGTTCCCATTTGACTTGCCCTCGCAGAAGCTGCCTGTAGAAGCGATGTTTGTCCCAATGCTGCTGAGAGAGGGTGGGCACTCACTCACTCACTCACCTGCTGGCTGACAAGGGGTCAGCTTGTTCAGAGCCACTTTCAGCCCTGCACTTCCTTGAGCAGGCCTTGAGCACCCACTGAGGAGACTGTGCTTGTACTCTCCAGCCGTGCCAGCCCAGATCAACCCCTCCTCAGTAGGGCAGCCCGCTGCTGGACAGTGAGTAATGGCCACAGCCAGTGCCACACTGACACTGTCCCCAGCCCCAGTGGCTCTCCCTCCTCCACTCATCCATCTTACCTGTAATTCAAGTCAGATGTGTCACAGTCAGCCACCTCCAGCTATCCTGTGCTGGCAGGCACAGTGTGTTAGAACAATTTCAGCAAAACAATACGAGGAGATAGAAACCGGTAGCTGACTTACAAGGGAGAAGGGCAATTTGGCTGGAGTGTGTGAGGGTGATAAATACCTTTTTGTAGGCTTCAAATTGGCACCTTTCAAGATACAGTGTAGCTGTGGCTGAAAACTCCACTCATTCTGCCAGGCTGTGGCAGAGCTCTGTGATTTTCCTGTCCTGTGCTGAGGGTGAACAGTGCATGGCCTGGGAACTGGGTCTGCTTCATGCTATATAATGTTCTGAAGACTGGTGTCACTGCTATTTTGCTTTATGTGATAGCAATAGGTATTTTTGCAAGAGAAAATATATACAGGAAGATCTCCAAGGTCAATATAACAGTCTAAATAGCCAGGTGCTATTTCCCTGTGAAATACAAGGTTGAGCAGCCAAACATCTCTTAGTCATGTAAATTATGAAAATTCTGAGAACTGCAGTGCAGACAAAAAAAAAAAACCTACGGCTGCTGAATAATTTTCTCTGGTTCAGAAATGACCATATCTTACCCTTTTGTTCCAGATTTTATTTGCATTGCATGATTGTGTTTCTTCCTGTCAGATATAGGGATGAGGCTAACATCTTTGCTTTAGGATATTGTTCTTTTATTATCAAAAAAGGCATTCAGCACACTTGCAGAGATTCTTTTCAGAAGTGGAGAAAATAATACAAAACCAGTATTGAGCTATTCCTTTTATGCTATCTGCAGTTAAAGTGATTATTAAACCGTAGGACAGGTTTAAGGGTAATCCAGATGAATATTGTTTTCATCAAAGCAATAGTAAAGTCATCTGCTTTTTCCTTGTTGCCTTAGGACAGACATTAGTAAAGGCATACCAAGTGAAATTGGGAATCATTTTGCTCCACTTCCTTTAAAGTTCAATTTTTATCAGTTACTGCCCATAGTTATCTGATGTAAGAAAAACTACTTCCTTTTTGAAAAATGCCATGGATAGGTATTTTTTCCCCACTTTCGCTGGGGAAGTTAGAAACATACTGTCTTTATATATCATAAATTCATATGAAAATGAACTCCTTTTTCTGGAACAATAAATAGATAAGGGCTATGCAGAAATCAAGCAGGAGTGATATGAAGGATGTGAATGCAGAACAGGTATGAGAATAGCAGCATGTGTTACTGCTACAGACTTGAGTCTCATCTGAGAAATAGGGGTAAATGCTTGTCTTTTGTGGATGAAGTCAAATGACAACAGACAAAGTAATAAAGGAAAATACAGGGCACAACATTCCATGAAACAATTTATAGTATCAGGACTGCTCATGTCAGGACGAAGTAAGTGGAAAATGCACCTAAATTAGAATAATTAGGGCTAATAGGCCCTTTGCATTGTCCTGAATAATTATTTAATTCACAGGTCAAAATCAGTCTCTTTGGGTTGGATATTTTTTTTATTTAAGAGAGTGTAAGAGGGTAATAGCTGAAACAAATGGCACTGTATCTGGAGGAGGTTTGTTGTCCATATAAATTCAATCATTAAAGTTCTACTTCATTCACTGTTTCCTCAGTTTGATCATCCCAGCTGCTTCCCTAGAGAAACAACATTCTTTTTTTATTTCTATTTTTTCTGTTAATCTTCCTTGCTCTTACATGGCTTCTTGCAGTGGTGCTGTCAGCAAGATGATGTCTAGTCCCAATTAGAAATTTAATCAATATTCACGTAATGAGGGTTCTAGCAAAACCATGTCACTTAGTTCAAAGACATGGATATATTACTGTAGCAATTCAGGATTCAAGTAATTTAGGGCACCTCAGTGAAAAAAAAGATAAAATAAAGCTGAAGGGCTTAGAGGTAGTTAATTGTTACTATGGCAACTTCCCAAATAAGCTTTAGATTCTAGTAATTTTTCAGTTTATTTGGAGGCAGAACAGAATCATTAAAGATGAAACTTATTCAAAGCTCAGAACAGTTCTGGGATCTTATAGTTTCCTGCTGTTCCTTATAGAGTCACTTGAAGTTTGTCCATCTCAACTTTGAACTGTGTAAAAGAGCAAGATGCAGCCTGCATAGATTAAAAATGACAGCACATTACATAACAGTCTAATTTTAATAACTTTGGCAATAGTATTTTTAAATTTTTATGTCCCAGTAGAACTCTTTTAAAAGTATGGTGTGGGAAAGAAGTGGTCCTCAATGAAGAATGCTCTCACCTGTCTATAAAATGAAGTGATTAAATCTGATTTTCAACAGCGTGCTCTGACTGCGAGTGCACTTTGTCACCTGGCAATACAGGGTGCTGTCCCCTGGAACCCCTCCCTCCACAAAACCCCCCTTTGTGGAATAGTGGGGCTACATTTTAGCCTGGTCCTTAACCAGTGCTGTGGCAAATCTGATAATTAGGATCCAGAGAAAGGCTGCCATATCAAAATCTTGCCATGCAGACTGTGTCCATTTGTGCTCTCAATGCAAATGGATGTATTTGGCCTCTGTGGGGCTGCATCACTGGGGAGATCTAAAGAGCCTTCTACAGTCAGCAGTGGAGATAGCAAAGAGGAGAGACAACAGAGTTGGGAAGCCCTCAGTCACTGCACGTTAATTAGGTGGAGATCCATATCAGCCTAAACTTTTTGCATTATCTCAGCAGCTGTAACTCACTTCCTTAACCACTCCATAGTGCGTGATTAACCAGCAGAGACCGTGAAATGAAATCGTGTCTCAGCAGGAGACACCCCCTGGCTTCTCACAGAAGTAAATTCATACCTCAGACCGGTTTTCACTCTTCTGTAGGCTGGAAATCTCTGAAGTCACTGAGTCATAACTGCAAAGTTGTCAGGGAATGATGCCTTAGGTGTGAAGATGCTTAGAAGACACCCCTAGAGGTGAAGGTATACAGCAGTGTAGACTAAAGCAATGTGTTCTTCTCAAACAAAAAAGTAGGACAAGTCACCTGGCTGTAGCTCAGTGCTCCAAGGGTGAGCAGCAGCTGCTTTGTGGGCATCTTTAAGCCAGTCTCAAGGAGATTAACTGAGCAGGATGGGGAAACTGAGGTGTGCAGGTTTCGCTCAAAAAGAAATAAATGAGGGCTAGAAGACGGATAGACTGTTTTGTGTGTGGCCAGGAATCAATATGACATTATCATAAGATAATTCCCTTTCCCACCACCTGCAGACCTGTCTGTCTTTCTGCCACAAGTAAAGGTCCTGGATATGGGGAGTCACCCAGCCCAGGAAACACCTGGCTGTGCTTGACAGGCTCAGAGTGACTCTAGACTTTCTCCACAGTCTGTGTGGGGGAAACAGGCTTTGCCAGGCCATGGTCCATTCCATCCTAGGGATTAAACTGCAAAAGAAATCAGGGAAAATTAGCCTGTTTCTCTCCCTATATCTTGAATTATGAAACACAGAAGTGTTGAAAAAATGCCTCTTCATTCATTTTCCAAATTAAATTGTTCTGTTTACCTAAAAAGAGAATATTTCTTTGTTTTGAAATACGAGTTGAACATCAAAGTTTCATGATATAAACCAGTCATAATGGATATAAGTTCAAATTCAGACTGGTGCTAAGTTATTTCATCAGGCTTAATTCTGTTGGTCTTCCTCCCTGCTTTTGTCCTCAGATAACTCCTCCAGACTGTTTTTTGATTTAGAACAGTAAAAATGTTCTTTCAAATTTCACATGATTAAAAAGAAATGTGCATCCAGCTGCAAGAGGAAATGTTTTTCTCTCCCATCTGAAAAGGCTGTACCATGGGCAGGAATTCTGCATTGCCTATTACTTGCACCACTCCTTTTCTATGGAAATCCAGTCTCCAGAGTTATAATTCAGGGAACTATAGTCAGGAGTAACTTGGCTTAATTTATAAGATGAGGAAAAAATACCTGCTGAGGAAAAAACAAAGGAGAATATGGTCTGATCCCAAACAGCCTGAGCATTATTTATTGCATTTTCTGTTCTTTGCTGTTATACAACCACAACACCCGGCTCTTTGCTGTGTTGCAAGGGAAGTATTTTCAAGGTTAGCACAGAAGTAATCAACCACTCAATGGTGGTATGAATATTCATATCAAGACACATTATGAGAAAGTAGATAGAGGCAAATATGCAATTTAAATATAGACTACAGCAGGAAATGGGACATGAAACAGTAATTAAATAGTGAAAATTACATGTTATTTACATAGGTAAATACACTGCAGGGGTTATGCATGTGATCTTTTCTATTAGCATTTGTTTGTTTGTGATTTAACCCTGATTTAAAAAGGGAGGCTTTTAAAGCATGAAAATGGGAAGAAAGGAACACTTACTTTGAACTAGAAAATCTGCATTGCTTGAAGGATTACCGGTTTGGGCTGTCAGCCAGGTTTCCCCTGTACTGCAGAAGGTAGTGGTGTCAGTTCTCTAAAGCACAGGCTTTCTCCACAGCCCTGCTTATGCAGTTAATTCCTATTTGAGCCACTGGAAGGCCGTAGGTGATGGCAACAAATGCCTCAGCTCCTACTGCCCGGGTTAGATGGAAATCACACAGCACTACTGAATTTCTGTGGGGAAGAACATCTGGAAGGAGACAAAAGCATTTGTTTTCCTTCTTCAGGGAACACCTAGTTTCCTGCTCTTCCTTTCAGAAACAGAAATACGGCTGTAGTCTATTTGGATCAGCACAAGCACACTCTGAGTCTCCACAGCCATCATACCAAAGGCAGTAATACGAATTTTTACTACTACTCTGAACTACCTCATCTTGCTGGATTCCTTACCTATGCCTGCTCTTTTTTCCTGCTCCTTTAGCCAAGAGGAAGGTGAGAGAAAAGGCTTGACTAATGTATCTCCTTTCTTCTCTTCAGCCAGCAGCATTCTTGCCTTGCCATGACCAGCTGCCATGAACGCAGAGTTCGGAGATAGTTTGGGATTCCCAGAGAAAATGAATACTAGGGAATTAATGAGAGGAAGAGGGATGGGAATAGATATCCCTCTTGAAAAAGCTCATTTCTTCCTTAGCCTTTTGCCTCTGGTTGCTTTTGCTTGGGTATCTCTTGAGTCTGCAAGCAAGAAAAACAGCTTCAGAGTGCACAACATTTATTTATTGGTGCATACACGCAGTGGGTAGCTGGGACTGGTACGCTACACAGCCGTGTAAATATTCCTGTGATTCTGGGTGAGTCTCTGCTGAACAGGCAGTCATAAGTCAAGTGAGGGAAGGGTCTGCCTTTGCTCCTTGGTGTAGGCTGATCTTTGATGTTGCAGATTTGCTGTCCTCCTATTCTTTGCTTTCTTTCCCTAGGATTTTACAGCTTTTCATGTCAGTGTTTTCCTCTTGAATCCCTGAGCTTTAAGTAACCCCATCTCAGCAAATACTGTTGAGCCTATTGTTTTGCTTTTCTTAGCCTACATGGCTTTATCTAGTAGGTTTCCTCACACCTTAACAGCATTTTTCTCTAAAACTCTGCCATGGTGGCAATTGTGTAAAAGCAGGCTGGGGCATGAAGACAGCCAAAGGCCTCAGCCACAGGGCACAACGGGTTGTATCTTCAACCCAATTCACATCAGCTGCCCCAGTGACAAAAGGAACTGCAGAACAAAGCTCAAAGGAACATTTGCAAGACAAGTACATGGTGCTGCAGTGCAGTAACGTTTTCAGGAAATTCCTGTGTGCAGGCTCCTGAGCTGGCACTTAGCAAATGCCCAGAATCTGGCCTGAGAGGGCACTGCCCTCCTGCAGCTCCTGTGCTTCTTAATACAGAGAAATGCAGATGTTTGACAAGGACTGGGTGGTTTCCCAACAGGCTAGTGTCTCAAAATTTGTGTTCTGGGCAAATTCCAAGCTGGTCAGTCCCACTCTGTTTTTAAAGTTCACCTAAAATATGGGTTACTGTGTTTTTTACATCTGATTATGACTTCAATTTAGAAATCATGATAATGCAACCTTTCTCCTTGGTTATCTTTCATTTCCAGTTTGCTTTTCATCAACAGACAAGTGCTTGTGGATATGAGGAAAAACCCTGAAAACTCTTCCTATCTTTTATACATGCTTCAACGCACAAGTGCTCTGCGTGACAGCGCATATCTGTCCTCTGTAGAGTGCCTGTGCATATTTGATTTGCCACTTCCCTTTGTGGAGGTGGCAGCACATCGGTCCTTATTCTTTATAGGAAGTTTATTACTTTTTGTGAAGTGTCTCGAGATTTTGTGGACTAAAAGAGTGTGTTGAGATAAAGATTATTTATTATTCATCACTCCCAATACATTTGTTCATACATTCTGAAGCTGGGAACAGGGTGTGATAAGAGACAGCTGCAAGCTTTCTCTTTAGAACTCTTCCTGCAAGCATGCAAATTATTTTTCAGATCTGAAAAGAGGTGATGGGCCCAAGCAAACATTTTTTTTCCCCCCCAGCTGTATCAGTTGGGTCAATGAAAGCTATTACTTCTCCCCACAAAACATAGCACAGGGAGATCCCCAATCTGTTGCTAAAAATCACATTGTAACTAACAGAACAAGCACACAAAAAAAGATGTAAAAATGTAATAAAAATCACCTAGTCTCAGATTTGAATCTTTTGTATGAGGAAGGTATCGTGCAAACAGAGGTATCCCTTATCCCTGTGTGCCTAGCTTCTCCAAGTAAAATTGCTTAAGGCAGTAAGAGGCAATTCAGCTCAAGAAATAAAAGCAAAACCAGCCTTCCTGCAGAAACTAGACATTTTGTGAAACCAAATGGAGCAGAGTGAAGAGCGGATGTCCGTGACTGAAACGACCGTGACAAGACAATCTTTCTGTATGTCAGATGGATAAAATAACAACTGACTCCACTGTGGAAATTCAATTGAAACTCACTCATATCAGGCCTATGGGCTTTCTCAGAGAATGGAAATTAAGGCTGTAGTAACTCTTTGCCACCTGTTCAAATGCATCCCAGTTCTCCATTTTTCCTCATTAAGGAGACTGGGAGAATTAAACATCTCCTGTCGCTTTTGGATCCAGGTTGAAATTGTTGAGTATTTCACAGGAAGCAATTTTTAGGAGGATAATGCCTCTAACTTGGACTGAAATCATCTGAGCACCTGTGACATTTCAGACTGAAAGAAGGACAGAGTTCTGCAGAGCAAGCCACTTCTATTGTAGTCACTGCAGTCACTTCTAGAGACTTTGACACAAAAGTATTTTATTCCACCTTAGTTTTGGGCAGTTAAGAGGAGCCTCCATGGAAGGGGAAAGCTAATTTTTCTTTTTCCTGATAACAGTTTAGTAGTCAGTTCCATTTAGGATGAATTCCTAGGATTGTTTTCCTCCCTTTCATACTATGCAGGATAGGGAAGTGTTACAGTGGTCATCTGAAAGGTCTTGTATTTATATTAAGGATAACTACAAATTTCAACAGTGCTTTGTCTCTGAAACCTGCAGGTGACTTTTTAAATTACAGACATAAGACAAAAGAGATCCTTTTCTATACCTTGCTGTGCTCAGTAGTGCACAGTACTTTGGTGGAGTCCATTTTCAATGAATGGCTCAAGAAAAACAAAACCTGAAATGTTCCTGTGAAGAAGACACTGCTAAATTTCAGGTTCTGCTCAATTGAGGAGCAGATGCTGTCATAGGCATGGAATTCACATGGAATGTTCCTCAAATAGCAGCAATAAAACCTTTTCAGAGTAAATAGGCATCAAATCAAAGGTCCAGAGTCAACTAACGGAGCCAATGGAGTCAACTCCACTAAAAATTCAAAAATTGTAAATACCAGGCCACCAGCTTCACCTTCAAGCATCCACATACCTTTCAAAAAACATTCTCTTTAGTCCTTCTCTGACTCAAATCTATCTCTTTCCCTCTGTGTTAACCCTAAGAGATTTGTACAGAACCGATCACAGCAGAGGGTCTCATCTCAGGTGATGATGATGATGACTCTGCTTAATTATTTCTTATATCATTTTCTTTCACTCAAGATATTCCTTTTTTTTCTTTTCTGTTTTTAGCTCTCAAGAGTGATCAGCTATTTTTTAAGGCATTAACTAGCTTATTTCTAACTAGCTTATAGTCCCTATGTGCATAGCATTCTGCTCTGCAAGACATTCTCACACAGTAGACATTCTGGCATAAAATCTTAAAATCATCCACAGTTTGGGGAACAGATTTTGCCATTTCTCTGCCTGCCACCCAAGATAGGAGCAGTGACTGTCTACAACTCCTGAATGCTGCTTCAAATGATTAATTCATGCCTTACACTCCAGAACACACAAAATATCATGATGAACTTTTGCAAACAGGAAAACAATATCTCCAGGTATTTGTGTTCAAGATTTGATTTATATAAATGACATTTTGCATGTAAATATGCAGCCACTCATTTCAGTGCCTGCCAAGAGGCATTTCAGCTAAACACAATGATGCTCCTCTTAATCTAAAATGTCATGTTCTCATATGCACCTACTGCAAAGGTTATCACACACATCTGAAAGTAAACAAATTATTTGGCAAATAATTGAGCCTCACCAAATTTCTGTCTTTTCTTCCTGGTTAAAATAACTTCTATCAAGGAATATGAGTCCCCAGACAAGCATCCATCAATTCTGAGCACCTGACTTAAGATGATATGAAAACACTAATTGCCTTCCATTCACCCCAAATAGAGCTGAGTCTCAGCTCCAGGGGGATTGAACAGATGTGCTCAGAGAATACCAAGCCTCGGGCTAATGTCCTGCAGGCAGTCTTGTCTGTAAAGCTTCCTTGGAGTTTTATGAATCACCAAGGGCCCCACTTTCTGTTTTTCCCAAATCTGGACATGCACTCAGAGCCCTGCATGAGGAGATCGTTTATAACACGAGATTGGGCTGGCTCAGCGTGTGTTGAGATCTGTACTTCAGAAAACCAGAAGCAGCAAACATCACAGAGCATCTCTTATTTTCTCCTTCTGGAGTTCAAAAGGCTTTCAGGCTTCTGATCTACAACTAGAAGATCTGATCTGCTACTTCAATACATATTTACTGAGTATCTCTGATGTGTGTATTGTCCGCTCTACAGCTACTGCAGCACGGCTTTCCCAGGCCCCGGGATGTTTCCTCAGTACTGAGGCTGCAGCAGAAGTACCTCAGGCACTCCTGGTGATACTGCCGATATCTACCTATATGTTTGGCATGTTATAGATAGTTCTGGGGAGAACTGGTGTGAAACCCAGCCTCTGAAGGAGAAATTTGAGTCATGATGATTACATGAGCCTCACCCTCCCGCTGCAGGACGCCACAGTCACTGCCTCTGTTGCTGGGTAAACTTCATTCCTGTCCTGTCATAGAAAAATTCTCCAAATTTCAGTTGGCTTTTTCACCTTTCCCCCCTGCCCCCCGTATTCTTTTTAAGTAATCAAAGTCTGAGTTATTGATTCCTTCTCTAGCAAAACAACCCTCTGCTCTGTGTTTTGTCACAGGTGCAGTTAAGCTGCTGCCATGGAACCGCTCTCCTACAGCGTGACATTGCCTGCAGCTCAGAAGTCACCTTTGTTTCCTCTCCTAGATCATTGAATGGGAAGCCACAGTGAGGCCTGACTCACTGTAGTCTCTCTCATGTCAGATACAATATGTATACATCTTGTTTTGTGATGTCAAAATTTAAAAAAATCACAGCTTTCCAATTACATGCCCAAATTTTCAGCTGAAAGGTTTCAGAAAAGATTTCTTTTTCCTTTACACAAACACATGCTATACACAATGAGCAAAGAAAAAAAGACTGGAGTCTCTCTGATGAAATTTAATTTCTTTTTCACTTTTAAACCTAGCAGGAAAGAAGGACTAAAATGCAGGTCTTGTTTCTTTTCTTTTCGCTTTCATGCATGTTGAACCTTTTATTAAAAACAATAACAACAAAGAAGACAGAAAGGAAACATAAAGAGGAAATGTTCTTTCAGTTTCAATCACAAAAAAATTGATGGTATGTTTCACAGTAAGTGCTAAATTCCTCCTATTTCAGACTGAAGGAATTTTTTTTTCCAAACTCAAATGGCACATATATATGTATCTACCATAAAATAGGGGAGCCTATAGAGGTTGCTACTGTTCAGATGGTGTTACTTTATTTTTCCAGTGCAGTGGCTTTGCATCACTCTTCAGCTGTCCTTCAGCCCTGTCTGTGAGCTAAGTACCAAGTTTATTTTCCCTCAGGTGTTTCTCACTAAGGCAAGCTCTCAGCGTTAGGAGAGGCAGCCTGTTTGAGTAAAAACTAAAGGAAAACAGCCTTCAGCTTTTAGCACACAGGAACATAAGCTGTAGTCTAATTGTTTAAAAGGCTGAAGGTTTGCTCTTGAGCACGGATCCAAACCTCACACAAACACAAGCCCACATATATGTCCAGCAAAGTTCCCAGAAGATTCTGTGCCCTGCATTGAGGGGAGGTTGCACAGAGGTAGGAGAAGGGTGGCAGCTTGCAAACTATCAGCTATTTTAGCCTGAAGAGTTGCCCCGTCTCTAACCTGCTCCTACAATGGATGCTGGTGAGGGTGTCAGGTCTCACAGCTAGTGGACCTTCCCGGGAGCAGCAGGAGTCCTTTGATATTTTGACTGAAACGAACTTCCTTCTTTCTCCTGTGAATATCAGTAGAGACATTTGAGAATGAGGGAAGCATAGCTGAGGGATGTGGACACAGTTTTTTGGGACAGGAAAGGTGAGGAGGGATGGTCTACAGTGGAAGATGGGTCAAATATTAAGGCAGCAGAAGAATCAGTCACTTGCCAGTACAACTCATCCTTTAACCACAGCTTTGTTTTAATCTGAATTTTCCTTTCTTCCAGCCCTTACTTCCTTTTTCTCCCATTCCACCACTATAGGAAAGCTCAGTTTTATCTACAGAATTGACAAGCCTGTAATCATCTCAGTTCTGTGCCTGTACCTGGAGGTTAGAGTCAGTCTCCAGGCCTGAAGCAGGAAAGGTAGAGTTCTAAGTACATGTCTCTGTCCTGTAGTTGTAAGATAAGGCTGCCCTTTTCATGGGATGCCAAATTACTGCTCCTTGAGCAAGAGCCAACATCCCAGGAAGAGCTCAGCCTGAGACAAATCACCACTTGTGCTTGTTACTTACTCTGTGGTGGTAACCTCTGGCTTAAAACCACATTTGTCGCACTTAACTGTAGAAGAGATGATGGGCTAAATTGCTTCCTGAGTGGCACTCACAGATAAATATTTGAACTGATCAAACAAAAAACAAGACTCTGAAGCAACAGCAAAACCAGCAATTAGTTTGAATTTGTCATTGAAAATGTAATTTTTTTTTGAGGCTGAAAATAGTTCAGCTACAACATTTTGCTAAAAGCCAAAAGACGCCATATGAGCTGTTTTCCAGGATTCATCAAAGGGAAGGAAGATAAAACAGAGGAGACCATGGAACCAGCATTGCATTCATTTCAACCCTGAGTCTGTGGTGTTGGTTTGGTTCCAGATGCCATCAGGACAGCGATAGAACTTCAACCTTCTGACTGCATGGTGTGAAAGAGTCGCTGAGGAGCTCTGGTGCTATACAGACACCAAAGTCCCACCTGGAGGGACCCCCTCATTAGCTTCAGCTTCATACCATGGTACCCACCCTACCTTAACAACTGGGAACAAGGAGCAAGGCTGCACTTGCAGGACATTTTGATCACCACCACCAACAAAGCAGGGATGTCCTTTTCTGTAGAAAGAGCTGGGTTAAGAGAAACATAGAGGTCTGGACAAACATAAAAACCCCACAAAATGCTCTCTGCTGTATATAGAAAGCCTCTCTGGAGGTGATTGTATGCTATAAGCCCACTCATCTTTTAAGCTCCCAGGGCAATTAGAATCAGAACTAACTTTTTCACAGCTGTTATCAAGATCACTCATGTGAAACTGCCATTCTGTTGCTAAAATCCACATGTTTTGTTTTATTCAGTTTCAGGTGGGTCATGTGCTTATGTGGCTGGGCCCCAGACTGTATTTTAAGTGCAGGTCCTTTAAATAACTACCTCATGCCGGGTCTTCCAAGCTAGTGCTTTCCAGTTCTTTTCCTGGGTTTATAGCTTCCCCAAAATTTTTCAGGGGAGATTCAGATCACCTGTCATTAGGCTGTCTTCTCTTTAAGGATCTCTGCATGACTGTCCACATCCTCTAAGGGAATATAAATGCAAACCCACTACCTGGAAATGCCTTCCAACACCCAAGATCTTGGAAATAAACATTTGCAATATTCAATTACATTGCATCAAGTAATATATACAGAAAACCTTTCCACAAGTGAAACATTCTCAGAATCATTTAGTAAGTCAAGCTACCTTTTATTTTAACAGCATAGTTAGTGTTTTTCACATAATGTTTAGGTGTGAAATCATTACCATGAATAATTCAGCTATGGTTTTTTATCTTTTTTTTTTGTTCCTATTCACACTCTCCATTAACAAAGAAAACCTGGTGAACAGAGTGCTGCAAGAAGAGTAGATTCATGAGTTGAAAAAATAAAATACATATGCTGAAGCACTTCTAACAGTGATTTATTATTCTTGAAGTACAATATAATTATAGCGTTTGGTGATTCTAGCTTTGTTATTATACTTTCTTTGACCTATTTGTTAAAAACTGCTTGCATATAATATGTTTCTTGTACAAAGCAAATCTGTGGAATGGAAAATAGCATTGCTGACATTATTATGATAGGGCAAAGAAAATAATGTAAAATGAATTTACTAAGAGTTGAGGGAGTATCAAAATTATCACTGCATCCATTTAACTCCCCATTTAAGACAATCTGCTTTATTCTTCCACCAGATTCCTGCCTCATTCCCTGCTCTTGAACTTATTTCTTGTGACCTACTCTCACTCTGTAGCTAGCTATTTAATTTTTTTTTACATCTTTCTCATTCATTGTGTGACCTCAGTGCCTTATTTGCTGCACCACTCTGATTCTCTGTGGATGAAAAATTTACTAATGCCCTCAGAGTCAATTGTTTGTGGTTGGTTGGGTTTTTTATTTTGTTGTTTCTCTTTTTTTACTATGGAATGTGAGTATCTCTGATGTGTCTATTGTCTCTGATCTGTCATTTCTTTACTTATGGAATCACTTAACATAAACTGATGTCTTTATTTTCACACCACCTCCATGAGACAAGTCTGCTTTTATTTTACATATAGGGAATTGAAGGCAAGGATAAAGGTGCAATATTAAAGATGCAAATATAGGTTTGGTTTATATCTAATTTCTAAGGCATAGATTAGCCATTTGGCTCCTTTTCAAGTAACCATTCTGTGAGACAGAACTGGATATCCCTTACAAATAATGCAGTGCACTTTGAGAAGGACCTCTGGTAAGTACTGCTTTTCATTCACTGCCCAAAAATATCCATGAGGGGTTAGTTTTGGCAGAGCTAAAATGCTGTTCTCCTGAGCAGGCTGTGTCCTTTTAAACCACTTAATGCTTTTTGGCACAAACGCAACACTAATGATAGAGGTGCCATTACACCCCTCAGACCAGAATCCACAGCTCATACCAACACAGTACAGGTAGCCAAGGAAACATTCTCTCATGAAAGCACATACCAATACAGGTCAGAAACTGAGGTGGTTTTAAGCATGTTTGCCGGTGGAAACAGCTCTCCTATTCCTTAATAGGTCAAAATATTTCAAGTTTACTTGCCAAACTATAGGGATATTAAATTTCCCAATTAAGCAGGTTTAAGATATTTGTGCTACAGATTAACCTAAGAGCTTTCTCCCCAGAACCTTCCTGATAAATGACAGAAGGGTTTTTCTTGGTATATGTAAAGCTTATGCAAAATATGATGCTAAAATGTGGCAAAGCTATAAGCTACTGGTAACAGGTTCCCACAACTGACAGTGTTAAGACACTAGCACTGCTGGGTTTGGAGGTTCAATTAAATCAATAACCTACAGTTAGGAAAAACTGGCCTTGGCATTTGTAATGTCCTATATTTTTTGTAGTATTGACTATTGCATCCATCTTTCAAATATGTTTCGAAGAAATTATATGATTTGAAAACCAGTTGATTTGATCAAATGGGCCAATCCCTGTATGAGTCAGTCTGCAGGGAATGTGATCTTTTTCGGTGTATTTTTGTCTTTAGGAAACATTAACATTTAACTATGTTTATGTGAACATAGAAATTAAACCTTTCTCATTATTTCATGCTGATTTTTAGAAAAGCTACAGCTGGGCTTTTCCTTTCATAACTGATTATCAGCCGTTTTTTGGCTCAGAAGTCAGAAAAAAAATCTCCATTATTTATTTAGCTAATTTGATTTAGTTGCACTAAACATGCCTTTGAAAAGATAACTGTGAAGCCAGTATTACGCTAATGTAATTGGTGGAAATTAATTAATTCTAATTTGCAGGTTAATTAATGGGAGTAACTTTATTAGGGGAGAGGGACATTCAGGTGTAGATTAAAGAAAAAGAAATTTGAAACCCTGATAAAATCAAATTAGATTAAAATCGAATGAGCCATAAGGTGGCTGAACATGTGAGAGCATGGCATCAGCTGTGTTTAGAGCAACTATTTTCTTCTTTTAAAGCGGAAAAGAAGGAAAATTAGTAAGCCAACCTTGGTTATAATTTTGTAGGGGTTTATGGTGACTGTTGCCCTTAAAACGTTCAAGGCTTAGGGTCCATCCAGAGCCATCACTTATCCAGCTGGCAGGGAGGGCAAGTTTATTAACTTACTTCATGTTTCACGGAGGCTTTGCTGGGCACAGGACAAGTGTGTTGGATTCTATTCACCTGCGTGAACAACAAATGAAGGGTTTTAACTGCTGGGTTATGGTTGTGCTGGGAAGGAATACTTCTGGTCTATTTTTAACAGCTTTGTGTCAGAGAAAGAGATGTCTTCTTTTCAAGGCTTTTCAAAATAGAGAGACCTTAAAAATGTACTTCACTTTATCAGCTCACAGTGCTCATGAAAACAGAAATGAGACAGGGAAGAACAGGAAGGTCAAACTTGCATAAACACACTGCTGCATATGTTGGCTGCCAGGAGAAAGAGCAGCATGCAGCTGAACTGAATGCATTATGGAGAGCAGACAGAAGATGCTACTCTGGCAAAGTTAAATTTCTCTTTTATGCAAGCTCCCATGTGATAAAGCTTAGAACTACTATTTCCTTTTAGTAATGTAGGAAGCATAAACTAAAATGGATTTTTATGAATCTGGCAAGATGTTTTTAATGACAAATGCAAAAGGAGCTTTTGAATGTCTTTGTTTTAAAGTTCGTCCCACATATTTTTCTGTTTCTGTCAGCAAAAAGCTAAATTTCCTAGCACCATCCTTCTAATAAAGCTCTATTTCTTTTCAGGAACCCCACTTGCTGCTGCAGAGAGGAAGCTGAAGCTGACCACCACCAGAAGCTGACCTCCTTATCTTGAATTTCATATGTAATGAGTAGCTAAATCTGACACCAAATGATTTTAGGAAGAAAATTCAAAGTCAAGCCATTTCCTTTGAAAAAGCCATTGGGGGAGCAGATATGGAAACATAATTTAAAACTCATTTTTCCCCTCAAGTGATTTGGATTAATTTCAATAAATCCAGTGTTTACTATGCACAGAACATCTCCTCCTCTCTCGCCACAAGCCCTGGACACTTTGGACTACTCTTTCATTCTGTGCTTCCTGTAGGAGTCCTCCCTCACTCTGCTTGTGTAATTCAGGGTTTTTTTTATCTGCAAGGAAATGCCTCTGCAGTTATTGACACTAAGGCTGCTGTAGCTGTGGGAGAAGTGCCTGGCCTTGGCTGTGCCACAGTGAAGCAGCACCACAGTCCCACCTCAAGCCATGCCAGGGACGTGGGACCTCAGTTTTGCTCGTGGGCACCTCCACTGGTGACACTCAGGGACTGGGGGAGAAGCTGTGCTGTCTGGCACTATCTCTATTGGAAAGCACCGTTTGCATTTGTGATGCCAAGCAAACGTGATTTCAGAACCTGATCTCTTTGACAACAAAGCTGTAGAAGATTAGAAATACTTAGATTTGCAGTTCATTAAAAAATGTATTTCCCTCTGTAAGAGCAATTGGTTTTCTTAACTCATTTGCCTTGCTTCTCTCTTGAGTGTGTATTTCCATTTGTGCCTTCAGTGTATTCTGGTAGTTCTATGAACTGTGGATGGTTTTTTTTCCCACCAATTAGTTCCTCTGGGACTATTTTATTAAAGTCTTTTTGGCATTTAAAATATGTAGATGATATCATTAATCTGATTAAAGTGTAGGTAAAGTTGATAATGCGAAAAGTGAAAAAGCAGTGCAAGGTACAATTACTAACGTAATTATTTTCATTATCGATACAATTATATTTTTCAGTTGTTGCTTGCTTAACCTTTTTATTTTTTCTCCATTTCTTTCATTAGCTCTAATCTACCATTGTGAGAGGCAGTTCTCTGCTTCTTCAAGCAGTATGAAGGCAGAAGTGGACAGAACTATTAGCAGAGGGTTACAAGCCTTTTATCTCTCTCTGTCTGGCTGAATTCCAGTGAAGTCAGCTCAGCCAGCAGAATGGTTCATTTTCCTAGGGGGATGAGAAACTGGGGTCTCAGTTTATTTTCCAGTCCAGAATGGTTTTACTGAAAAATCATGACAATCTATAGGCTTGTAGGTAACATGAGGAAAAAGAGCCATAGAATACCATTTCATCCCTGGAAGTGTTCCAGGAATGATTTTAAAAGTCCCCTCTATTCTGTTTCACTGCCAGGCTACCACCAGTGACATTTTATCAGTACAACAGAGCAGCTCTTGCACCTGGGCATGATAGGCAGCAAAATAAGTCAATGCTGTAAGAACTGCAAAGTGAAAATGGTGAAAATAACGACGAGGAAGTGATTTAAGACAGGAATTCAGAGTGAAGAGGTAGGTTTAATTTTAATGGGAAAGAGAGAAACCTCATGGGGGTTTACATAGGCTAATTCTCGTGTGATACAGTTCTCTGGGGGAGCTGATTTGTTTTGACTTGAAATTGGGCTGTATCTGATGGCACTTCCCTTCTTGTCCGTTCAGAGGCTGTGAGCTGGTGGAAGCACTGTGAGGTGAACTGAAGGAAAATGCTGGCTTTGAACCCCACTAGTGCACACGAGTTCCCACAACTACACTACAGCTGGGACTAAACAGTGGATGATGTTTTTTCCTCTGGGATTTTCATGTTGCTTTCCAGCCAGCACTCAATTGAACTAATGCAAGCAGATACCTCCAAACCTAAATCTGTATCCCTAAGGGTAGCAATTCAAAGTTGAACTTACTGATATAAATTAAGGAAGACTTAATTCAAAAGGCTTGTATCCGTAAAATGATTCATCCACATCTAACCCTGGGATTTCTTGATCTCTCAATTAGTGGAGTGAGTTAAGAAATTAGGATTCTGTTCTTACTAAGACCATGTCAGTACAATGCGTGTTGTGGCATCATTTTTATCCTGTGTACTTGGTTCGTTCATCTATCAAACAAGTCTCTAATAATATTTTTTTTTTTAATTAGGTTCTACAGAATCCTTTAAAGTTTCCATATATTTATGCTTGTGTGTGCATGACTCTTTGTCTTGCTTTGGTAAAGTGTCTTCTAACTGCATGAGGCTGCAGTTTGTGATATGCCCGGGGAAGGGGCTATGTCAGTGGAAATTAGGGTGACTTGTGCATGAAGCATGTATTTTCCTCATAGACATGATCTCAGCATAAATGAATAAGAAATATCTGTGCAGGTTCTCCCAACTGGAAGCAAGTATATGAAAAATGAGAGCCGCTCTTAATCCGTAGGATATCTTAAAAAAGCACACGGGAATTAATTTGGTCTTTCAGACACAATTAAGGGTTACAGAGCTGCCCTAAAAGAAAACCCAGTGTGCAGCTGGCATTCAAAAACTCAACCCTCCAGGCCAGCTGACTGAAAGGCTGAGGTACAGCACAGCTTTAGAGAAGCAGTGGAGAAGAAGACAGCAGCAAAACCCCATTAAGTATTAAAAACGATGACCACACAGAAGAGCAGATTAATATACAGTTCGGGAACATGAGTCCTGATCCAGCCTCAGTGCTTAGCATGTGTGCTGGATGAAACCTCAGAGCCTTGTTTTTGCATAGACTATTAAAGATTGTATTAATTCCTCTAATGCCTAGGAAGCAACTGTGACTGAGTGCTCCCACTTATCCTAAAACAGTTGGCAGGATCTAAAGTTGAATCCTGGCAAGACAAGACTAAGAGCACAATTGGGAGGGTTTTTTAATCCCTTTTCTGGCACACAGGACAGTTCCTGGCCTCTGCATGGGCCCCTTTGCATGTTGCCACTGTTGTACCCCTTGATTCTGCCCTTCTGAGCAAAAGGAGCATTGTCCAAGATTCACATATCCTTTCTGAGCCTGGGAGCCTCTTTACCTTGTCCCAGCTATTCTACAAAGTGTATGGAATGGCCATGGATATAACACATCCAGAGTGAATTAGGTGATGCTGTTAAACACTTTAGTCCTGTAACTTGGGAGGTGAAAGGTGTCTAATTAGTAAGAAAAAGATAGAAGGATGAATGAAGAGATAACAATAATGAGGCAAGGGAGAAAAAAGGTGTTTAGTGATGCTCATGATGAATACAAACACAGGAAAGCAATTCAGGAATAGGTAGCCACTATGTTATTGTAAACAGCTGAAGGGAAAGCTTTTTGAAAGAAACAAGCATGGATTACAAGAGAAGAGGAAACAATATTCATGAAGCACTTCATGATCATCAGGCTTCCTAATGCAATCCCTCATCCCAAATATTAGAAATGTTTTGAAGTCTGATGGCTGCTCTCTCTCTTCTTCCTCTCTAAAAAATGTGGTCTTCTAAAGATAGCATGTTATCCAAAAGAAGAATACTTCAAAAATTTTCAAATGTTGCCATAGAGAGTTTCTTTCAAGTTATGTCAATTATTTTGCTTCTGTAATTATATTAAAACAAGCCCATAGGTCCAAAATTGGCTATTATCAGATTCTGTTGTGGTAAACAACATGTAGTCCCTCAAACATGGGAGAGCAAGGAAAACACAAGTTTAAGTGAGATGACACTGGATATCAATCATCTTCTAGGAATACCAGGGAATTACAAGAAAGGAATCTCTGACTCATGTTTGTGCCAGTAAAACAATCTCACGTAATACACTGATTCATTCAGATGTCAGCCCAGTGTTCCATCCTTATTAGTACTTCTGTAGCAGCTGAATGTCTTTTTGCTGAATATAGTGACCAAACCCAAGTTCAGTACACTGTAGTTTGAATGCAAAGCTGCTGGAAGAAGATACTATTTCTACACAAAGATTACTATTTCTACAGAAAGATTTAAGAAATGTCAGTACAAATACTAATAAACTACATATACATTGCTTAGGAATAGTTAAAAAACCTCTTGAAACAGTAGTACTTTTTCTAGCTGAGAAATGTTAGGTCTACTGCGGAAAATGCTGTCAACCCAGACGTTCAAATCTAATTCCCTTGGTGCTTTCCTAAACTGTGGTCAAACAAACCATAGCATAGAATAGCAAAGGTGTTGGTTAGAAGCACTCAGTGTCCAGAAGTTCCTGAGATTGGTGCTTCTGTAAGGCATCCAAGTGCTGGGATGTGAGACTGGGACATCTATTCATCCGCACAGTGCTGGCTCATCCATCACCTGTTCCCTGTGTGTGTGTTCTGTGGGGTGAAGAACAGGTGCCAAATTCAAGTATAGGTGACTACCTCCTTATCCATCCTTTCATTGTAAGAGGATAGAAGGAGGCTGGAAGACCACTCTTTATTCTGAGGGGAAAGGTCTGGCTGACTGTGCTGCTAGGCAGGCTGGACCATCCCCAAAACTTCTGGAGAAAGTGTTGTCACAAAGATGGGCCTGATGGTTTGTATTTAGAGAGATGGACTCTGGATAAATAATGACATTCAAATCCAGCAGATGCATATAATTAAAGAAACTTAATTTAAAAGATAAAGGTGTGGAAAGGACAGTATAGGACAAGTGGGCTACTAGCTTTGTTTCATAAACAATGCCCTCTTTAAGAAAATCTTTGTCCCCTTAGTTTGTCCTACTGTTTATTTTCCTGCTGCACTTGAACTATAGTAGAGGGCTCAAAATCACATGGTTTATTAGCACTGTGTTTATACCATGTTAATCTCAGGCCCCCATGGTACCCCTCAGGTACCCATGGGAGATCAGGAAGACTTTTTTATTTATTTATTTAGATATTCTGTTTGGCTTTGGAATATTATTTCTACTAACCTCTGCAGCATTGTAGTTTGGCTTCAGTTACAGGTAGGATTTTGGCAAGGTACCCACAGTAATCTGCTCTTGATGTGTTATGTTTTTCACACAAGAGGAAAATCTGAATTCTGTGGGGAACATGTGTTAGTAAGCTGACAGAAAAAGCCAAAGAGCATGAAATTCAGATGTGTTTGGTTGGTGTTTTGCTAATCCACTTAGCATAAAGCCAAGCACAGATATGGAGCCAAATGGGAATTGTCTCTGCATCAGATCATGAGCAGGTATTAAGGTTTGTTTTCTACCCTTTTCTACAGACTGAGCCATGATATTACACCAGGCTCACCTGGGAGCTTTATTTAGGAAAGCTACTGCTTTTGTAGGGGTGTTATTACCCCCACAACTCTATTACTACTGCTTCATTTGTGTGAAAATACAGCACGTTTGGGCACAAAGCAGTGTGTCTCCTCTGCTGCATGATGGTGCTTGGACTTGTCTACAACAGACATCGTTGGCATTTTTAACAAAAAGCTTTGGAGCCAGGACCCTGCGGGTCAGGAAGCCCTTTTCCACTCTGTGCTCCTAAGCCAGTGCAGTCTGCGTGCCACAGAATCTGCCCAGCAAATGGAACGGGCAGCAAAAGCCTCTATGAGCACTGGCAGTTTCTGAGCACAACCCAGACACCAGGCTATGCTGTCACACCATGGATGGCTGAGTGTGTGTAGCACAGCCAAACTTGAGAGCCTGTGCAATTTTATGTATGGAAACTTAAGTATCACCAAGGTTAGATAAAAGGGTTTGTGACGGAGTGATGCCTTAATATTGGGAAAAGGCCATAAGATGGAAGTCTTCATACACATGGCCCTAAATCTTGTTCCTTTAATACCTAAAAAATGCCACATGCTTCTGTGGTAAGGGACTTCTCCTTCAAGGGACATAGCAACAGAAGATCAAAAATGTAAGTGCCAAGGAAACACCACCATGTACCTTCAGTCCCTAATACAGCTGGTGAAGCCCGAGCCGCCCTGCCAGCAGCACAATGGGAGGTGTGGAAAAAGCGAGTTCTGTACTTTGTTATTTCCTATTTTACAGGAACATTTAATGGGTGAATGCTCTGAGCTTTTACGGTCAGATGGTTATTCATAACAACTTAAGGTGTTGTCAAGCTCTACTTAATCTCTGGGTGAGGCTTGGCAGTGAGACCCTCTTTGCCTTCAGACACTTTGGGAGCAGCTCTGGTTCCTCTCTTTCACATGGAATAGTTTTGTTACCCTTCAGCCAGCCAGGCTCTTGCACACACTTTAGCTTTTGACAAACAGGCTGGCTTGGCGTTTACATGACAGGATGCCAGGTAGTTCATCCCGCTGCAGAGAATGCACGCCATCATCTCCTCACGCACCGCTGCTTCGCCACCCAACGCTATGAAACCAGAGCTCCTCTGCCAGCATGTGCTGAAAGGCTGAGGGCCAGAGAGCTGTGTTACCGACCACACCAAACACGCTGGCACAGTCAGCTTAAAACCTTTTTACTTTTTAGTGGTTTGGTGACTTCTTGGCATTTTCTGCCACTAACAAGACAAGGAGACCCTCACGAGCTGTGCCCCGGGCAGCACGTGGGCAATGGCGGCATGGGCCATGTGACGCTGGCAGATTATTTAAATGCCACCAGGGCCTACGGTCCCTCTTCCCTCCCTCAGGGCTGGGACGGGCAGCAGCTGCAGGATATCTTCGGTGAGTCCTGCGTGGGGCTGGGGCCAAGGCCACGGCCTGGGCCTGGGCACGGGCACAGCAGCGCCAGTCCATGGCAGCCCTGCCCGCAGGCCGCGTGTTGGGGCACTGGCAGAGGGTGGCACTCCCACGACGTTGTGCACTCGCTCAGCCGCATGATGGGCAATGCTCTGTGGACTCTGCTTTAGTTCACCGAGCAGCAGCGTTAATTAGCGGCAGCAATGCGAACCCTTGAGTAAGGGTGATTGAGGCTTTGTAATAGCTGGGAGTTTGCAATGCCTCGGGAGCACTGGAGGTGTTGCGCAGGAACAGCGCTGTGCATACGGGTAGAATTAAAACCTATTTGCTGCTGAGGGTTTTGTTTGTTTGCTTTTTTCTCTCTGGGATGTCTTGGCTGGGGCTCTTGAGTTTCCTCAGGTTGTTGTTGTTCTGCGAGGGTGCCAACCAGCCGCGGTCCCAGCCGTGCTGCCCCTCGGTGCAGGCACCGGAGCTCCCCTGCTCCTGCCTTGGAGGCTCGGTGGGTTTGGGGGGCATTGCCCATGCTGGTGCATCAGGAAAATCTGTCTGACTCCACTGAGCCACCCGTGGGCAAGGCCAATGAACAAAGGTGGCCCGGTTCGAGACAAATTCGGAACAAAGTCTGACATGAATGTCCTCTGATAGAAGGCAGGTTACAGCCACCCTTCCCCCACCAGGTTCAGAAAGAATTTTCCTCGGAGGAAAGTGAAAAAAACCAATTTATCACACAGGCATGGGGGAAAAAAATAATAATGCTAATTAATAAAATCCCTTGCTGTGGAGAGAACCTGGGTAGATTTCAGAGTCCTTTGTGGATGTGGCTTTCTCCTCTCCAGAGCTGGGGCTCAGCGTGGGCCCCTCCGGGCCTCTGTGGAAAGGCCTCCCAGTGAGGTTCTGATGTTCTGAACAGTTCCAGAAGAGTTCTTGCCTCAGCTACCAGGCCAGCAAAAAAAAAAAGCAAAGAATTTTAACTCTCCTGTGAGTGACCAAGACACGGACCCAGACCGGCAGGGAAACTGAATCGTTTATTCAAAAGAAATGAGCTGGTTTTATACACTTTTTCAAGGCACAGTATTTCCTTACATGGTAATCCTCACTACGTGACCTATCCCATGTTGCCACATCAGCAACACACTTTATAAATGTCCTTCTATGGGGTGATCACTCACTGTTCACCCATCCATCAGCTCCTGGCAGGCTCCTTTCCATAGGGGTCTGCCCTGTGACACCACCTTTCCCCAGGGTCCGGCAGAAACAAGCCTCTGTGTGCCGCCATGTGCTCCTTTGTGCTGCCACGTGCTCCTTTGTGCTGCCATATGCTTCTGCAGGCACATCCCACAGCCTGCAACCCAATTCTATCTTATCTCTCCCCACGCTCTCTGTCTCTCTCCTGAGAAAAGGAGCCAAGAGCTGGAAAAAAAGCAGGAAGGTGCTTCCTCCACTCTGCTGCTGCCGGAATGCAGGGGAGTGGAGTGTGCTTGGGCACAAACCACTCTAAAGAATTCGCCTGGGTTTTTTTTTTTCTTTCTCTCGGACCCAGTTTCAAAGACACAGAAAGGCACAGGAGTCCTGTCTGGCATTGGGCAGACAATAGGGAATGCAGTATCATACAGTCACCCCAAGACACAAGGACAGAAACTTGAGCAGCCAGGCAGTCCCTTGCAATCTTTCCTTGCTTCGGTTCTCTCTGCAGCACCAATTTTGGGTACTCAGGCTAACAAGTCCTCCATACCACGTAGCTTCATTGCAAGTGTTGCCTAGCATGAATTCCAAATAGGAACTTTTTTTTTTGTCAGGTGGTGGAGAGAATTTTTCTTTGTGTTTCTTCCTTTATTTTGTGAACTTTTATCCTAGTGTGTGGCTACTTCAAACAAAGTCTCCAAATTTTGAATATGAAAGTAACATCTGGTTTGTGTTCAATACTGTTATGAGCAGGAAATGCAAATAGAGTTTTTTGTTTTAACAAAGCACTCTTGGATTGTCATTCTAATGAAAGTTTCCTGCACCCCAATTATCCTAGTGTCACACAGGGTTTTGCTAGCTCTTGCTTCAGCTGAAAAAGAAACAAACTTGCTAAACATTTCAGTGCAAAACTATCCCTTAGGATGATTGTCCATTTTAATAGCATTAACTAATCCACAACTTGCAGTTTCTTCTACTTATGATATTTTAAAGTCTCTAGGCAATACATTAAATCTCTTTGTAGGTCTTCTGCAGTCTGCTGTACCAGGCATGGACTATTACTGATGAGCTGACACCCAGCTCTTCACACATACTTGAGACTGCTCCAAGCTCAAGTAGCATGGAAAGGCCATGCTGACCTAGAGGTGTTAAGGAGTATTTGTAGTGTTTCATTGGGGTGTGCATTTGACTTGGGAGAGGGCTCTTTTGAGGCCCACATAGCAAATAATTGTACCAACATTTCCTGCTGACTTTCCCTCTGGGATTTAATTTGTATTCCTCTTGTGGTTTGAGCTGCTGTTACAAGTTGTTGAATTGAGTTTCTTGTAAATTTCTGCTTTTTGTTGTATTGTTTGCCTCATCACTCAAACAATGAAGTCTTTTTCCAACTGTTGTGTATCACTGTGATAAACCTGGTTCAATGTAAGAAAGAAAATTATGAATAAAGTGTTATGGAAGTTTATTTTTACATTGGATAACTATTTTGTTTTACCACAGTGTCTGTGATACTGTGCAGATTACCTGACAGGGAAAAAACCCAAACCAACAACCAAAAACTGCCTTCCTTGTAAAATTTCTATCTGTTTTTATGTAAAATGTTTCTTTTGTCCATTCTAAAGACAAAGGATTTGGTTGTTCTTCAGTTAACCCATTCCCCCCTCCCTCCTCCTGCCTTTTCAATCATTTGCATTTTGAATGCTCTGGAGAAAGATGGTAAAACAAGCAGTGAGAAAGATGATGGTATTGCCACAAATCAGTCTTACTGAACAGCTGGTTTTCTGGTGTGTTGGCACTGCACTATTGCTTTAGCAACCTTCAGAGAAGGAAATATGATGATATTAAGTGTTGGAGTACTCAGGGATGGTGTTATAGATGTGGGTCCATCAACTTACTGTTTCTCTTTAGTGGTCACCTACCTGGCATTGTCTTGTTTCTCATTTTACAGGCTGGGCATCTCTGCATTTATATCTCTGCATTTATATTTATAAATTAAGATTTGTATTAAAAACATGTATTTTCAAATGAATTGTGATTTTTCTGTAGCATCTCTTCACTGTATTTCATTAATGTGATCATTGCCCTGGCAATATTTGGGTATAGATCATGTGACTGAAGTCTTGTTAGAGCACAGTTTACTTCACTCAAGAGGGGACACAGCTGCAAAGGTCATAGTGCAAAAGGCCTCCCAAAGGCTTGAGCACTGTTGTCAGCCTCTCCTGCAAGAGATGAGCTATTTCAGCCAGAGACTCCAAGCAAGGAATACAAGAGCTGTAGCCATAACCTTATTCCTAAGCTCAACAAGACTTTGAAGGGAATTAACTGTCTTCAGTACAATTCCCATCCTGTAGTCACCTTGCTCCACACAGCTGGGTTAGAAGTGTCTGACATGCAGACAAGAGCAGTTAAAGGCCTGTCCAGCAATGCTCTTAATGGCATGAAGAACAGGGCTTATACCATGCTTTGATAATTTAGCTGGCACAGTTGCCTTTTAATAATCTGCCAGGTAAAGCAGTAAAAGGTAAATTGATCTGAAAGGTACAGAGCTTGTGGCTGCTTTCTTTTCTAAAAGCCAACTAAACACCACAGCTTACTTGTTTCAAGAGAACTTATGTAGAGAAATGGCTGGCATTGCTCACAGGTATTTGGAAGAAATTTGTGTCCAGTTTCCCGCTTCCTTTTCTTTGTATTTTTCCTTGTGAGTAGGACTAGCCAGAAGCATTTTTCTTAATATTTTAAGGTTATGGGAATGCTACAGAGGAAAACAAGGTAGTTATGGTTACCACTGGTAATGAAGATTGCTGGAGTTATTGGTCATGGAAGCCTGAATATGTGACAGGAGAGTCAAACTCAAAGTCACAGGACTCCTTTGTGGTGACTTGCGCTGCACAAATAGTAGAACTCAACTTTAAAGCACATTGTATAGTTTTGGGATCAGAGGGGGAAAAAAGGCAACAAACAAAACCAAATTGTAAACCCTTGTCTTAGTTTGCCTGACTGTGGAATCCATCCACAAATGAAGCAGCATGTAAATGAAGCAGGTGGGAAACTGGCAATCCTGAACCAAGAAACTACAGCAAGTCAATTATTTCTGCATGGTACAGACATGACAAATAGAGCTAATCCCAGCTGTTTGCCTCCTGTACATAGAGGCAAAAGATGATATTAAACCTGGCCATCAATTCTAGTATGGAAATACTGAAGCATCTGTTAAATATTTGACACTTAGGAAACCAAAATTTGTTCAGTCTGGCACTGCTGGAGGAGCATCTGGTAAAAAAGAACAGAACCTGGAACAGCTTCAAACAAAGTCTTGTTCCTGGAAGGGTATTGCTGTGGTAACTAAGTTATCTTAGCCTCACTCAGATCTCTGTTCCTCTTCACTTTAAACTAGCCAAAAAGTATCAAAGTGTCCCACAGGCAATACAGATTCACAGAACAAGTTTATCATTTCTAGTAGTGAAGATATTTTGGTGTTCTTTTACAGATACCTCAAAAATCCTTATATGCTTAGAAATTAGGTCTCTAATACTAGAATGACTAAGGAGTGAAAATGAAAACTAAATTCAGTGTGGTGGTTTCCATGGAACTTGTCACTTTGGGAGTGAATATTGTAATGAATACTTGGGAAATCATGGTGGTGGTTTATTTCTGCTGTGTAAAAGGCTGAAATATAGCCCAAGGTTCCCATCAGTATTTGAAAGTATAATATGCTGAGCTACATTATCTGTTAATTTTCTGTTGTATTTTTCTTGCAAATTATGCCTCTTTTAGCACAGTTATATTATAAATCTTACCTTGAAAGCTGTGTTGTATTGGCAGAAGATGAAAGCATGAGTATACTGTCATATTCATGGCCTAATCTTACTTCTAAATAATGTTTCATGGGAGTATCATTTAGCTACAGCTCTCCTGTCTTTTAAATGAAGATAGAATTTGCTTGTCACATAAAGTTGTTCTGAGAATTAATTGCTTAACGTGGTATGTATGCACTGCTTTGAAAATGATGGCATATAGGTGATGAACATCATTACCAGGTAATTATTATTAATATACTGAGTTCTAATTAAAGCAACTATTGGTAGATGAAGAAGGTAGTGTCTGATTGCCCATTTTGATGTCAATAATGCTACAGCCATAAACTTGATATAATGGGGTGAAGAAGCAGATGTGGGAATAGATGCTGCTTTTAAGGAATCTCTTTCATCACTGAAACCTTAATGGTAAAATGAATACACATTTTAACATTTACCCTGTTAAGGGAGTGATAACTGTAACTACTCCCAGACAGGCAGATTTAGCACAAACAGAAATGAAATAGGGTCCTGCACATTTCTAGGCAGGAGATTGAGCTCTGTCAGCATCTTGAGTTGTCTTTTGTGACCCCATAGGTAAATGGTGCTGAGTTGTGTAGTGCTTTTGCTGCAAGCAAAATGCCCAATTTATGTGTTAAACTAAGGGAATTTATTAAAAAGAACTATCTTGGCAACTGTATGTATGACTGTAAATAGGTCATTGTGTTAGAATAGAAAAAGCTCTGCTGATCAAATCATTAGGAGTTTAGTATCCAGGCTGGGGATGAAATTATGAGAGTGGATGCTGTAATACTAAATTTCTGAGATAGATCTAAGGAGTTCTGTGCTCTCACTGTCTCAATATTACAGTACTGGAATTGCACAGGTAAAATTATCTGCTCTAAGCTGGGTGATTACTTAGGAATGTAAAGCAGTGCAATTTCGTCTGAGACCGTGAATTAACAGTTCCTTCAGTTTCAGTAGTGCTGCAGTTAAGAAATAATTACAACCAGTGAATAGAGCACCAGACTATCTTACCTACTATGGACTTACCAACACAATAGCTTCTGAAGAGAATTCGTTAAATTCATATCTGTGGGGTTTTTTGGGGAGGTGTAATAAAATCCTAACTCCACAAGATGAAGAATTTGGGAAGCTGATGTATTAAGCCATGTTATTTGCATCCTTGTAATTCTGATAATTGTCAGGATACTGAGAGGGAAGTGATTGACTCTTTCTTTCCACTGCATTGTAGAGGAATCTGCAACAAAAAGGTTACTATTGAGAAGCAATCTTAGAGCTGAATGTGTGTGATGTCTTTTGGCTTCAGAAAAGGATTGTAAAATACTGTCACATGTTTCAGGGTATGTCTAATTCATCAATGATTGTGCATAATGATTTTCATGGTAAATTTCATAGAATCACAGAATATCCCAAGTTGGAAGGGACACACAAGGATCACAATTCCTACATCTGACCTTTTTTGTGGGTTCAGTAAGGTAATAAATATTGTTAAACATTAATTTATTACACTAATTCTTGATTGATCTCTAAAGTGATCACACTAACCTAATAAAATTATTAGGTCTTTTGGTAGGTTTTTATCTTAGCCAATTTATTTTGATGCTTGCAGATTAATAAAGAAGCTCATTTAACATGTACATTATTATATTTAATCACTTGATACCTGCTACTTTTTCTGCAAATAGTAATTCTGTTCTTTCATCTTGCAGCTCTAAGATTAGGGGGAAAAGAAGGGCAATTAAGCCAGTGTAGGGTCTGAAAAGGAGCAGCTGAGGGAGCTGGGGTTGTTGAGGAGAAAAGGAGGCTCAGGAGGGACCTTATAACTTCCTACAACTCCCAGAAACAGGCTGTGGGCAGGTGGGGTTTGGTCTCTTCTCCCAGGTAACAATGACAAGACAAAGAGGAAACGGCGCCAAGTTGCAACAGGGAAGGTTTAGATTGGATATTACGAAAAATTTCTTCACAGAAAGGGTTGTCAGTCCTTGGAACAGACCACCCGAGGACATGATTGGGTCACAAACCCTTGAGGTATTTAAAAGGTGTGCAGATGTGGCACTTAAGGACATGGTTTTGTGGTGGACTCACAATGTCAGGTTAACGGTCGGACTCGATAAGGTTCCAGGTTTCTTCCAAGCTAAATGATTCAATGTAATGTTTACTTGAATTTGATTAATACAATCAAGCTGTTTTGGCTGATGTTCATCTAGATCATTATAAAACAAGTTACTTTTCTGTGCTCATTTGCAAAATTCTTTTAATAGAAACAATTAAAATCAGCTTTTCTTTTTTTTTTTATTTGACATATATCTATGCTCTGCAATATTTAGTTTCAGCCATGGGGTTTGATTTACTTTTTCTGTCTTCTGGTGTCAAGTATTTAACTGGTTTAGGAAATGGGCTGCATTTCTAGAGCCAACTTGTATAATAGCTCTCTAAAGCAATCCTTGGTTTTAGTGAGATCTCATGGGCTTTTTCTCTTCTATCTGACAATTACATTTGGAATATAGGCATAGCTCAAAGGGTAGTGATTAAAAAACTCCTTCCTCATATAGTACAAATATTGATGAGGATGGGTATTTTCCATTTTCTAATGCTAACTGTGGGAGGATGCTCGCAATTTGTCGTTACATTAGGTGTACTGTAAAGCCAGTAGAGTCGAGAGCCAGTTTAAATAGCAGTCCTGGGTTAAATTGTTTGTAATCATTGCACATGAAAGAGGCAGATGCTGAAAAATCTGACAAACCTCCCCAACTTTAAACGTTTGGTTCTGTTTTGCTAAGCTGTATTAGGCCTAAAGCAGGTTTTGAAATAAATGTAATGGGCTAAGAGAGCAGTTCTTCCTTTTGCTTTTGACCTTATTTTCTAGGAATCCAGTGTTGTAATGGATTTCAATTAAAAAAAAATAATAAGCCCACAGGGAGACAAAAAGGTGTTTCCCAGCTTTGACATTTCTCAGTATTTTCATTGCTTACCACTTACTGTACTTGGTAATAAATTTTGGAAGGAGAATATGACTTGGAATTCTCCCGATGTTTGAAGTCTTATTTCATACTGACATTCTTGGCATAAACCTCTACTATTTTACTCTCTCTGCATTTTTCCTTTCTACAGTTGTTTGTATCTTTATTCATTGCTACATGCTAACTTCAAAGAAAAAAACAATCTTTAATCTTTTGATGCTGTAGCGAGTTGTTCAGGAAAGAACAAAAAATGTTTTGTTGATGGAATAAAGTTAAAAATTTTCTTAGAGTAGCTTGTAGAAGTCCCAAACAAGAAATGGCATCTTACTGTGGCAAGTTTTCTATAAATAAATAAAATCTGGTGCCTTATGTTTTACTAATGTAAGCAATGGTATAACTGCCCATGTAATGATGGGGACACTTGTTAACATGTTGGTTGGTGGGCAGAGTTCCAGCCAGTAGAGGATGAACAACAGTACTCAAGCAGAACATCACTTGCTCTTTGTTCTTCCCCTTCAAACTGAAACATAGATGAAAAAAAAAACCAAAAAAAAGGAACGTGGAAGAATTCCATCTACCAGAAGCCTTCCCAAAATCCCGAGAGTTGAAAGTGACACATTCTTTTCTACGGAGAGGTGAGTGTGGTAATGCATAATTAATTAGATATGTAAGATGAAGTCAGCATTACGTAGGTTTAAAAGACCAAGAAAACCCAAACTCAAGGTGACAAATGCAGTGTGAGTAAATTACTAGCTGAAGGTCCTTCCTAACTAACATAAATTGTGGAGAAAGTGGAAACAGGATGAGGAGCTGGTTTCAGTTTGGAGGGTTTTGACCAAAAGGGAATTCTTACCTCATGCTAGTTTATGCTGAAAAGAGTTCAGAATAACTCTGAGGGCACCATGAAAGTTTTAGTTAGAAAAGGAATATGAAATTTTAAGTCAAGCTTTTATGGTTTCTCATATTTTTGGTGTAAGTCAAGCAATCAGAACTTATTTACTGCTTGAATGCTTTTCTTATTGTCTAGCAGTGGATCCTGTGTCAAAACCAGAAAAAAATGCCAGTTTGTCTTTAGTTGTGCCAGTCATGTACAATGTTGACACCTGCAGCAGTGTTAAAGGAGCTGGCATGATGAGAGAGGACAGATTTAGCATGAATATCATGCAGATTGTGGGACATAAATTTTACTGATTCACTGGTTTTGTTTTTAATGGCAAACTGCCCAAAGCCCAGAATGTACAAATAGAAAGTTTCCCTCTAATTCACTGAAAAATCAGCAGCCTGAGGACATGATGATTTATCCTGGATGCTTCTGTTCCTGGTTAGTTCCAGCTGCCAATACAGTCTCCTGTCTCTGGAATGCTACTTCTTTAGAACATGTGTATCATGCTGGCCTTTAAAGCAGATCCACGTTTCGTAAAACTGTACTGAAGATCAGGCATTTAAGCAAACTATTTTAAGAATTAATATAATTCTCCCTGCTTTTAGCATATGTTTAAACATAAAATTCTTTTAACTATTTATGCTATAAAGTTTTAGAGATCCCTCAGAGGATCTTTTAATCTTAATTATGTAGCTGCTGAAGGAAACTCTTAATTACTAGTAGATTCATGCTCTTAAACATCTTGTTTTCATCCTAGGTAGTTATGCCCATCCTACGTTGTTACACCACCTGAAACTGTCAGAACAGTGGTGGTGTCTTTCATGGTTCTGCCATCCAAAAGGGTCTTATTACACGGTGTGTGCAAATTCTGAGTGAATCACTCAGTTAAACATGAATGGGTTGTTTGTTGGTGCCTGCTCTCACAAACCTTCTAGGGGTTTCCTTGGATTCTGCTCTTAGTCATTGATTAATGTAAATCATGTATAGTTACCTCAGCTTTTGGGTGACTCTTAACAGTTTCAATTTTCCAAGGCTTAGAATTGTTCATTATTTTAGAATTCTTTTTCCATAGTTCCTCATTTAAATGATGTGTTCACTCCATTGTTAATTATCTGGGTTTCTCGAACAGAGGTAGTAGTAGATGTAAATTTTATTGCTCTACTAAGTGATTATCAGTTAGCAATGATAAAAATTCAAAAGCTAGTTAAAGCCTTGAATGTAATTAGTTTGGTATTCATTTGAACTTGGCAAATCCCTTTTTGAATGGAAAAAATGAAGAATTTTTTTCACAGTTCTTTCTAGGATAGTTCCTTTGGTTTTTTCCTGTTTTAATTAGTATTATGCTTAGTATTTCCCTATGGGTTTAATCAACAAGATCTAGAGTATTAGGTTTTTGAAAGATAAGGATCTGAATGTGTTGTTCAAAACTTCATTTGAGAAGGTGTCATGAGTCTCCAAGGGACTAATGGGAGCTTTGCTCCATAAGTAGCCTGGCTCTGTCCTGGAGAGGACATCAGCCAGGGAGGCTGGTGAAATTTCCCTCTGTGGTTCCCTCAAGTTTGCACCTGATTTTCTTTGACCTTTGGTAGAAGTCCCAACTCATTCTTACCTGTGCCATTGCGTACAGCTCTGTGTCCATTTTCTGTGACTGCCACCTGTGAGGTGCTTCACAATGCTGAGGGCTTATTTTATAGAGGGAGGGCTCCACACTGGTATAAAACTGTACAAAACACGGAATTGTTTGTCCACACCTGTTTCACGTTGCCTTAGCTATTTGTTTTTCAGCCTCAGTTGCCAAGTAGTTTAAAAAGCGCATTACTTCCACCTCACATGAAGGTTTAGATAAGGAAGGATCTGAGCAGAGAGGGTGACCCTCCTTCCCACAGAATTTCCTGAAGCAATCTCTCAACATATGCCTCTTGAATTGATAAGAAAGTGGGTTTTGGATGCAGCTAGAGGTGGAACAATCTGTTAGTGGGTTTTGGACATTGGCCAAAGATGTTTAAGGGAAAAGCAACTGTTTCATTTTTTTTCTTTTTTTTTTTTTTTTCTTCTGCAGTCCAGAGTCAGGATTTTCATTTTGAGGAAAGGTGAGGCTAAATGAAATCTGTAAACAGACAGTAGTTGCATCTCTTTTATTACTTGAGAATGATTTAATGTTATAGAAATAAGAATGATAGGAGAACCTCTCTAAGGGCAAAAAATGAAACTGTTTTACTTGTGTTGAGAGAAGACTGAAGACATCCTTCTTCCTTGTCATAAGGTTTGCTTTTCAACAGTGTGGTATATAAAATGTGTTAAGATAAAATGCAGGCATGTAATTCTTGTGCAGCTGGGACCATACCTTTTGAGATGTTAAATTTGGGAAAAGAAAAATTTACCTCTATTTGCTGACAAAATTTGAAAATAATGATACTACACTGACTGAATGTGATTCAGCAGAAGGATCATTGTAAGGACCCTGTAAGGAGTCCAAGGTTCCTCACTGCCTAGTTCAGGTCTTGCACAGTGCCAGATCATGGGGTATAGGTCACTTTTCACAGCTGGGAATCCAGCTATTACTATAACTAAATACTGGAAAAATGTTTTGGAAGTCTTAAATGCTTCAGAAAACTTGAAACCTAGATGTCATAGAAAAACTGAGCTTTCTGAAGCATTCCAAAGTGTGTTTTAAATAACTTAACCCTTCTAGGTCTAGTGTTGAAGACTTGTGGAACTGCTGTGCAGAAACAGCATGGAATATATTTTTCCTCTGAGGTCTTTCCATGCCTGCATACTACTGGTTTGGAACAAGAGTGTCAAAGTCTTGCTGTATGCACTTTTAGTTTGCCTGTGAGGCTGTGTGTGCTCATCAGATCTCTGTATTTCATAGAGTTCTCTATGAAGTAAGTGAATGACAGAGTCATTGTTTTGCAAGGTTTGTTTGCTGGGCTTATTAATTAAACTCTCTGTTGGTGAAGGGGGGAGTTGCTGAAATGTCAGGTGCTCAGCATGAAACTCCTGGGAGATAGGATTTACAGTCCTGACCTGAATCCATGCAACCTCTCAGAATACTGGATTGCTGAAGTGCTGCGTTGTCAGTGTGAAATAGCTCTGTGCTATCAGTATGCCAGCAGCAATAAAGATGCACGGCAGCTGTCTCATGAATGCTAAATTCCCATGCAAAGTTCAGGTGGAAAGTTTCACATGCATCAGTCATGTTTGCTCTTTTTTTTGGCTATCTCCTGGTTCCATATGTAAACATTTAAAAATAAACTTTCAATGGTTAAAGTGTATAAAAGAAATTAACGTTGGAGATAAAGCTCTTGGAGAAGTTAATGTAATGTTCAGTGCAAACTCCCTCATTGATTGATCCCAAATGACATTGCCTGAGGATTCAATAATTAAAGACCCATTTAGCTATTTTGTTCTAAATTACTCTTGTATTTCTCTCTCTCCTGCCCCTGAGTAAACTCCACAGTCATTTAAAATGGCAGGATTGATAGTGCATACTAGTGTCCTTACTGGTTACATCTCTACACTTAAATTAGATGTGCTTTGGACCATTTTCAGAGAGTGAGGGCAGCTGGCATGGAAAAAAACATGTCTGCATTATGAAACTCTTTCACCCTCCAGCATAAGAAACAGGTGGGCAAAATTCAAGCTGACATGTTTTTTCTGGGAATGATCCTTGTTATCTTCTGTCTGCAGGGAATTGTTTAGTGGGGTGTGATTTGCAACATGCAAAAACCATTTGAGATTTCAAAATATAACAGTCAAAGCAAGTTTCAACGCTTCTTAACACCGATGGTCTCTTTCCTGGCACTGCTTAATTTGCTAGCATAAATGTACCTTTGGATAGGGTTCATTTTAAATCTAGTAATCTAGTCTAAGGTGTTGGGCAACAGCTGATAGAGAAATGACAATATAATTCTTCCCATCCTAACAGCTCTACTTGAATTTCTCACTGAATATATAAGCAGTGCATGAGGCAGACCTGTGCACAAGTAGATGACATCAACCCTTTGAAAGTACCTGTGCTACCTTGGAGGAGATGTCTGTACAGGAAGGTGAAATATTAGTTTGAAGAAAAAAGTCAGAAATAGAACTGTGAGATGCAGGTTTAGAAGTAGTTGTGAATATTGTACTTTTGTAAGATTGGTTAGAGAAAAGCACAAAGATAAAACAAAGGAAGGAGCACAGCTGTGGAGTGTTGGAGAAGGAGCCTCTAATGAAAAATACAGCTCTGGCAGGTTGTGAAGGAGAATCAGCAATGGAAAAACAGAATAGGGTATTATGGTGGTGTTAAAGGAAGGCCAAAGTAAATGGAAATTGGAGACCAGACCTTTAAACAAACAGAAAATCTTGAGTAATCTGAGGACTGGTTTAGTAAAATTTAGGCATTTAAAAGAGTGAATCCCTCCAATTTAAAAATCATTTATTTGGAGGACTTTGAAGAAAAATCTCACCTGAGTCTCTACTCTGTAGCAAGTACTTTGTAATTAAATTCTAGTCTGCTGGATTCATATTCTAAAAGATGTAAGATTCCTTGCCTCATTGCATAGACAGTAAAATAGAAATGTTCTTTTCTAATAGATATATAAAGCAGTAAGGATATTTTAAAATTCCTGTCAAATCACTCCATGTAAATTACCTAATCAGATACCATAGCTACATAATGTAATGTTAAAACCAGCAGAATTACACCATCCCAGGAATCAGCTAGGCCTGTTCCAGATTACAGGGTTTTGTAATTACAATGTTTCTTCATCAGCCCACTCCACTTCATGCTGTCACATATCTCTGGAATTGTTATGAACATTTATCTCTGTATAGGTTTTCATCTTCTTAAAAAGTCATGGTTTTCAATTTTTTTTTTTTTTTTTGGAAGTCCTTTTTTTGGTGAATGCTGATGCTGGCATGTTGGGTATATGCTAGTTAGTATAATGGAAAAACAGAGGCTCTGTTTATTCAGGAGTACTGAAACCGTAAATTTGATCAAATATCTGAGAGATTTAATATGCTTAGTGCCTGCTCAGGAGTATAGAATAACGTTTTGCACCATTACAGCCTCTTTGCAAAATAAAGTGTGTTTTAACTTAACATCCTTTTTTTTCTCAAATAGCTTTGTGCTATTTGAAAGAAATAGAAATCAGAAACTTCTTGCTCTATGGTGGTCTCACTTAGTTTCATTAAATTTCTTCTTTCTAGTTGTGAAAAGAGCAAGTACTTATCTCAGGAAAGGCTGTTACACAACCAGTGGCCCACTGGTGCAGCAGTGCACCTAAATCCAAAGATTACACCAAGCCCTCCTTGCGCCGAGATAACTCCAGCTTGCTTTGATAACTGACGGTCATTCTTTGCAATATTCCCTGAGCTCACCGGTTTTCCCATCTCCTCTGAGCTGCCTCCCATCCTGAGGGTGCAGTTGCATTCCCTGGCTCAGACCAACTTTGAGTGATTAGTGGTGTAGCTCAGTGAGATTAGTACATTGTACATGAGTGGCCAGCCCTCTTACAGAACCGAATCCTGCAGTCTTAGTCATTTCAGAGTTACTTGGGTTGACTTCAGAGCCTCTTCTATGGAAAATACGACGGTGGGAAAGGATGTTTGGCTTAGACAGGAGATGAATCTGTTTACACAATGCAGTGCAGGTTTCTATATCTGAAGGTGACCTGGGGAAGAAGATTTGTCTGTGACTTCGACTGGGTAAGGCTGATCAGGAAAATTCTTGTAAATACTTTCTTCATAGGAATATAGGAAACTATAACTTTGGGTATACTTCATTCTTTCAAAGTAACCAATACCTGTGCATTAGAACTTGCTGGCTTGCTGAAATCAGAATGGCTTGCACAGACATTTTCATTTCAGCAAAGCTGAGGTAGGGCTCTGACAGATCCCTGCTGGGTTTCTAGCTGGCTCTCCTGCCTCAGCCTTTGGCAAGCTGCCTGGCAGGTTGACAAGCAACAGAGAACATGACAAACTAGGGGGTTCTGGCGCTTGTTCTCATCGCTCCTTGAAAGGTGAAACTTGCAGGCTTCTTAAGATTCCTGATTCCAAGGCAACTTGGTAGGTGGACTGCTCCAGACTGAGGACTTGCTTTTCTTTTTAAACCGTGGCATAAGAATACAGCTAGCATCAATGCTGATCACAGATGACAGCTTTTTAAGGAGCTTTGCAGAAAGATAGGCAAGAAAAAAATTAAGTCAAATGTTTTTCTAACATGTGAAGGGAAAACCTTTCTTGATTTGACAAGAAAGTAAATATATGCTATTTTTATTAAATTAAATTATTTGACATTGTGCGTCCTCAATAACAAACTCCAAACTTAAAATTGCAATATATGACCACAATACGACTGTGTTGATGGGCTGGTGTATGTTTTTGTCAGTAACTAAATATCAGATATTCTAAATCTTGTTACCACATATGAATTGGGAAATTTATATGTGGAGTAGATCAAAAGAAATGGAGAAGTTTTGTTCTCTGGCGCTTGCCCTGTCTATTTTGGCTGTCCTATTTTGGCTGAATGTGTTGAAGGGAGGAGAAAAATAACAAATGGAAGGCTTGACAAACTACCCAGTAGTGAAATGTTAGTCCAACTTCTGAAATAAAACTGTGGCATCCTCAAATAACGTGTCAGGTTATAGATCAATCTAGAAGTGGCAAAATATTAATTGGGCCCTGCTAATAGGGGTTGTATGGCCTAGACTGATGGATACAAACCTTTCTGCTATCAGAGTGAGTTGAGAGTCAGATTCAATCTTTTTGAGAAAGAATGCGTCTCATACTTGAAAAGACAACATTTTTCACCACCACTGTGCTCCCCTGACTCTACACAATAGCATTATTGTTCTGTGGTCTCCTCGGTCTTTGCCATTGGTGTTTCCAGTATCTGAGGTCCCATCTCCCAATAAAGACTGATAGAACACACAGAATGTGGATTTTTTTTTTTTTTCAGAGCTAGAAACTCCCTGCGATTCTTTTTTCCTTTCCTGACGTTGCCCTGGGCTTTCTCTATTCTATATTGCTCCTGAGTGCTGATTCAATTGAAATGTAAATGTATTCTGAGCATTTTTTTCTAAAAGGGATTTGATTCAGACAGATCTTTCAATTTTATATATGCCTGAAATATTTGCTTTAAGGGAATGAAATAAATTTGCAGTGCCATCTTGTAAGTATATCTTCAAACTGTTGGCTTTCATCACATTTTGGTCAGCTACCTGCTATTTTGCTAAGCGTGTGATTTCTGCTCATTTTTTAGTGCCAAGCAGGAAGTGGCTATGAACATGTTCTCAGCATCACAGGAAAAACGTTTTCTTTCAATATCATTCTGCAATCTTTATCCTCTCTGGGATGCACATCATACAAACCCTTCTTGAACACTGTTCTAACTTTTCTTTCCTTTCCCCTACTAAACATTGCCACGTCTGGCTTCTTATCTTACCCTGGAGCTCTGCTGCAATTTCCTCTAATATTCCACGTATCTTTCAATTCAGTACAAATTGGCAGTGCTCCTGCAGTTAGCATGCTTATATCTTTCCTTTCTTCTGCCACGTGCTGCTCCTCCTTCTGCAATGTATCTCTGCACCCCTTTCTGTCTATAGGAATCTAACCCTTCTATAGATTTTATCCTGGAAGTTAAGCAGTTCTGTCAGTTTCTTGATTAGACCAGGTCTCACAGGCTGCAATTTACTTCATGTTTCTTCTTAGATTCACATACCTGAATTCCTCCTTTCTTGTTTATTATGTCTTTTGCATTCTCAGAGAAAGATCCGGATGCAATGTGTCACTGTCTTATAAATGATCATTCTTAAACCCATCTTTTTCACTTGCTAGCCATGGCCTCATTATTTCTTTCTGGTTCAATAAGAGTTATCCATCAGTGGCTTTTTCCCTGGGTAATGTATGTTTCCTTTTTATCCTTTTAAACCCCTTTCATTTCATTTCAGATCCAATGCGCATGGTATCTACAGCTAATACATGTTCTCTTCCACTACTGGAATAAGTCAGTATTTCAGTATAGAAGTTTAAAAGAAAAACAAACAAATAAAATAGCAAAAAAGGTGTTAAAGTTACATTTCCCTTAAGCTGCATTTGAAATTGTTCTCCTTATTCTTTTAGCCATCTTTTCATCCAACAAAATGGCGGTTTTATAAAAATCTATTTAATTGCCAATTTGTGTCTCCCAGAATATTAGTAGCACTTACACAGTGTTGCTACAGAAAGTAACTTCATTTCTGTGTGCCTAAAAAATAAAGAAAAATTACTGGGCTATGTGCTATTGAATCATTAAAATGGATTGGAAATGAGGCAAGGGTCAGAAGTGAACTTAGGTTTAGCTTGATCAAAAGCAGAAGGAAAGCAGTAAAATCAGCATATGTGGTCTGGAACAACAGCTAATGTGTGGTTTATGCTAATTTTAGTGATCCCACGGGAATATTGCATGTTACAGTAACCACAGAAAAAATGTGGAAGGTGTATCTCCAGGAACATGGTGGAGGATTTTAGGTAGGCATGTAGGGCCCTGATTAAAGTGAGAAAGTAAAAGCCTCGATGTAGTTTAACTCATTGTGCATTTAACTCAACGTAGCTATAAGTTTACTTCTCTTACCTGACCTGCCACCCCATAAAATGGCTGCCTTTCCAGCTTTCACCTGCCAGGGGTTTCAGCCTTTTCCACCCCAGCTGAGAGATCAGCCTGAAGACGAGAATCTAATCCTGTCCTCTGTTGTTCTTCGATTTGTTACTGCCCAGTGACTGGCCATCCCTGTGGGAACTACTTTCCACAGTTAATGGTTTGTTATAATTCTCTTGGAGGCCATGGAATCAACGGAATCATTGTCTGGTTCACTTATTTATTTCATTGGTTGTTTCTGGGCAGGAACTGCCCTCTTTCTTTTCATTTAGTTTCCTTCAGTGTTGTCCTTCCTTTGTGGATATGCCCAAAGGTCACCCTTGAGCAGATCCAGTAGTCATCTATTCTGCTTCTTAACATGAATGTGGAGGCTTTCATGAGGGCTGAGATCACGGTTTGTGATGGTAGAGCTAGCTCAATAAACACTTTTTCTCTGTTTTTTTCTGTGTTGCTCCACTGGATTGAGAATGTGTATTTTTTTTTTCTATACCATTTTTTGGAGCTCCTGCTCCCCACGCTGCCCAAATATGGGGAGAAATCTTGCAACAAAAATAATTGCAAATGTACCCTCTCTGTGCAGCAAAGATCAGTGGGCCTGTGAAGTCCTGTTTGACACACAGCAGCAGGACATGTGCTGTCCTATCTATAAAAGTTAATCTGATACGGTTATTTCTTTAGCCAATGGAAGTCTATGTGTGTTTCATAAAATGTATTTTGAATTATAATCTGAGTGCTACCGTGCTTCATGGCAATTGCAACATGAATCAGTTTGTTTCTGCTGAAATGTTCGATAGAAGTATAATTGCATAATCCATATAATTTGCATGTTGGCCTCTCATATGCATTCAGATCTGATTAAAATAATCTCCCCTGCCATCCTGTTTGTATATTTGTAAAGGTCAAATGTGTGATTAGGCTTGACTATTCAGCTGCAGGATGTAGAGGACTTCTTACAGCATCTGTAATGTGATACGCACAGAAGCCTTTCTGCTTATAAAATGACACCAATTGTTCTTGAGGGTCACGGGTGCATTTTTTCTTACGTACTTTGCTGCAAGTTGTGGTGCCAAATCCACCTGAGCCAAAGGGTGAAGTATGAAGGCTGTGGGGTTGCCTTGGTAATGCTCAATAGTGAAATGCTGTTAGTCTTGAGTCAATTCTCTTTTTTGATCTTTACACTCATGTTGCACTCAGAACACTTAGTGCAATCGTTATTTATGGGGATGTAAATATAATTCCCGTTATCTTTCCCATCCCTGAACAAGTGGAACATGGTTCTCAGGGTGTCTAGTGCGGTATCTTTGAATGCTGTAACTTTCTCTGGGCCTGTGGCCCAGCTACAACTGCCAGTGTAGCACTTGGATGTGTAAACCGGCCAGTAGTTACCAAACACAGTGTGTGTGTTGTGTTTTAAGTGATTTTGACAAATACCTTTTATGATCTGGAGAAGCCAGAAGGACAGTTTGTCTTTGAGAAGTGTAGTGACATAAACCTGTTCTGTGTATTTCATGGGGATGTATCCATCTGGATATAAAGGACCTATAATGACAGTGGCCTTCGATAGAACGTGAGGTACTCAAAATTTTATTCTAAGCTACATCTCTGTTTTAACATGGGAACTGGAGGCAGTGGAAATGTGCAGTGCTGAAAGATACCAAACGTGAAGCAACAGAGGTTTAGATTCAGGAATGTGCCTGAGGAGGTCTGAATTTAATTTCTAGATCTATAATAGATTCTCTATATTATTTTGAAAAAATACCTTTGTCATTCAATGCCAGTGTGCTCTCTTCCTGTGAAGAGGCAAAAATTTTGCAGTGCTGCTTGTAATTTTCTCCTTGCAACAGTCTCCTCTGGCATCTCTTCATGCTTTTCTGTAAATCAGAATCTCCTGTGGCACTGCTGCTCTGCATCTTTTTGTACTCTCTGACAGGTCTGGACAGATGCTTCCCAAATTAGGTTGATTGTTACTTTAGCAAGGATAGGAAACCCTTAAGTAGACTGACTTTTTTCTACCAAAGGTGAACTTCTCAGGCACTCATCGGTAATGCAAATCCAAGGGGGGCTTTAGATTTTTTCTCAGTGACTCTTGCATAATCAGAATCTATCAGCAGCTACCAGTACGTGGATAATCTGTGTGAAATGAGTTGGTGTTTACATCCTGTTTTCCATCTTGGAGTTACCTTATCCTTTTAATCAATAACGTTGTGGTTATTCACAGTCTCTGAAGAGGCCAGGAATACAACAGTATTGAAAGAATGCAGGTGAAATGAAAAAGGCTGAATGATGGATTTCGTGGGCATTCCTACTCAGGCTTTGGTTGGTTTGTACCTTCAAACATCATCTATCTTGGTTATTCTATGAATGAATACGCACATTTACTTTTTTATATATATATATTTTTTTTTTTTAACAAAACCTCCTTCTGAATTCTCTTCCTGGTTCAAAGTAAAGGAGAGTAGTTACACTGAATGAGTATGATACAATGGACAGATGAGACTCTTTCCATTTCTTAATATTCTTTCCCTTTGTAGAAAAAATCCTGTGGCTCTCTGGGGAAAAAGAGTTCAGACAGTGTGAAATAAATTCCATCTGGCAGTCACTTCTCACATCTCCACATCCAGAACTCATTAGAACTGTACAGAATTCTTCAAAATGAAATGAACTTTCTTACTTAGACAGTGATTTGGTTCCATTTGGTCCTCTTTATGCAGGACCTTTTACAGCCTTCAGATGTAACTTCTCAGTTCCTCAAAAATGCATGAAATGGGAAAATTGGGTGCATTTCTGTTTTCCACCTCTGTTAGCAGATTCTTTTTCACAGCTGCACCCGTAACAAACCACAAGCTGCTCCTTCAGAAGCCTCAGTCCCACCTGAAGATATTTGCTGTCTGAACCTTGTTTTACCTTACATTAGTTTATAGCCACTTTCATGATCCCCGTATATGAAACAGCTAGGTAAACACCTGTGTAATATATACACAATAAACTGCTCTTCAATGAAGCCTAAACCATGCCCATCCATGGCACCTACCGGTATTACAGGTGTTAACTACCTACACCTGTGTTAATTACAGGTGTTAACTACCTACAGACACCTTTAGAGAGGTTCTTGGATCAGTTATCCTGTGTAGGAGTGTTCTGATTAAAGAAAAGTAGTCAAAACTTTCTTAACTATCCCTGCCTTTCCTGATTATTTGTCTCCTCCCATTTTAACAGAATTTACAAGTGTTTTCTCTTATATCTGAGATTCTGGATTGTGTACAGCTGGGTCAGATTTGGCAGGGCAATTGCAGTTGGTCAGAGCACTGGTATGTGCAGGTTGACGTAATCTGTTTAATCTCAATAAATTAGTAGTCATGGGATGAAATGGTGGAGGGCAGACAAACTTGGATGCTGATGGGACATGTGATCTTTATGCAGACTTAATGAGTACTTACAGTAGGATCTTAGGGTCAATGCAGTGGCTCTGTCTCCTGAAAGAAGAGAGAGCTTTTGTTTTTGTTTGGTTTTGGTTTTGTTTGCTGGTCTGGTTAATCATATATATAATCCCTCCAACTCTGAAGAATATTTTAAGGTAAATTTGCAAAGAATTCTAACTCTTCCCTTCTAAGAGAAAATTCTTAGAAGCTGACAGTCCACCAATTACATAAACCTTCTCATAGCATAAAAGGAATATCCTGGCATGACAAATGCTCCTACGCTTTTCCATTGCTCAAAACAGGGGCTGTCTAGGCTTTTGATAAACTGTCAGTCATCGATCATCAGCTTTATGGGATTACAGCAAGCCATGTAAACACATTAAATCATTAACTTTTGATTCCTGAAAGTGCATGGGTTGGTTCTATTGCTTGTGGGTTTTGTGGTCCTTTGCTTTGAAGCTCCTTCTGCTTTCTGTTTTGCTTCAGTTTATTTTAATTTTATTTTCATTTGGGGTTGTTTTTTTTTTTTTATTGGATTATGGAAGGAGTACTTGAGCTATCGTAAGAAACCAATCTTTTGCTGTGCTGCTGTGTTATATGGAATCACCTGATCCATGCTGACTTCAGTCCCAGTTCTGAATACTAACAAAGAGCAGAGCTTTCCTATCTCTAATCTCATGACTTCAGGGTGTTACTTCACCCTGCCTAACTTTTCCATTATCCTTTTATTGTCTCTGTTTCAGTACATTTTCCTCTTAGTACTTAGCTTTCTTCAGCAAATAAATTGTTTCTTCTGTTTTTTTAAAGAAACTTATCTGTCTAATGTTCTAGTTTTTTAACTCTTATATAAGTCAGTGTTGTAAACAATTTGCTGTCAAAAGCTTTTGTTTATTTTCCCAAAACCCTGAGGCTGAAAGCAAGGAGTTGATATATGTAAAATTCAACCCTGCTATGGATACAACTAATACTCTGTCCATAGCATACGTTATTTCGGTTTTGAATAAAAATTTCCATTAAAAATCGGTTAGTTCAGGAGGAAATCTCAGAAGAGGGTATTTATATGTATATGTGTATGTATCTATGTAGTAGGTATTCTTATATAAAAGGAAAAGAATTCAACAGAGTCCTTTCTGGACTCTTCATTTTTCTCTGGGTTGGCATTATGTATAATGAGAAAAAGGTAGAAGAGAACAAATTCTAGGAATAAATCATAGTGCCTTCATTTGTGATGCAGCAGTTTAGACCTGGAAATGTTTCTGCAACCACTGTTTGAAGCAGAAGTTTTCCTTCAGCTAGGGAAAAAAAAGACTGGTTTGAAAACATCTTAAACTTTGATGCAATACCTAGACTGATTCTGTTGTCACTAGCACAGCTTTTTAGCCCCCAGTTTAATTGGTGTCAGCTACTGTTACACAATGTCAATCTGGTGGCAGTTTAAGCCTGAGCAGTATAAATTACAGTGAGGATGGATTTGAAGACTTAAAAGACTTAATATTTGGTTTTTTACAAAATCCTTAAAATACATGGAATAGATTGCTTAAAAAAAAAAAAAGACAACTCTGTATATCCCAAATGTTGAACTGCTGCTAATTGAAAGGACAGAAGTGGCTCAGAGAGGTTCATGGGAGCAAAAGGTGATCACTCAAATGGCAAGGTTATGACAAGCCTCTTCCACCATTTTCTTACAGGTCCTCTCCTCAAACGGGAAATTCCCGATGCTCAGCAGCTGATCAAAGCGGGTGTGCAGTGCCTGAGCAAGCTCCTACAGTTGCAGAAATAGCTTCTAGAAAGGCAGCAGCCACTTGCCGGGGGACAGGTAACCCTCTGCCGTGTGAGATGGGATGAGCCTTCCCTCGGAAGCCACGAAAGGCAGCAGGAGCCCGCGGTGCCTCTCAGCTGGCAGAAACATCGCCCTCTTCTGGGAACGGAGATGCAGAGTAAGTCGTTGAGAATGTTTTTCAAAAATGCAAATAAGCTGTTTTCAACTCTTTTATATTTATGACTGAATTACTGTGAGGCTGTTAAGAGTTTTAATTTTGTAGTTACCCCACCTGCTGTTTCATTATTAAAACCTTGGGTCTGATTAATCAAAAATGTATTCTGCAGTCAGATCACAGCAGTCCTATGAAATTCGTAAGCATGACTATACTCTGGAAGATATTCATGACTGAAATAACTTTTAAAGTTTCTGATATGTTTTTAAGTGTCTTATGAGGAAGCAGCATGGAAAAACAGGGGTGTTGCTCCTAGATTAAAAACAAAAACATGTTGCTGCTGTGAGGGATTTTCTTCCCTTTCGTATAAAACCTCTGTGCCCATACACACTACGTGCAAAGGGGAAGAGTTAACGTGACAACTTATTTTCACAAACACTTGAAGATGTAGATACCAAAAGGATATGGCTGAAAAAATGGCCAAAAATCATGGAAAACCTTGGCAAATTCCATCCCCTATATCATGTAGTTTTAATGCATGCTGTTCTGCGTCTCTAAGGGAAATTGTCATTGAGCCATTTGTTTTAAAACACAAATATTGTTTAAGGATAGTATTAATGAATCTTCACACTTCGCTTAGATCAATAAACCCCTTTCCATCAGCATTCAGCTTTCACTAGCTCCCAGCTTTCCTGAATACTTTTCTTACAACAGAAAATGTGATGAGGACTTTTCTTGCAGTTCATGTTTTCATGGCAGTCTTCATTTGATACTGAATAGCCTTCACTGTCATCTAGTCTGGGGATAATTTAATTCTTCAGTTGCTGTGGAAGTTATTCTTCCCTTGCTTATGTTTGTACAAAAGCTAACACCAGAATGTTGCTGTGTATCTCGACTTTTTTTCCTTTACTACAGTTGTTGGTAGCTTGTATGGGAGCTCCTATTAGTTTTTTTCATACTGGTGCTGCCATATTCAGCAAGTTTAATGAGGTAAAAAATGAAAGCAGCTCTGAAAAACAAGTTTGAGGACAGCAATGTCTAGAGTTGAGAGGGACAGAAGGTAACAGCAGAGAGGCTCACACTGAGGATAGAACTAGTCTGTTACTTTTGCTGCACAAACAAATATTAGCAGAAATAGTGTAGATGGATAAATTCTTCAGACTAATGGTTTCAGTGCAGCTGAACACTGTAAATCACAGCTTTCCCTAGTCCATTAGACTCGGAACAGAATGAAAACAGCTTGTCTGATGTCTGGAGCAGCTTAGAGGAGCAATTAATAGTAATTCATGAGGAATACGCTATAAGAGGTCTGTTAAGATTAAATTTACAAAGGAAAATTTCCAATCACATGAATTACATTTTAAAGAAATAAAATGAACTTGCTTTTGGGAGCCCAGTCCTTAGCTGACCTTTCTGGTTGCAAAGCAATTAGTTCCAGGTATAGTGCTTTGGCAGTATAAAAAGCACTGGGGAATAGCAAAATGTTCTGTGGAACTTAGTGAAAATGAATGGAGTTTTTAAACAAAGGAAAAAAACTGGGAAAACCAAAAGTGCCCCTCACAAGCTCTTATTCTAGTCTCACTCATTTATGTGCTGGTTAGCTCAGGAAGGAATCTAATTTTCTGAACATGTTTGATGTCCCTAGATAAAAGCTAACACCAAACTCCTGGAACAAGTCACCCAGCTCCAGACAGTTACCCACGTGTTCTGACTGTAGTGCCATCAGAGGAAGAGGCAGTGTGATCACGTGTCTTGCTTTTGACTATGTTTCATATCCCAGTGCTATCTTTGGCAGAAAATTTGGCTGAAACTTCCCTTTGGGTATCAGAAGCCCAGTGCTGAGCATCAGCAACATCATTTAGCATTTTCAGGGAGAACTAAAATGGACATTAAGCTTCTTGAATTTCCTTTGTGAATTATGTGCAATCTTGCCTCACCTGCCTTTCTCCTCTTTGCCTTCACAAGATAACCAGTTACTCTAGAGAATTCTTACCAAAAGAAAATTGAATATAAACTGTTTCAGCCTTTGAAACTCAATTCTCAGACTCTTTTCTTATATCCTGTGAATGTGGTGATATAAAAAGAGATTGAATCTGAAACTTAATAAGTAGTAGTAGTAGTAATAAGCTACTGAATGAGACACCTTGGAGGGACTTAGTCTTTTAAATAGCATTAAAAAAAAGGATTTTAAGTAATGTAAAGCTATACCAGATTGTTTCCAGGGGAGCATGTCGTGATACGTGTATTGTGCTCAGCCTGTGCAGAAAAAGGGTGTGTTGCACTTCAGCATGGAAACATAAGAAATCTAAGTATGGTCTGACTTACCACTGGCCATTTGTGTCATCTGCAAAGATCAGTTGTGAAACCAAAAATGAGACATGTTTTTAAGATGTCTATTCATTACTTCATGTGATGTTTTAGGTTCTGAGGTTTGTCTGAGCAACTGTGTGCACCAGAACAGGCAAAACTTTGCTTTTGTCTCAAGTCTTTTCAGGATGATCACAGGAAAACTTTGCTATTCATGATTCTCAGTGATATTTTTTTTTTTTTTAGTTGCAAGGACGGTAAGAACGAGGCATATACAGCTATTAAGATCTCAAAAATAAGCAAGATTATTTGAGCATTTAGTTGACTTGAAGTATAGAGAATTATTTTTACTCACATTTTTCTAAAAAGGATTTAACATAAAAATCTGTTAAAAAATTGATCTGGAGCATGTTATGCTCATTTTGTATTTATCCACACAGTAAGCATTAGAGCTTTCAGTCTAAGAATCCCAGCTAGGCTGTGGAGGTCTTTGGGGTAGTGCCATTTCATTTCCCTGGCTAAACATAACCTCTTGTATTTCAACTCCCAAGAACTACAACTTACACAAAAGAAAAGAGAAGTTGTTCTGGGAAATACATTTCAAAGGGGCCTGATTGCTAAGGCTCTTGTAGAGAGGGGATAGGTCTTCCTGCTGCTTCTTCTGGCCCCAACTTACTTGCTGATGCCTTACATCATTAATTTAGAATACTTTGGTTTTTGCAGTTCCACCAACTTTTTTAGCAACTTGGGTATTTAAGTCTGATGCTTAAAGTTTGAAAAGTTGTCCTTTTTTAGCAATATGGGCACACATCTTTAAAAATCTCAGTTTTAATAGACAGCATCAAAGAAATGTGGTAAGGTAATCAGAACCACAGCAGTACTGGGCAGGGGAAAAAATGGCATGATAATGAGTAGAAAATAATTTGCCATGTATTAAGGAGAAACTTGCCTGGACTGCAGAAACACAAGGTGTGAAATGTTACTTTCTATTTGGTTTTTATCTGTCTCTTCAGTACAAAATGTGTAATGTAACAATTTTAGTTAAATATACTGACCTGGGGAAAAATATCAGTATTTATTAAAAAGCAGCAAATTAGAATTGCAGAGCAGTTAACATTGCAAGGGGGTCTCTGGAGAGGATATATTCCACCTTTAATGCTGAAAAAGAGTTAAATTAATGTTATCATTGAATTTGAAGTGAAGGAATAACAACTCATTATTTTCTATCTAATACATTTACATCTAGCTGAAAATCTAGGAACAAAAAAATGCAAACTCTTAACACAGTTCTCTCTGTCTTACCAAGTACTGCCTGCTTCTCATCTGTGTTCAAGGGCTACACTCCCTTTAGTTCAAAGGCTTTGCAAAGTCAAAGGGAGCCCAAATGTGCACATCTTTATGGTATCAAAGCAAGCTGTGTGGTGGTTGGTAATTTTTCTTGTAAGTTGTTAGGAAAAAACCCACGATAAAACTGGTTCTGCCTCATATCCTTACTACAGTACTGAAGGGGTAAGGAAACAGGTGATAATTCAGCTGTCTTTTGCCCATGTTCAGTTTCCATATCAGTCTTCTGCCATTTTGAGTCTTGTGTGTAACAGTGCAAGAAACTTATCAGATCTCTCCTGTAATGATGCAAAACAGTGTGATGGGACAGGACTGTGGACTTATTCAAAATCAGTATCATTATTTCTAATTGTCCTTTATAGCAAAGGGAGAAATGCTGTGGTGCTGATGCTCTCACTCCTAGCAGCTGTACCATGCACTGGCTTCCTACAGATAAAATTCTTTGCTTCCCTCAAACCAATTTTCATCCAAAACTAAGTTGTGCATGTATTTAAGATAAAATTTTATGACTGAATTGTTATTTAGAATGTTACTTAGTGTATTATCTGAGGTAGTTCAGAAATATTAATAACACTTTACAACTGGAAATTAGACTGTTCCTGGCCTCAGTTCTATTATCTGTAGTGGATCACTTAAATAAAATACATGTATTGAATTTTTTAAAATACATTTTGGCTAGAAGTTGAATATGGAGGGCATTATGAATATGTATTAAAATTCTTTGTATGCAAAACTCTGAGAAACAGGAATAGCAAGTCCTCTTATGTGTGAACATTGCAGCATCCATTTCATTAAAATATGCCTGTTTCATCAGCTCCATGCTGGCAAAATATTAGCATTTAAAATTCATTGATACTGTGTGATCTGGGATTAGATACATTTTGTAAGGGAGTTTGACTGGATTCAGATTCTGCAATGCTTGATGGGTTACACAGTGGATTCTGCTTTGGGTCTTCTGCTCCACCTGCTCATCAGTGCATCTTAATGTGAAAGATGTTACAGCCTCGGAGTGCTGCTTTCTCTGGTGGTTCAGAGTCACCTCTGCTTGGGGAAGCTAGGCAGAATTGGGACCATCTTTGTTATGAGCCTCTAGGAAACCACTTCAGGCTTTATCTTAGCACTGGGATATCCTGAACTTTCTAGTCCCTGAAACTAGTGACACTTTGCCAAGTTTCCTTAGGGGAGGCTGCATAATTTTCAAGGAACTTTGAAGTTTTCAATTCTCCTACTGATACTGGTGAATAATCAAGTCCCAGCCAGACAGGCACTGCCTGAGTTTTTCTGTATGTGTAGTCATATTTCTGAAAGCAAAATAAAGTATGCAAAATGTCCTGTCTTAATTGGTGCCCAGGGCATGTGTTGGTCGGTCTTAAAGCTTGCCAGAAAGCTTTAGTTGGTTTAAAATGCATCAGAAATTCAAAGAATTCTAGGTCCTTATCAGATCAGGAAGGAGGGGAGTGAGTGGGACCCGAGATGTGCAGTGTGTTCAGGTCATTCTGTGATTACATTTTTTTAATCCCCCCACTTCGTAAAAAGTCCAGGGGAATAGTTTGTAACTGAACATCTAATGGAATACAGAATACAGCATACAGTAGACTTTGATAGGTATGATGTATCACTGCAGGAGTTCTCACTGCTGCTTTCAGTCACAGGCTATGAATGTGCCAGATACAGCTTGAGATTCAATTTGATTCATTACTCAGTCCTCTGACTGCACCCAGATACAAAACTAAAGTGGTATTCCTTGGCTGAAAGGCCACCTGGAAGTTATGGGAGGCAAGCAGGTAGAGCAGCTCCAATCACAGAATCATAGAATGGTTTGAGTTAGAAGGGACCTTAAAGATCATGTAGTGCTGTCCCTCCCTCCCCTGCACCATGGGCAGGAACACCTCCCACTTGACCGGGTTCCTCAGAGCCCTGTCCAGCCTGGCCTTGGAGCACTCCCAGGGATGAGGCATCCACAAGCTCTCAAGGCAGCCTGCTCCTGTGCTTTACACAGTAAAGGATTTCTTCCTAATGCAGTAAGAAAGGCTTGAATCTTCTGTTCTTTTCTAACAGTTTGCTCATCCTTTAAGCATTGCAAGCCTGACCCAAATATCTCTGTTGGATGTTCCTGTGTGGCATTGCATACATTTGTTAGAGTCCTCAAAACAGGTAGGTAGGCAAAAAAAATTTTATATCAGTTGGACAATAACATGAAGTCAGAAAAAACATCATCTGTTTGCTCAACACAGAGAGTCTCTTATGTGTGTTCTCAGTCCAGGTGAGAATTTTAAGAGTTAGAAGGGAATCCAGTAACATGACAGCAGAATGTCCTGACTGTGATTAATGAAGAATCTTGGAACAAATAGGAAGAACAACAGAAAGCTGCTGGAGATAAGCCTGGCATAAAATGAAGGGAGCAGAGAGAGCTTCTGTTTCACACTGTAGGATGTTGTACACTTAGGAAACTGATGAAAACTGGACAAGTGAGGAAAAGAAGGGAGAGAGGATACCAGTGGAACTCTAGACAGTGTATATTTCCACAGGTGGAACACAACAAAGCTCTATGGATATCAAATAGAACCAATTGACATTCCAGATTGTAGGAAAAACTATACACCCACACACACCCACCATCATCCCTTCCCACCACCCCTGCCCAAACAAAGCAAAAAAAGCCATCTGTACATCATGTGCTTAATGACTACCTTACAACACAGAGATATTTGTAACTGCAAGATCCATTGGAATGCAGAATGGTGATTTACCTCCTTGGGAAATTTGGTCTTGTACCAATGCATTGCTCTCTGTAATACAGAAAACACTAGAGTCCCACCAAAGCAATGTCGCCTTTTGTTTTTAAGAATATCGAAAGGAACAAGAATAAAGCTCAGATCTAGGAAAAGAAACCCACTGGTTTGTCAGTGCTAAGAATTTGTCAGAGAAGGAGTTTTCTTGAAGACCAATCATTTACAGTCTTTAAGCTTATGACAAGGAACAGCCACTAAATGTGTATCTCAGAATATGAGTCAGCTATGTTATGATTTCCCTGAGCATATTTTAAAAGATTATGTGATATTCCATTCATGAAAAATGGGAAAGAGCTGAAAGAGGATACATGAGACAGTTTTACAGTGCTAATCTTTAGGGTGGTTTTTTTGTTAGACTCTACCTTTTGATATTGGTATGAATAATGCAAAAAGGCAGTGCCCTGACAGTTATTTTAGATTCTGGTTTTTATATTGCTTTAGAGTTGCTGATTATACTCTGATACCAGGGAGAACTGATGCTGAGAATTTTTAATTCCAACAACTGTTGCTGTTGACCAGTAAGCTCACTGCAAAAAATTGAAGTCCCAAGATTTTACTGATGGAAAATTGTGCCGGTTCATTTATTTCAGTGGCATTAAGCAAATCTATGCCATCTAAGAATTTTACAGACTATTGCATCTAGAGCTGTATATTACAACCCTTAAATATTTCATTAATGGAAGATGGTAATTGCTATCAGGATAAATTATTGCATTCCTTTAAAAAAACTCTCAATTCTTTAAATGCTTCAGCTTATTTGCGAGTACTGATGACTTCGTACAGTTGGGGGAAAAATCTTTTGAAGAAGTATTTTTGCTAAAACCAGAAAAAAAAAAAACCTACCAAAAAAGAGAGAAGATTAAAATGCAAAGTAAAATACTATAAAGTCAGTAAAGCTGTGTTTTTAAGGTTTCTTTTTCTCTAAGGGAAGAAAATTCTGAAGCAGAATAAAAATTCATACAATCAGATGTTACTTGGGGCAAAAAGGGTGAATCCATAATATTTTTTTTTGAGAGGAAAATTATTATGAGGAAATAAAATGATAGAATTTTTAGTGAGGATGTTAAAGAAGATAGGATGCTCCAAAGTATGTTTGGAGGAATTATTGGCTGACTCACATGGTGTCTTTCAGCACAGTTTGATCTCCATAAAAGTTCAGCAGGGAACACCCAGTTAGTTTTGACTCATTGCCACAAGGAAGTGGTCTTCTGATTTAGTGGTATTTTTATCCAGGTTGTCAGTAGGGCTTCTCACTGCTTCCTTGTTACTGTAGCTGACACTCTTCATCATTATTATTTACTACCACCATGTCAAAAAGCCCTTTTGTGCCTGGCACAGTATAAAGAAGATGCTGTCTGTCCTGGAAAGTTTGCAGTTTGTATACTGAGAAGAAACAAATGGGTGATTTTAGGCTATGTAACTTACCATCCTCAAGTCCTTAATGAATCACCAAAAAAAGCCTGTTTCTCCTCATTAACCACAGAGGGATTCTGCGGTGATGAGCTCTGCTGTAGGACCTACACTGCTGGGAGTGAGGGGAGATGGATGTCCCCCAGGATGTCAGTGATGAGCCCTGATAGGATGTCATCCCACACTGCTGTTACATCCCTAACAACTTTATATATATATGTCATGTTTGCATGTGTTTAAGAGAAGACAGTTGCAGACAACTTGTCAGAGAATGACTGTAGGGAGAGTAAAGATACATAAAGTTGTATTGTGAAAACGGGAGGGTCAGTACAGAGTGTCTAGGCTTTCTCTAAGTAATTCTGAGTACTGACATGAACTCTAAGCAGGCTCAATTGGACCTCCTTGCACCAACCTTAGATCTCTGTTGTGCTGGAGCATACATTTATAAGCACTGCAGTTTATACAGTATGTATTTTATATGCTGGGAGCTACTTTTGTGGGTATTTTTTTGGTTGGTGCAGTTTTCTGTTTGTCTGGGGTATTTTGGGTTTTGTTGGGGTTTTTTTGTGGGGACTTGTTTGGTTTTTTCCTTTAAAGGAAGGGTCTCAGCAGAAAAGGTTCCATAATACAACAAAAAAACAAAACAAGCAAACAAATTAAAAAAAAAAACCAAAACAATAAAAATGAAGGTTTACATCTCCTTTAGGGCCCTTATGGGATTGGTGACAGCTTCCTTTTGATCAGGAGAGGAAGCCTTGTCTATTTTGGCAAATACAGGCTCCTGTGTGGTCTGACCTTTGCCTAGTGTGGTGCTGTGCTCCCAGACAGGGTGGATCTGTGCCACCTCCAGCTGTTGCAAGCTGGGGTGGAATTTTTGCTGGTGATCCAAAGCCACCGCTGCCTCTGCCCGAGTTTCAGACCAGAACAGCAGTTACTATGTGCTGCCTGAGAGAAGGAGCAGAATGGTACAAGTACAGGCAAGAAGCACATTTCCCATATCCTTATCTGTCTTCCACATGTTTCTCAGTGGACTTCTACTGAATGAGTTGTTGCCGTAGCAATACTGATGTACAGAATGAGGAAGAACCTTTCAGGGAAGCAGCTGGCAGCAGCCTGGATTGCACCTTCCACATGGAGGATAAGTAGGCTGATTGAAGCTGTCTGTCAAAGCCTGGCTAGAGCAGTTTGTTTCACCTGGCTTATTCCACTACAAGTCAGTGTCATAATTTAATGTGAATTAGTTTTTAAAGCTGGAGGCTGGAAGGAATTTGTTTCTCTTATATTTTCTGTACTGTATGTAGAGATAAATAGAAGGCAGTATTAGGCACTGGTAGAATATGAAGGCTGGTGAGCCATGTAACAATGTTTTACATGTTTACAGTACCTTTTAAACAAGAAGGTTCTAGAATGTGCTCTATACTGTGAATATAGAAATGTGTGTTATGAGGTATGATGCTATAATGGTTCTCAACAGAGACACGCAAGTTTCTATGAGCTTATATAACAGAATCAACTAATGTATTCAACAGGTTTATTTGTCCTTAAGCTCAAATATTTCCTTTGTTATGTTGTGGAATACCACTGTTTATAGTGAGGATTGTGAAGTAGGCTAGTGATGGCTGCATCCAGAACTCTCTGAAAGATGAAAGGGAAAATGGGGTTGATTCAGTTAAGTTTTGGTCACAAAACACCCACTTGATCCTGATAGTAATACCTGTAATAAGTAGTTCTTGTTTTATCTGTTAATTGTGACAGAAGCCTGTCAGTGCAGCAAGACTTGCAAGCTCCTTACCAGATTAATACTGCTAGTAGCTAATTTGATGAGCCTGCATTTTGGGGTTTGATAATGCATTAGTAGAAGAAAGTGCTTGACTTCAGGGAGATTGGGAACCTGTTCTCTAGGATTGCTTTGGAGCACTTCAGAGATACTGGCCAAGGAACATTGATACGTCTTGCATTGTGTAACCTTGCTTATGTGCAGCCTAGTCACTCTGTTGTATATTTATTTCACTTTACTCATGATTCAGAAAATAGGCAGAAATGGATTGAAGTTCTATTGTTATTTGTGTTTCTTAAATAGCCACTCAATGGAAGGGGGAAAACTTGCTTGCATGCTGGATGCCTAGTGAGATTTTTCTAAAAGAGATACACAGTGAGCTGATATTATACTAAGAGGGTCATGGTGGTTCAATCTGGAAGTAGGCTCGAGTAATTTGTCTAAATCTAGACTCAGCTAAATTTTGCACATCTCTCCTGATTTACTGCTTTACTGAAGAGTGACTGTGGGTTGTATTTTTAGTAAGTGAAATAAATAAAAGAATGGGATGTGGAGAACAGCAAAAAAGTCTTCCTCTCAAGATTAAGTTCTTTTCTTAATAAAGTTTTTGCATTTTTTCACACTTTCACTAGAACATTATAGAAAAACCTCACCATAAAAGATGAAAAGGATGGCATTCAGCATCCTGCTGCTCAAGAGAGCATAGTCAAAAAATAAATCATTGCTATTGCCATGAAAGTTTCTAAAATCTTGTTTAGTTTTTGACTAATCACAATGATGCTTTGTGTGAAATGCACTTAAGGATATGAAGGAAAGCCTTTTTTATGTGTGTGAAGCCAATAGAGTCAAACCTTGGTCTATCTGATGCCCAGAATCATTAAGAAAAATTAAAATCAAACTATAGTAATTGAGTCTTTAGTCTTTTGTTCAACCAGTAACAGAGATTTGGGGTAATTAATTACTTTAACCAGACACAAGAATGTAAATATGAAAGACTCTTACCTATGGGATCTACATGTTATGGAACAAGATCTGTCTTGTTTCACTCTTTCTTTTTCTTAAGGGTGTTGTTGTTAGGCAATATTGATAAAATCAGATGCACAATTTCAAAGTTGAAGATTTCATATTTCTGCCTTAGCTGTTCTGGTACTGTATAACTTAGAGACTTGTGACAAGTAACAGCATTGAGTTGCTCCATCCTCTCTACTCTGCACCAGTGTCCTCGCCTTCAGTGCTGTGTCCAGTTCTGGACTGCTCAGCACAAGAGCAGGACATAGTGGAGAGAGCACAATGAAGGGCCACGAAGGGACTGCAGCATCTGTCCCATGAGGAAAGGCTGGGACATCTGGGAGTGTTCAGCCTGGAGAAGAGAAGGCTCAGGCGAATCTCAGAGTAGGTAAATACCTGGAGGGAAGGTGCAAAGGGGAATGAGAGGTTTTCAGTGGTGTGCAGTTGTCGCTGTTCTCGCCGCGGAATGGAGAAACGACACAAAGTCCAGGCTCAGGGTTCAAGGAGGCCGAAGTGATTTAATAACTTCTTAGAGGGTTTTTATATGTTAGTTCACAAAAAAATGTGTAAAATGGCATAAGGTAATTGGTTCTTTCAGCCATCCACCCCTTAAGGTGATTGGCCAAGTTCTAAGACACCCATCTCTAAATATTTTCTAGTTGGAACCGTAACAATGGTGAAAAAACAACTTAGCAGATGCAGAAGTTTACAGAACTGTAACATTGTTTTGAATGTCTTGCATGGGAAAGACAGAGCTCTCACAAAATGCTGCTGAGAGCTGAAGAAATTCCTTGCTGAAGCTTTTTAAACATCCATACCCAGTGACAGGACCAGAGGCCATGGGTGCAGACTGAAACAGGAGATTTTGTCTGAACATCAGGAAACCCTTTGCTGTGAGGGTGACTGAGCACTGGCATAGGCTGTCCGGAGAGGGTGTGGAGGTTTCATGCTTGGCAATATTCAGAAGCATTCTGGACGTGGTCCTGCACAGCCAGCTTTAGTTGGCCCTGCTTGAGTGGAGTGTGGGAACAGATGACCTCCAGAGGTCCCTGGCAGCCTCAGCCAGCCTGTGATTTACATTGTTTGCATAAGCCTCTCTAGAAAGCTCTAACAGATGACATTTGGTAAATAAAAACCGGATACAGCAATGGGTTTCCTGCACAAGTTTCAAGACTAGAATTAGTTCTTATACAGCTTTTGATTTTCATACACGAGGTGTAATTATTCCTAATTTTTGATCACTCCAGTTGGATAAAAGATACAGGAAATGCACAAAATACTGTGATTCTCAAGGCCAATAAGGATAAGCCAACCAACCAAAAAAAAAAAAAAAACTTGTACTATCTGTCACAAAAGGCAGAATAATACAGAAGAAATTTATGTAAATGAAGTTTCAGGATAGGCGTAAGAATTATTCAGACACCAAAGGACTTGATAATAGACCAACATAAACAGAAGCATCTGTCTTTCTGAAGTGCTGGCTGATTAAGAAAATTACTGCATGTGTTTAACTAAGCTTTTCTACTTACCTCAGGTTAGTGGTGAGGATTAGAGGCTTTGTATTTTTTTTGATGGAGAATTTTTAATTTCATCTTTGTGGAAAGGCACCTAAACAACCCTTTCATTAACATGTTGGGTTTGAATATTATTTGTAGATCTGGAAGGTGAAGTATGTATGTTGCTGTAACTAATGGGGAGCAGGGACAGAACAAAAACTGTTGGAGGGCTTCTTTGCCTCCTGCTGATCCACCTGCATAGAGAAGACTCTCTAAGCACCTAAATCACTGGGGTTTAGTGTCATTTGGCATTATTGAAGCAGCTATTGCATTGTGCAGAGGAGAATTTTTTTCAGAAGACAAACTCCTTTTCTGCAGTTCCTACTGTTTTCTAGAGGAAATACAGGTGTTTGTCAACTCCTCTGTATGAAGTCACTGGATTCTTGCAAGCTTTACACAAACACAAAAAGGCATAAACTTGTCAACATTTTTAGAAGAAAGTGTGTGCTGTGTTTGGCTAGGATAGGGTTAACTTCTTCACAATTGAGCTGATATGGAGCTCAGTCTGGGATTCTGTGTTGATAATAGAGATGTTTTCAATATTGCTGAGCAGAGCTTGCACAGAGCCAAGGCCTTTCTGCTCCTCACCCCACCAGTGAGGAGGCTGGGGGTGCACAAGGAATTGGGAGGGACACAGGCAGGACAGCTGACCCCAGCTGACCTAAGGGATATTCCATAACACGTGGTGTCATGCTGAGCATATATACCTTGGGAAGAGGAAGGAAGGAAGAGGGTTGATGTTCAGAGTGATGGAGTTTGTCTTCCCAAGTACCCACATGATGGAGCCCTGCTCTCCTGGGGGTGGCTGAACACCTGCCTGCCTATGGGAAGAGGTGAATGAATTCCTTATTCTGCTTTGTTTGGGTGCACAGCTTTTGCTTTCACTATTAAACTGTCTTTATCTCCACCCACAAGTTTTCTCTGTAAGTCTTCCGAGTCCTCCCCCATCCCCGCAGGGGGAGTGAGCGAGCAACTGTGTGGGGCTGCGTTGCCGGCAGGGTTTAAACCACAACAAAAAGCATCAATAAAAGTTGTGGGGAGTAGACTGCTGTAATATTACATGCACTTTAAAAATACCTTTCATGACTGAACCGAGCAAACTATGAGAGCATAAGAGACAGTCCTATCCCAAAATCCACGTGCTGAGTCTGTGTTGTAACCTGTGCTTACAAAGAAGCCATGCAGTATGTGCATTATCTTTGAGAAACCCATGGTGTGCAAGTGCAACACTGAGCGTTTACTCCTTGGGAAATACATGGTTTGCTTCATGTGTGCTGCAGCCTGGCACACAAGTGGGAATATCACTAGAGAGCCCAGCAGGCTGCTGCCACAGAGCAAACTGAGGCCACATCACATTTCTCTTTTGTTGTTGTAGTCCGACAATGAATAGAAAAGAGCTGGTGGAGTGAATTCCAGATTTCACTTTGAGCTATTCCCTTGCCATGGAGTTTTGTGATGGTGGGTAGAGGAATAAGAAAACCTGCAGAGAAATGGCTATTAATGATTTCATAAATTAATACGGAAGTTTCATAAAGTTTTCTACGGGAAAAGACCCTTTGAATAATGTGATTCCTCTCACTAAATACCATTCCAGCCAGGAAATAGTAGAGAATATAGTGTATCTATGGAGTTGGAGTACTGTAACATAACCAGATACTTGCATTTCAGGTGTACCACCAGAACAGATCTTGCATTCTTTCTACATGCACCTGGATGCTTCCCGCAAAGCAGTATAATGAGACAGCTTAGTCCTCAGAGGCTTAATTGAGCAAACCCACTTGAGAAATTCCTTTACAGCAGTTTCAATAAGTTTACAAACTACGGCTTTTTCAGTCTCTACCTTCTCTTGAAAAAAAGAGATTCACTAGAGCAAATCAATCTGTAAATTTCAGTGTCTCCAGTGCTTAATGCTCTTCTCTTCTGTCAGGGTTATATTTACAAGCAAAGCAATTGAAATACAATATCAAGTAAGCCCAGGTGGAGATCCTTCCCAGACCAGTGTTCAGGAGACAAAGTTACTTGCATCTCTGGAAGGTGGTTTGAAGTCTTAGAATCTTTTCTTGTTCTTTGTTCTCCTCTATAACGATTGCTACTTTCCTTTGGCAACAGAATTTTCAATTTAACAGTCACACAAATGCGATTTGGAAGCTCCAATTCAGTACTGTCACCTCCTTAGCTGTTTAATGAACCAGCACTTCCCTCCTCTAACTTTAATGGATTACTCTTGAACAGAATCAAACTCATCCACAAAGAGCAGTAGAGAGAGCAAAAACTGAAAATTTTGTCAAAGAAAGTTTTCAGAGCCCTTTTTGTCAGTTTAGCAAGTTGTCTGTAAAGTTGAGACATATTTGTTTAATTTGTTTAAAAGGCTTTGCTTTATGTATCTACCTTCATGTGTATGAGATGTGTTGAAGAACACTGTGCTCATTTCAGGGCAAGGTTTGCTCCATAGTCACGTGTTAAGCGGGGAATAATAGTCAACCTTATCATTTCCAAAGGAGCAGCAGGATGGAAAAATTATTTATTTCAACCAAATTACCTATTCCTTTAAGGGATCAGGAATCTCTTGAAATCTTGAATGGACTACAGCTTTTTTTGTTCAGGACAACCCAGAAAAGAAGGAATTACTTTTTGCCTAGCCTTATTGGTTATGCAAAAACATCAGAGTTCCTGGGCCCTGCATCTGTAATGCAGCCAGGGACTGATTTTTCCAGCCTATGCAATGGATTTTTCATGTCTTCATGCTTCCTTGAGGCCAGAATGCATTCTTTCCTAAAATTTCTATAGTCTGCAATTCCCTTTTTCATCTGGGCAAACAGCAGTTTGGATTATAGGTGAATAGCTGTTGCTAATAACTCTTCAAAGTGAGAAAGTCAGCAAAGTACATGAGCAGAAATAATGTTCCAGGAATGACTTGTATGAGAAAAAGAAAAGGATCGAATTCTGTCAGGAGCAATTAGTTCAAACACATCAAAGAATATTGCAGTGCCTATTTAAAGGCAACACACAATTTGAAAAAAAAAAAATCAGTGAAAAGGGATCTTTTTGCATCTTCCCAATTCCTTTTGTCAATAGTGTGTGTGTGTATATGTGCTGTGCTTTTGTATATATCTGTATGTGTTGGAATATTAGCATGTTTATATACATATATCTGCATCCACACTATTCTCTTTCAAGTTATGAAAGTGTTTGCTGTGAAAACCCATAAAACTGAAGCCATGAACCGACTTTATAGGGAAAACATATTCTAACATGTCATAATTTACAGGGAGACCCCAATACTTAAACAGTTGTAGTGATATTTTCAGGTGGAATGTGTGCAGTTGCACACATCAGTGATGCCAATAAATACATGCAAATAAACTTATTAGCAACCTTACACTATTAGCTCAGACTTTTAATGTAGAGGCTTCATACCAGTTGAAGGATTAGCTTCTTTTTCACTAAGTAAAAATTACGGGTTTTCATCAAGCCATTTTCATGTTGCAAAATTTATTTGTAAGTTTAAAGATGGATCTTCCCTGAGTGGGAGCATAAATACTGTCAGAGCAACATTTGTACTTCATTGCTTTCTGTTGCAACAATCATTTAATTAGGAATTGAAATTAATTTTAAATAGTTTTGTTTAAAGCAGTACTAACAAGTTTCACAAGCCAAAAGAATTTCTAATAGCTTGAGGTCTGGTTGTGTGTTTCATTTTGTCTGTCTGGAACTCTGAACGCATAGTGGTACCTACTGCCCAGAAAATGGATGACACTGAATGGTGTCTTACTCCCTAAAAACATAGAATAGAACACAGAATCTCAGTTAAAAGTTAAGAACTGAAGAAGCATATAAAATTTAAAAAAAGAACAAAACAAAGAGGTTTGTAGTATACTGAGAAAAAGGTTTTGCCGCTAAGCTAGTTACCTCATTTTATATGAATATTTATTCTTGTTCTGCACCATGTTCTACATGTGGTAAAACCCTTTCTTAATTATAAATTACTAGTTGGGTGGGCAATGAGTCAAGAACCCTTCTTTTCTATTCCTGAATGCCCTGGTGTTTGATCAAGATGTCATTGTTTGAGACACTGTGTGTTTGATCTCCATTTTGTGGCTCAATTTAAGTGAGTTCAGACCTCAGACTTACAGTATGAGAATCTAATTTTACTTTTTTCGCTGTATTTTAATGCAGAGTTGGCTCTACAGGCATCGTGGCCAGTACAGCCATGTGGGACTAGAATCAAGCAAACAGTTTAGGTCACTATGCACACGTACACGTGTGTATAAATGTATTTACAGAATATATAAAGTATGTCTAAATACGTATATTTTCATTATGTAAAAAATATAATCTCAACATTGTTATCATCCCAAGTCTTTTATGTCTTCCCATCTTGATTTTATGTTCTTGAATGCTGTTTTTTTGTGTCTTCTCTTGTAAAATGTAGTATTTTTGAGGATCGAAAGGAATTGCTTGCTTTCTGGAGCTCTACCTGGCTGAATTTCTTAGATGTCACTACCCCAAAAGAGTTACACTGTGAGCACTGTAGAGTGTGTGCAATTATGAAGATTGCTTAGACAGCAAAGCTATGGAGTGTGTTCTCTTTCACTATCTAATGAATTCTTAATGACTAGCCATAGTCATTCAAAGAGATAATTTCCTTACTAAGATAATCTTCTTTTATGTACCCATATTTTTGTTACAGGAGCCATTATTGTGCTTTGCATGTCTCAACCTGCTTCCACCTTTTTGAAAGGCTTTTTGATTTTGCTGCTCCCTTTCCTTAATTTTATGTGACATTCTGTACCTGAGCACTTTTGGCATTTCTTGAGCAAGCTTTCCCTGTCTGCAGAGAGACTGTTTTGGCTCATCTTACTTCCACAGTGCAGCTGGACATGCTAGATTGAATTCTTCTGCTTCATACGTGCCAGCTGCCAGACCTTAATCTCTTTCTAAAACCAAGAATTATCAAACTCCTCAACTTTTTCTCTCATTACAGTAGCTTGAGGCCCATATGGCAGATCTACATAGGAAGACAAAACAAAGCAATTCTGCAATTATCCTCAAAGCAAAGGCTTCTGTGTTGAATCAGACAGTCCCACTGCACAGATTTTAGTGCAGCAGTCTCATGTGTCTTTCTGACAAAGCGACAGATTAAGCTGGGCACTGAGAGCACTGAATTTTAGTCTGGATTTCAGCGCTGGCTGCCTGTGTGTCCTATGGCTAGTAATTTCCCCATTTGCATTTTAGCTTGTAAGGCCTCCAAAATGAGGACTCTTTCCCTGTCTTGCTAAATTTGCACAGTGCTGCTACAGGAGGCTGCAAACCTTCAGCATTGCTGCATCAGAAGTTTCCTTCAATCACTGACATCATATTTGTGATCTGAAACAGTCTTAGCTGCTTCCACGTATTAGAGGGCCTTGCAAGCATTTATAGCTCAGCTCTTAAGTTTTCATTTACTCTGTTTTACAGTGAAAGGATTATGGATGAGAAAGCCTTCAAGGTGAAGTTATCTAATGACTATATTCTGTCCCCCAGAAGGACATGGTATCCTTGATTTGAGGTGAGGCTGCAGCAAACCAACAAGTTCTGCTTCTGAGAGATGTGAGTTGACAGATAACACTTTAAATGCATATGTTGTTATTACGCTAGACTGAGTTAAGGTAGCAAAGGTGGCAGGAGTATTGAATCACTGAATTCTAATCTGGATTGCTGGGGAAACATTAATTGTCATAAAACTGCATTGCATTGTTGCTTCTTCAACAGTACACAAATTACAAATTTTGTTTTGAGGTTGGCTTCTGCAACAGCAGGAAATCAGAAATGTGAAGGTGTGACTGGTTCAGCACTGTTAATACTAGTCTAGTGGCAACTGTGCATTTCTCACCAGTCTTCCTGAAGCACCTTGGAAAAATTGTATTAGTACTTTGACCTGATTAATTAATATAATGGGTAAGAATTTCCCCTGGATCCTCCTCAGTATCACTGAAAATCTGAACTTGATGTGACTCATAGATGGAACTGATGGAGAAGCCAGCAGAAAAGAATTGTCTTAGTGAAGCACATATTTTGCCATTTATATCAAAGATTTGTCAGTGGGGAGATGAGAGAGAAAGAAAAGAGTGAACTGGCAGTGAAATATATGTACAACACACGAGTTTTCTTCAAATGCTTTGTTTTCCCTCTTTATTATGGAATGTGTCTTTGCTCTTTTGATTACTGAGTCATATCCAAGTATTTTTCTTTCAGAATCAGAAACACAGGCCATTGATCCCTAAACAAGATTGTTTCCTAGTCTTCTGATTGTATACTTTTTTGTTAAAGCAGCCCCTATTAAGCAAGGTATTGATCCTGGTGAAATCAGGGGCAGGAGGGGGAAAGTCAATAGTGGTTTTGTTGCTGTCCTTTTTTTTGTTGTTTCTGCTTTGCAATTCCACCTCAGAAGTCACTTAGCAGTCCCTTCCCGAGAGCTCAGTTGCTAATATGAGGTAAATAATGGGAAATAGTGTAGCTAAATGACCAGATACTACTTGGTGTGGAAACTGAAGCAATTTATCCAGTGATTTTCATCTTGGCCAGCTGCCATTGTTTCAGCAGTCAGTTGCATCCCCAAAGTTGCACTGGTTTATCCAGCCACAGTTCCATGAGTTATGCTGATGTAGGGTGACCATCCAACAGGTGCTTTCACTCACATAGTTCATTCAGTAATGTAGCTACAGATGTGAGGAACAAACCATTAACTGCATTGGGCTCAAGGACAAAGGGGGAAAAACACAGTATAAGTGAGACTTGCTGAAAAATGTGATTAAAAAAGCAGATTTTTCAGAATAGGGTGATAAAAGTCATCTCAGCCAACCATTGTCATGCCTTTACCTAAATAAGAAGACAAAAGTAAATAATTTGCTGCCTGTTTCATGTGCACAATCAGGGTCAGAGGCAATTCTGTCAGCATAAAATCTACTGAGATGGAGACCAGGCCTTCTATGATTGTGCAACTCCAGTAACTTCAATTAGAAACTACAAATATTTGGATGTCTTTACTAGAGAAACATACAAATTATTTATTTATTATATTTATTTATTGCAGAAAGAAAATTTTCAGAATTAATGAGAGTGTTTTAAAAAATGTGCCATTTTCTCTTTTTGGCTACAGTCTGGTAGCTCCCTTTCTTTTCTCTGGTTCTATTTTTCCTATTTTCCAGTAAAATGCGATATGTCTTTCTAAAGTTTCAGCACTCCTAAGTTTACTATTTTAAGAAAATACAGGTTATCATGACATTCCGTATAAAAACCTTCATACTTGCAGAGCCATAACCATAATTTTGGTGCTTGCGGGGGGCTTTTTGCATGTGGACTTAAAATGTAGAAAAAGCACAAACCTCTTTATTAGCACTGTTGCATTGCTTCACCTCAGTCCCAGTTAACCTTCAGTTTATGTGAAGCAGCAGGCACTGTGTCCTTGTTTGAAAGTTCTAAAAGTTTTATGTGAGCTGTACCATGACCTTACTACCTAAAAAAAATATGTATTTAAAAATAGGCAGAAGTCAGAAAAAAGAAGGAACTTCAGAGTGGCAATACTACTTGACATCCCATGTCCTTTTCTCCCCTAGTTCTCCTTGTTCCCTACCTACCTGGTTGATAAATAATCTGTGTGTTGCTTGTCTCTTCTATGAAAAGGCTCATTTGTATCTGCAGCTAAGGCATGGTTTTATTCTTTGTATGATCCTGTGTCAGGAGTCCTTGAGACATCTCCGTATCCTTATATTTCAATTACTTTGTGATGTGTTGGGTATACTCATCTTGTCTAGGACCTCAGGAGGAAAGGGAGCTCTTTTGACATGTGGGAAGCAGCAGTCAATGTTGCAAACTGTTCCCACTACCTGGATGCTGTGGAGCAAGGAAGAAATGTAGGTTAAAATGGCTGGGCTGCTGCCTCTCTCCTTCCAGGGGCCTTGGGAACACCTGGTGGATGCAGCCCTACAGGGAACTTGTATGTCACATTCCCTGTTTTTCAAACATGTTGGAAAATAGGTTTTTACTAGGAACTTCCACTGGGAATAGCTTTTTCAGGGAACTTAAATGATGATGAGGAAACACGTAGCAAGTTTTACACATCTGAAAATTAGAGAATAGGGTAGATATTCTTTCCATGAGGATTTTGCAGCTAATAATGTGTTCTGTCAAAAAAAAATGCTTGTGGCTGTTGCTGTTGGAGTACGTATTGAGGAATTTCACCTCTAAAGAAGCAAACATTCTTGAATAAAAATGAGAGGAATCACAGGGATCTGGTCCTGCACTGGTGCAGGAGCAGATGGACAGGAGATAAATGCTACCTCTACAGGGTTTGCTGGTGAATAGCTGTTCTGAGTGGCCAGTGCTTATTGCTAGGATTGTACCTAAATCTCAGCCACTTGTCTGGCTGAGTTACGCCAATAGGAAGCAGGAAGATGCTTCTTTAATTTAAGGGCACTGAAACAGTCTGTAATAAAGGGCTTGGCATAAAAATATTACTGCAGCAGCCTAGATAAGGCTCAGTACGGTGCCTAAAAGTGTGTCTTCTGTGGCTTGTAAATCCTCCCTCAATTATGCTCTTTGATCCATTATGGAGGCTGGACTTTGGTGGATATGTTAGCTCACTTTGTGACTGATTGCCAGTGTCCATGCAGAGTGATAAACCACTCTGCTCCTTCACCACTCAAAAAGCTGCTGACAGATAGCAGCAAAATGGCATCAGTTGCCAAGCGAGAACTGATACCACTCTAATAAGCTAAGGGAGAGATTCATGATTCACATCCAAGGTCTTATTGTATCCTGCTTTCTTCTCTAACAAGGTGCAGGAGTCTGGCTACTGAGCCTCAATATCAGCTACAGCAGAACAACACAAAACTCTTCTCATTTGCTTGTTGGGCAAAAGATCTCCTCCTCTCCCAGATGCACCAAGGGCAACGTGGAGTTGATGGCAAATGCTGTGCATCTGCAGACATACCTGTTTGTCAGGAAAGAAACATCACCTTAGCACAAATTACTGTACTTGAAATCTAATTCCAGCCTAAATTGCTTTATATTGGCTTGTGTGGCAGCAGGCTCACAGAGATATCTTGATAGAAGTAAAAAAACCCAAACTGAAAAAACCTCGGACACAAACACCCCAACAACACATACAACCCAAAACACCCCAAAACCCCCTAAAACAAACTGAAAAACCCCAAAAAAATGAAAACCAACCAAACAAAACCCCAACAAAAGCAGGTCTCCACACTGACTACACACTAAAGAATGCAGAGAACCAAAGTCAGACTGATTTCCCGAACAATGTAAGATCTAGACACTCCCTTAAAAATTCTGCAGAAGTTTTGGTGTCTTCTACAGCACTAGTCAGGGTTCTTCCATAAGAAAGTATTATTGGGATAATACTTGGGCTCACAGCATAAAAAGAACTAACAGAAGGGCATAGCAGATGATGCTAGTAGAAAAATCCCCACTTTCTAGTCTGCAATAATAAAGATTTGTTTAATGTTTATATTCTGAAGACTAGTCATATGTAGTAATATGTTGTCTTTAGATCAAAAGTTTTTGTTTATTTTGTTTTATATTAAAGGAAGATGAAGTGTCTTAACTACAGTTGTTCAGGTAACTGAATATGGGAGCAGATACCCTGATGTAAATGACTACATAGTAGAGCAGCCAGTATGCTAAAAGGTATATAAATAGAGGAAAAATAAATACAGAAAAAGAAATATATGGAAGTATCTAAAATAAATTGCATATGTATTTTTCACATTTCAGGGTATTTCTTTCCTGTCTAGGTTGACAGTGATTCATGTTCTTGAATCTGGATTTATGTTTATTTTTATATTTATTCATATATAGTGTAACTACTGTTTTACCTGAACTGATTTTTTTTTTTTGGTCTGGCTGCATTTCAAATATGCATGGAACTATAAATGCCATGTGCATATCTGTTTATTGGATTTTCATCCTATTTGGAGTGGAAGATACTTTGCGTTTTTTATAAACTCAGTTTCCACTAGAAATGAAATCGGTATCATACATGGTGTGCAAATTCAGTCTTGTTTGTAGATGTTTGTCCACAAGAGTTTTGTTTTGCCCCTTTTTTTTTCCTTCCAATTGACAAATCTTCATTCATGTATACCTCAGTTTTCTGAAAAGTCTCTAAGCCTTGCTTTAATACTTTCTGAGAAGACAGTTTATTCTCTGTTGTATGAATGGGATGAGTTTTAGCTCATCCCATTATTTTTCTGGTGATCTTTTCTTGTCTTACAACCTAATAGTAAAGGGCTTTTCTAGTTGTTCCATCCCATTTCACAAGAGTGCCATCTTGCAACCTCCTAAGAGATGCCTCCTTTCCTCCAGTGCCAGTGTCAGTGCCCATCCAAGCTGTGTAAGCTCTCAAGACTCCAGGTCAGCAGGTAGGAAGGTTACCAAGCCATGAAGTTGATAAACCTGCCTGTCTGTGACAGCCTTTTCAGAGAAACTGTCAGCAAATGATTCTGTCATAAATGCTGCTTTCTACACAGACTGTATTAAGGTCTCACAAGGCTCATTAGACTGTCCACTGACTCCTGACATAAAATTTATTCTGAAATGCAATTAAGGCCTTCATTTAAGGACTTTGTCTATTTTAAGACCTCAGTTGTTTCTCTGCTTCATTCACAAGGGAGCATACAACAGCCTCATCAAAGGACAGGGTGTGAGATTGTATTGCTGTGCTAATCTACCTTATGGGACTACAGCAGCTCAAGGCCGCTGTGGTGTTTTTAAATTGTTTTCATTTCCCTCTCAGGTTGTATGTTTAAGCAAATCTATTTTTTGCTGTGCTGAAATTTACCACAGCAGGTGTCAGAATGCAGTGCCAGGATTACTCCCTACACTGTGTGCTAGGTGGCATTGTGTGGCCATCGGGGTTTTACTTCTACTCCTTGCATTCTGCTTTACAGTGGCATTTTGAAGCCTTTCACCTGACTTCTTTTATTTTATCATTCTCTTTCACCATCATCTTTTTTCCGAGGACACGTGAGCTTTTACTTGGCTCAGCCACTCTGGTTTTACATATCAGTTGCCCTGTATGGAGGTATCAAACTGAATCCCACTCATTGTCTACCTCTAAAGAGGAAGATGTGATGTTTCTGTAAATTCCTTCTACTTTTTATTTCTCCTCTGTGTCAAGTATGATTTATTGACTGGCCAAGATGCTATTTTAAGCATGCAGAATACACATGATAGATGTTTGTAGCAGAGGTTATTCTCACTGCTGTTGGGGTCGTGGGCACAACAACAAGAAAAAGCAGAGCATGGTTATGACTCTGGGGCTTTTGTGCATTTCGTTCAGTGTGTGGGTTATAGTGACCCAAAGGTGAACAAAGTCCTGGAAGTTAAACCAAGGTCTCCCAACCAGCTGAATATCGATGTGCAGTTAGAGGCTGTGCACCAACCAAATTGCTTCCCATGTCCTTTTAAATGTCACAGTCAGAACAAAAATAGAGGATTAAGATCAGTAGTAATGATGTCTGCGTGTCTGTCTGCACTCTCAAGAGCTCAGTGTGTCTTTTTTCCCACCTGTAGTGCTCAAGTTCTGTGCACAGAACATATACTGTGGACTGAAGAACAATATAGGGAGAAATAAGATTGCCACAGATGTCTCGTATAAAACTGTACTAATTAAAATGAGAAATGGCTGTAGATACAAGGTCAGCATTGTTTCCTTGGTCTCAAAAGCAAGGAGAATTGCTCAGAGCAGGTACCCTGAATTAGAACTGAACCCTGCAGAAAGTACTGTGAACTGGAAAGTCACCAGCACAATCTAGTTTGACAGGGAGGGTGTTACCTAGGGCATGCACACGTGCCCTGCAGAGGGGATGTCTGGCTGGGTAAGTGAGAGAATATCCGTGCTCGCTTTCATTCAAGAAGGAGCAGAAAGCAGAAGGCTGCTCTGAAGAATTCTTCTTTGGTCACTGTGTTTTCAATCAAATCTTTTTCCCAGTTATGTCATCTCATGAGAAGGCAGGGCAGGGACTGTATCTGTTACTGAGGGACAGGCTCATCTGAATCAGATTGTCTCAAGCTGAAAATAATTAGAGAATTTCACATATCCTAAAAAAACCCAAACACACAAAGGAATATTTTAATCTTTCCTGAATTCTGTCGACTGATAAAAAAGTGGTATTTTGAGTTTCATGGTCAAGGAAATAATAATTGAATGTGGCTTTTTCAACCGTTCACATTTTTCTTTTTTGTCAGCTAGTAAGAAATAATCTAAATGACATTTAGTTGTTGTAACACACAAACCATTTTTTAAATCAATGGCTTTGGTTTTGATATTCTTTTAAAAACTGCATTTTTTGGGTATTCATGACACTTTTCTTAAGGGAGAAGACTTGCTACATATTAAACTTTTTTTTGAGCAGGGGGTAAAATGGAATATAGGCTTGGCAAGCATTTCTTCAAGATGGCATATGTTGAACAGAGGATGCCAAGGTACAAGTAGCCAAATTAATTAATATTGCTTCCTGGATGCTTTTGGAAACATTTTGTGTCCATCCTTTTATGCTGACTTTTCCATAACCATTCCCTCATTCCAGTCAAGGGAAAACACTTGAACCTTTTCTTGCAAAGCAAAGAAGGATGCATAAAGAGAAAAGTAAAGCAAGATTGTCCCCAGAATTTTACATTCAACATCAGTTTTTGACATCTTCTTGAGTGTATGGAGCCAATGAATCACAATATAGTCAGTCAAGCAGTCAAAACAGGATTTTGAACCTTTCCTGAGATGGAATCAGGAGCAAAAGCTCACATTCAAGGTGTTGGAGAAATCTATTTCAATAGCTACAATTCTTTGGTCTCCTGAAACTCAGTGCTGAATTAATGTTCAAATTATTATTGGAATTTAATTTTACTGGTTGTTTTCCATAAAAGACAATTATGAATTCATAATAATTCAATTACTGAGTTAAATAATATAGCCCAGGATGAGATTTTCAACGATAAGACAACCATCAGTAAGGTAGACTCTGCTCTGAGTTTTCTCCCCCATAAAACCACAGTGGTTTACAGCATAGGCCTTTGCAGAGGATGCAAAGCAATTGCCCATTACCAGGTCTGGTACTTGAAGGCAAACATATTTTCTGCCTTCTCTGACTTTCCCTCAATGAAAATAAAAACAATGCCAAAAAAGGACACCAAAACAAATCAACCAACCAACCACAAACAAACAAAAATGGAAAAAAAACCCCCAAAGCCTACCCAATTTATTTGAAAAACAAGTAATTCAACAACTAGATTTTCAAAAATGCTAGATCTGAAAACTAACCTCTTTTCTTGGTCTCATTTTTATCACTTGCAGCAGATTTTAGCCATTTATTTTCCTGAAGATGATTCAGAAATATTCAACAATATTTCAGCAACTCAAGTTTAAATGCTTCTTTTAAAAAGTGCTATTAATTTTGCTTTTAATTACTTTAAAGGAAATTCTTGGGTTCAATGATCCTGACATCAAAATAAATTCAAAAAGTAGTTCTTCTAAATGCTTTTCCAATTTATTTCTGCTCAGACTTTGGGGATGAGCCATTTTAAGATGCTGGTTTGATCCTCTCTGTGATCTGATGCTTTCTCTGGTAATAGCAAGACTAAGATATTTCTGCTCTTTACTAAGGATTTTCGTCACCTAATGAGTTTTGGTCACAGCTATTTGGAGATTAAAGAGTTCTCATGCGGTTTCTCAGTACTGAGTGAATCAGTTTGCTGCTAGATGTGTTTTTTCTTTTCTTTCTAGACTTTAATTGGTACTATATCTAAAGATGTGCAGTGACTGCATTTCCTATAGTGCCACTTCCACCTTCCTCCCAAGTTTGCATGTAGTTATGCTTTAAAAAGATGTGTTCATATTGCTTTATTTCATGCTCTTCCGTGCTGCAGTGAAAATTAGGCTCCTTCATTTGAGATAAAATGAAAAGTTAATGTCTTCCTCTGTACATTTTTCAAATTTGAGTCGCCAAAACCTCCATTCAGCCCTTTATTAGATTTGGTTTTATGCATTTAAGAGAGGTGTTAAACTTGGATTTGAATGGATTCATTTAGGTGATAGGTTTAGTCAAATGTTGTGTCCTAATGTCATTTTAGATGAGCAGCTTGCTTGTGTGACAGGTTGTGGGGAAGTACACAGCAGTGACAGCTGAGAGATGCTTCTGCCTTGGGGCACATTGCAGTCCTACAGTTGCTGTGGCTTAACGGCCAAGCCACAACTCTTACTGTGAAATCCACCTTGACTTCTCCAGAAATTAAATACTAGATTCTAATGTGGATCATCACGCTGGCTTCTGACATCTTTACCTGCAGGAGATTGCCTTATAAGAGTTTGTTGAGTTTTTTGGGGTTTTGTGGTTTGGAGTGTTGTTTCTTTGCTTCCATGACAATCTTTCTCTGCTTTCTGTGGGCAATCAGGAATGAGGAGAAAGACTGTTGCATTAGCTCGTGTTTTACAACTTTCCTTCCCCTGCATCTCTAATATTTTTCTAAGATCTCACTCTTCTAGTTTCTGGTAAGTGAATACTGATCTCATAATAATTTCAGGAAGTGTTGAATATTAGGTTTATGTGACTAATTCAGCATTTAGTTCTCTCTCACATAGATTGTGGTCAGCTGTAATTTCTTATCTCTCTAAGCTTTTTCCCAACTTGGGGCATTTTTCCCAACTGATTCTGCGATTTAAAATAAGTTGTAAGAGGCCCACAAGTGCCTAATTAGCCTGTATGCCAGAAGAGCATTCCATTGATAATTAAATATGCCAGCTTAAAGCAGTAGGTGTGACTTAAGCATATTAAGCCACCGGGAAGTCATTTGAGCTGCCTACTGCACATGAAAGGAGTGCAAACAAATCTTTCCTTCAGACCATTCAAATTCTTTATGATTTTGTTGTTTCTGATGGTTCTTCTGTCAAACATCTCTTTCTGCTTGCTACATCAGCAGTTCTTGAGGTCAGCAACATGCCAGTTTGTTCTAGTTTCCAGTTTAACGTTTACTGATGATCTGTTTCTGTAAATTTATTCTCCTTATACAACAGAGGACACAAATATCTGAATATGGTTAATTTTCTAGAAAGATGGTATTGCCCTGGACATGTGATCACATGCAACTTTCTGTCCTTCTCTCTAGAAAAAAAAAGCGAAGCAAATACCTAATATATAATAAAGTTGCCTTGTTCCAATATAGACCCAAAGTTAACTAATGTGATTTACTTAAAGTAGGGAAATGCCAACATAAATCACATAAGAGAAGCATATGTTGTAATTTCTAAAACAGAAGTTGCTACTAAACACCTGCTTTATAGTTGCTGCACTGATGTAGCACTGTGGGAAGGAGTTTCAGCTCTGTTCCTTTTGTTTTGGTCCTGCACCTCAGTGAGCAAATAGGATTTGTGCTCAATGGGACACCAACACACTGAAATTCATAGAATTGCAAAAACTTGACTCTTAGGTGAGACGCCCAGAGAGCTGCAATCCAACCTCCTGCTCCGCACAGGTCCAGGTTCTGGTTGCTCAGGGCCTTTGTCTAATGAACTTCTGACTACCTTCAGAGATTTTTGGGTAGGTTATTCAGCATTCTTGGTTTTTAGGGAGAGAATTTCCCTGAAAAATTAAACCTGCAGTGGGAGAGCTCAATAATCATGCCCTGTACCAAGTCTGCTCAAGAGTAAGCCATACAGAAAGTAATTTTTCCTTTGAAGTGAGGCTGGTGTTACTACAGTGTTGTTATACTTCTGGGCATCCAGGGTTCAGCAAGGAAGGAGTTGCTCCACCTGGATTCCTTTGAGGTGGTCAGAGAAAAGGAGTGAATGTTTGCTGAGGTGCCCTGAGAAGCACTGTCAGCTCTGTGACCACAGCAGGACTGACCAGAGCCTGAGGCTCGGTGCTCCATGGGGCCACATCCACATCTGAACCCCTTCAGGAAAGTCGCCCTCCTGGGTACCACATCTGTGCCCAAAAGTTTCACATTCAGGCATTGGCAAGTTTACATCTTACGCTGTAGTCACACCACGGATTGCACACTTGAGCTGGCAAAAAGCAATCCTATATCACAGCAAACTTAATTGATGATATTGCAAGTGGTTGATTTAAACTGACATAATTTGTTCCTTTCTTTTTTCCCATATTTTGCTGGTGCACGATTCTAGCTTTTTAAAAGTTTATCTCAATATGCCTCTGATTTTCACCTCTTGAACCTGTATTGCTTTCTATTTGTGACATGAAAATTAGTTGCCATGGAAATGATTGCAGCAGGAACAGAGGATCTCTTAAACAAGGGACTTAAAAAAAGATTGCATATATAAGCAGATGGGCTTAGCAGTGAGCAAGGAAGAAATACCACCCAAAATCTAAGGTGTAAGGGGCAGGGGTGCTTGTTTTAAAAAACTCTGTCTAGATTTTCATTTGTATCACAGCATCATCTTAAACCTTTGCTGATTTCCTAGAGCACTGTTTGCCTGTGGGCTTTACCTGACATCTTGGCTTACAGGAAAGCATGTCCTTATATCTGTGGCAACTGAGTACCAACTTTAGCGAGACACAGGGTAGAACGAGTTGCAGCAGCAGGTAAGAAAAAGCTCCTCTCTAGGGCAGTCAGAAAAAAGGTTCAGAGGGTTCCTTTGCCGGTCCAAAAAATGATGCAGCTCAAATTCTGTGCAACAAGAGCATCTGTCTGTGAGCACGGTGACAGCTTGGAGGGCTTGTTCTGCTTAGCTATATTTGCAATGTTTTCTTGTCTTAATAAGGATCTGACCTGAGATAATTCTAGGCTAATTCTTTTGATTGGGATAAGAATGAAATAAAATTCATGGTGGGACTGTCAGGTTTTCACTGGGATGGCTTTCATTCACAGCATGGGCACAAAGATTCTCCCAGATTCATTGGAAAAATCAAATACAATTTTCGCTATGGAGGATTACAGTCTTTCTATCCTCATATCTATATCCATAATGATGGGAAGCTGACAGTCTCTTTGCACATGATGTTAGGCAGAACGCTCAGTAAATTCAGCTGTGGTGTGATTGGTGATAAAGACAATTTCAGGGAAAAGTCAACTAAATTTCATGTAATGTAGGGGACAATATTTAGGTATAGTGCTAGTCTGGACAATTTAAAAGGGTATTTACAGATGCCCATTTTGTTTGTCACTCTAGAGAACAAAAAGACAATTAGATCTGCGTGTTTGCCCAGTGAGAATGTTGAAAGGCACAATTACCTCTTGCTAGTACTCAGAAGTTTGGTCCTCTGCAAGGTGGCTGAAGGGAACACATGCAGCCTGGTTTGAGTTCCTATTAGAAACAAACTCTGTTTCACCATATCTTTTGAATAGGGGTTTGACCCTTTCTTGTGCAATTATCACCCACAGTGATCACAGCAAATCGTGATAGAATGTCCCAGGTAAAAGAGTTTGGCTCCACCTATAACCTGGGAGGAAGGGCTTTAGTGAATATACTGCACTATCCTGGCAGAGCTGCTGTCCTGTCATGATGGGGTATTGGCTTTTGCTGGCAAACTATATATCTAAGCAAATATCTCAGAAAGCTTCACTTGCAGCCACTGGAATAAAAGAGTATTAAAGAAAAAAGCTCAACATTTAGTTCAGACCATTCTTTGGCTTCTATGAATATTTTAGTGTATAAAGAATATCTGTACAGAGCATTAGATTTATGCACATGAAGAATATTTTCAAAAATCACATTATGAATATATAAAGATGAGTCTTTAATCAGAAGACACAAATTTTAATGATTATGCTTATAAATATATTAAAAAATACAGCACACAATCCAAGTTAAATGGCAATACCTGATTTTTGCTTTATATACTCAAGATGAAGGGCTCATCAATAATCCCATCATGGAAGATTATTTGTAGGAATGGGTCTTCAAATAATTAAATTGTGACATATTAGAATATTTTGAACTGCTTAAGGCCAAGTACAAATAGAAAAATAATTTTATGCAAATTACTTGTTCTAGCTGGGGACTTCCACAGTAGTGGTCAATGTCATCAGAGTTAAAGGACATCTTATTCTTAGCAACTATTTCTCTAAATTTACAGTGAACTTGACCCATCTGCCACATCTCCATCTCTATTTCCTAGGAGCATTCCTAGTCCTATGCGGTGAAATTTTTTGAAATGCTTCTTTAAAATATTTTTGACTAATGTTTTAGTTGCTTTCTTTCTTGATAAGCATCTGTGTAATATATTGAAATAATTTCTTTCATTGCATAGGTATATATTTTCTATTTGTTATATTCTAAGCATTATCAATTTTTCATTCTTGTCTGAACATATAGTATCATGAATCTATGATGCTTAAATATCCTGTACCAAAGCCTCATCTTTTCTATGGGTTTTTTTTAAACTATATACATGTGGTTTTCAAAAGAAGTATGAAAGTGTGAAGTTTTTCTTGTTATTTCTTCACCTACAGCTTATATTTTTGGGCACAGTTAAAAGCAGTCCTTAAACAAGAAGATTCCACAGGCTTCTGTACTTAAATATGCAAATAGAGTATCACAGAAATCACAATATTCATGGTGACTTCATTGTTTTTATCTTATTTATGTACCTTCTAATTCTCTGTGAACTGTAAAAGGGGCTCCCTTCCAGTGTCTGCATCTAGCAGTCAGGTCTCCAGTGATAGATTTGTAGACATCTGAACCCCTGAGCTGTGGGGTTATACTTTAGCATGGAAAAACTGAAGATTTTGGCTTCAATAGTCTTAGAGGTCTTGTCTATCCTAAACAATCAATATCTTGTTGGAACCTGTGGAGTGTGAATGAGGTTCGTGCTTCCACTCCATGATTGCATTCCTTCCTGGACTGGTGACTTACACGATGCTCCTGAATGATGCCCAAAAACTCTTGCTGCCATCAGGATATCAAACATACAGATTTGAGTATTTTTTTCTGTGGGACAATATTGAGATGAATGTAGAGTACCTTGCAGGACAGAGTATTAAATGCTTCTCAGCTGTGACTAGGGTTTCCAATTTAGAGGACAGGAATTCAGTACCTTTCCACTTTGGAATAGGAAAAAAAGATTTCTAGGCCTTAATTAAATGAGATTTTTAGGCCAAAAAAGGTAGAATAAAATCTCAACAACCTCAAACAGGTTCTCACTCTGGTAGTTGGAGGCTATTTATTAAAAAAACACAACCAAAGACATAGACAATATGGTTATCGCAACCTACAGTGTATATTCTTACTTGTCTGTTCTCTTGCTTGGTAGTAACACAATACCTTAAACAAGAGAGCGTGTTATGAGACAACATTTACAACATTTCATAGGGGAAAGCTTTTTGCAAACTAAAATGGACATTTCTGATTGAGACGGGAATACTTTGTGTTACTTTACCTCATGCAGCATCTAATCTTCACGCTTCCCTTTTGACAGCAAGGGTGTTCCCATCCCTCTTCATTAGAGAGCACCTAACAGCATGAGCTCTCTGTGCCCTGCCTTGCTAAAATGGTCAGCTGGCACCTCCAAAGCAAAGCCCAGCTGGAAGAGGTTTTTTTAACTTGGCCTTATTTAATTGATGTCTGAACTCCTTGGTAAATGAGATCTCTGATCACTGTGAATTTTCAGCTTTTGGTTTTATCCTTAAATGCATTTGATTTGAATTTGCTTAGACTACAAACCATTATATCTACCATGTGGATATCCTCCTATTTCCAGAATTTCTCCAGGCTGAAATAGGCATCATTTTCTTCTGGGTGTTGGCTACAGCTAACTGTGCCCTGCAGTACTTTCAGCCCTAACAAGTTGCATAAATCTCGCCTTGGAAGGTCCACTCACAGCAGCTGGCTGTGAGTACCATAGATTTATTTGGAGATTCAATTACCAATGAAGGAGAAACTTTTTCTTCTGAAGCATTTTCAAGGGTTATAAAACTTCTGCCCATGTGGAAGAAGAATGGAAACATTTTCTATGGTTTTCTCTAAGGACAGGAACTAAGATGCAATAATAATCAGTTAGAAATTTATTCAGCCCTCTTGCTGGGAGGTGATTCTGCTCCTCTTACTGAAGGTCTGTGATTGATGTGCACAGTGCTGGTTTTCAGCACCACCAATCGTATTTTGGAATGTCGCGATGAAGTGAATTGCCATTTTGCACCATTTGCAAGACAGGGGTTTGCCCAGCCTGACTCCAAAATGAAACTAGAAAGGAGGTCAGCAGTTATCCCTGGAAAAAAGCTGTATCCAGATGAAGAGGAGGCCAAGCTGCCGTTTAAATGACTTGTGTGATACACCACCCAGAACTTGCTGCTAGTGTAGCCAGACACTTCCCCTCAACAGCCTGCCTCTATATTCCTGAGTTATCCTGCTGCAATCAGGGAGCTTTGTTCCTTACCATCTCCCAGCAAAGCTTTTGCTTTGGTGTTCAGCATCCTTCGTAGAAACTTTCCCAGCTTTTCCACCACTTGGTTTGACTGCTGCTATTTGTCTGTGCCCTGGCACACAGGAGAAGCACTTGCTATCACACCAGCTGAAAAGCACTTTAAGTTGTTCCCCGCTGTTTTCTGCCGTGTCGCTGTTTCTGAGTTGAACACAAGCCTGATTATACGGTAACTTGAACCTAATCTCAGACACTAATGATGTTTGCTGGGCTGAGGGATTGGACTTGGGCATTAAACATGTATTAGGATCACGGCTTGAATGACAAGCAACAACGTTACCAAACTAAAAAAATCTCAGTCCCTTGCAAGTATAATACAAACCTTAGAGACATAAAGTAAATCAAGGTTAGCACATGAAAATTTTTCAATGGCATATTTATTGTAGTGAGTTTGCATAAATCTTCAGTCTATTTCTCAAAATAACAAAGGAAATTATTTTGTATTTAATTTCTTTATGTGATTGAATTTGATGCTACTGAGGAAGTATTTTATAGAATGCTTTCACGTACAAGTTTGAAAAATTTAAAGAGGGCACATCTAAAGATCAAGAGCTCAGTAGAAATCAGTAAGCTTCTAGTACTCAAGTATAACATTCTTCACAGAAAGGGTGATGAGACATGGGAGTGGGCTGCCCAGGGAGGTGGTGGAATCACCATCCCTGAGAGGTTTAAGGAAAGACTGGATGTGGCACTCAGTGCCATGGTCTGGCTGTCATGGTGGTATTAGGTCGTAGGTTGGACTTGATGATCTCAGATGTCATTTCCAACATAATTGATTCTGTGATTCTCTTAATCTCAACCACTAGAAGTGGTTAATCTCAACTCACTAAACCAGTAAACCCTGTCTCTGTTACCACATAGCAAATATGTAAAGCAAAATTGCACTAATAGGTGTTTCACAGCCTAGAAGTGTGTGATATAACTCTGATACTGTGTGTTTCAAAGACAAGTGAAAATGTAGGTTAAATTCCAAGAATTTTAATTCAGAATCCGGAAATGAGTAAGATCTTACTATTAATGATCTTGGAAGCCTTAACAGCAGTGTGTTAATTTAAAATGGTTTTGACAATTAAAAGAATTTAGACAGCTGCTTTATCTAGCATCTAATGTTTTAGTTTGGTTTGTAAATCATAAATATTTCGTATGCCTCCATGAATTTCAGTGAGATTTAGAAACTGGCCTACTAAATCACAAAAGCGTTGTGAAAATGTGGTTTAAAAAAAAAAAGCCTAAACACTGCTGTGCTTAGACTTGTTAAAACCTTTTCTGTCTTGAATGTTTCACTCCTATAAAATGAATGACATTGTCTCCTTGCTTTGTGAAATCTGGGGATGCCTTTCCTGCTTTTAAACACACTGGGATCAAGATGTGAGTCTGTGGCGTTCCTGGGGCTGGACCAATACTTGCTGCCATATTATAAGAAAATGGGATCATTTAAATAATGAAGAACAAATCATAGAAGTTTTAAGGCCAACAGAATATTCCATCCGTAGGATTTTACAATGTATAAAAAAATATAGGAAATGAAACACTGCTCCCCATACCTCACCCAGTAGAAATATACTTTGACTTTTTTGTAACAAGAAACAGGCAAGCCAGGAAGCTGGAATTTTTGTTGGTTTTTTATTTATTTGGATTTTGCTTGTTTGTTCTGGGGTGGGATTTTTTGGTTTGGTGGGTTGTTTTTTTTTTTTTGGCTGTGTTTTTGGTTTTGGTTGAGTTTTTTCAGTTTTGGGGTTGTTTTTTTGAGGAGAGAAAAAGCATTCTGGTTGCTTTCCTCAGTTTTTGTGCTGTGTGTATCCCTGCCATCTCAGCTGTGATAGTGACTGTGACCCTCAAACCACTCACAGAAGAAATGCTTTTCTAGGCCAGTCTCCCCCTCACCTTGCCACAATCTGTCTGCAGGGGTGAGAAAGCAATTCATTCTGTGCTTCAATTCTGACTGGTCAGAGTTCTTGACAAGATGTCAGTGCCTACTGCCATAGTTGTTCTTAGCCTTTTCTTGTGAATTGAATACCTTACTTGGAAAAGAGCCCTGAGCTTATTGAAATAACTCCACAGACACTCTGAGAGAGCCTTGAGGTTTTAAGACCAATCAGTATACTGCACTGGTTTTGAAACACAGCCTTTTATTCAGTTACCTCTAGTCAGTTCAAGCTGTGGTGTCCTTGCATCTCTGCCACTGTTCAGCTCTGTTTTGGGTTTGTTTCAATGCTTTCACAGGGCAGATAGATCCTTAGCTCTCTCTGTGACAGTAAACAATAAATGCCCTTGTTCCATGGCATGATATAAAAAGAATGGTGTGCCTACTGTGTCCTTTGAAATCTTATAAAAACAAACAAACAAATAGTAGGAGAAGCTCTTTGCTGAGCAAGCTGTTGAAGAGCTGGAGAGGACAGCAGTGCATTCTGTGCTCTGCAGAGGAGGAGTTATCAGATCTCTGCCCCGATACCTGTAGTCTGTTTAGCAGAGTCTAAGCATAATAAGTCTAGCACCTTATTATGCTTTCATCTCCTTCCACCTTACCCTTACCAGAACGCGGTAATGAAACCTTGCAGTTTGAAGTTTCACCAGATTTCAGTGACTCCAGTGGGGTTTCTTCCTTTCTGCATCACTGGATCACAAGGGAATGAGAAATCTTTTCACCAAATTCCTGCTCCACTAGTCTAGGATGGCAACTGTCCAAGAGTTGTCATCGGCAGTCTCTCATTCTCATTAGGTATTTCCTTGCTCTGTGAAGGATTATTCTATGAGCAGAGGAGCTACAGAGTTCAAAATGAATACAGCTAATTATAGTTTGAACTCTTGAGCCATTCTAGAGAAGTCTGGGAAGGGAATACAATTGGGAAAAATTACTGCAAATATGTATGAGTGTTTAAAAGGATGACAGTGATTTCATGGGCTACTTACTGTATCAGATGCCTCTCCTGACACAAGGTAAGGGGGAACTACTCAAAATATCTTAAGCTGAATGAACTACTTTACAGAGCCTCTAATTCTTTATGCTGTACAAACATAATGTGTGCTTTGGGATATTCAGTAAATAACATACTTCCTATATTCTTAAAATGTAGTGATGTAGGCCCTATGGAGGATATTCCAACAGCCTCAGCTCCTGCTATTTCTCATCTGAGTTTCACAGTGCTGCTTGGCTGGACTGCAATGTGAGGAGATGAATTATGGAACTAGAATATTTTTTATTTTCTTCTCCTGTTAATGAGACCACAAGAAAATCTCCCTCAGGAAAAAAAAAAAAAAAAACCCCAAACAATCTCTTTCCTGAAGATAACTTTATGAAGGTGACTTCTTTTAAATTCTCCATCATTTAGGGAACCGTGGTATCTGTACTGCCTGTTGGTAATGTCCATTAAGCAGCAGCAGAAATGCATTTTTTCCTTGGTTAGACACTCCAATGAGTTCAATTCTGCAGGAAGAAATGTCTTTTACTCTAAATATTTTTTTGTTCCCAGTCTAAATGCATTATGCAAATAATTCAGTTCATAAAAAGATAACAAATGTTTGTGTTTTGGTTTGGACTTTTTTCAGACAGCTCTGAACATGATAGTTCAGGAAGCCAGTGTAATTTTAAGAGCTTAAGAAGAAGCAGCTACAGTATAATAGGATCTAGGTTTTATGCAAATAAAACCATTATGCCCATTACTGGAGCATAACAAAGTAGAGAGACCTCTGCACTTATGGGCAATATGACAAGTGCTTTATTTATGATAACACTTAGAATTTTCTCCTGGCATTTTCTTGCAGTTCCATGTGGTGTCCAAAAGGCAGAGTTTTATGTTGCTGAAAAGAACTCTCAATATACTAACAAATTACTTTGAGCAAAACAAATGTTCTTCTCAGATTTAGTTTTGTTGCCTTTTAGCCCTTCAGCATTTCAATATAGTCTTGACACTATGAAGGATTGTACTTCAATATATATGGTTAATCCAACACGAACATGGAAGGTGGGAAAGGTCTTCAACTCTATGATTAAGCAGCTCCTAAGCTTCACAAGTTCAGTGTGTCCAAAATCAACAAAAACCCCTTTGCCACAGGTCAAACTGCAGAGTGCCCCATTTACTCTCCTACTGCACCAGGCAGTGGAGTGTGTGAATTTTCTAAAGGTCTGCTTAGATGCCCCGATGATCTGAACATCTTGATCTTCGTGGCTATTTGTCATTTTATCACCCAGGTTTTTGCTTTCTACAGACAGTGTCCTAAGGCATAGAAAAGCTGAGTGACTCCCTAAGCCTGCAAAAGGTCAGATATGACCCTCTGTTCTGGAAAGCCAAGGGAATATTTTGATCATCCTTCATTTCTAGAAAGTCTGGCTTGTGAGTTGGTGTGTTCAGTGACACCATGATTTTGATAATTCAGTTCCTTGCAAGTACACTAAGGAAAACCCCAAACAGTTTTGGGTTAAGGTGTGCCTGACGTTTATTTTTAAACATATGGTATCCAATGAGATGGTGCTTTCACTGAGTTCCTTAATAACAACTTTATCTCTAAAGAGTACTCTCACCTGCCTCTAAACATGAGAAGATCTAGATTCACTTCCATGGGCAAATTGTTACAACTACTTAGAGTACAATTAATATTTGCTCTTTAAACTCGATTATGTATGATTTGTTCTCTCTCCCATATTAAGGCTTTACTTTTTTGTCTCGGTAGATGTTGACTTTCAGTGCATTGGCATCGCAGTGACCAGCAAGGAGACTCTTGTGGGCCACTGCAGCTCTTAAAGCTTTGCCATAAAAATTATTATTAATTTGTTTTGTGGAAAGAAAAATGCCCATCCACCTCAGTTACTGGATGCTTATGGCACGCAGCAAGGAACAAGTAGCTAAAGATACCTTTATTCTATGGTGGTGCTTTTGTTGCTGTATCAGAGGTTATAAAGAATAAACCCCCTGGATTTTAGGGAAAACACACCCTAAAACCTTCACACTTCTGCTGACTATATTATTCTTGCTGTTAGAAAATAAAAAGTAGGCAAACCTACTTTCTCTTTTGTTTCCCACTCTTCCCAGGTAAGTCCCACTCACCACACAGCCAGTAGCAGCAGAAGAGAGAGAAAACTGTGGTGTAGCAAAACGGGAACAGATAATACACAATATTCCCTTATGTAGTCAGGTTATTGTGGTGTAGCCTCAGAAAAAGGAAAAGTCCAGCTCTGCTTCTGTCAGCCACAGAGGGAATTTCAGTTTACATACTTTTGAAGTAATTACAGTAATTTCTTAATTTCTATTGTAAATCTAATTAATCTTGGCTTTGTTCAATGAGTACAAGTCAAAGCTTATTCTCAGTTCCTCTGGTCAATGCTGGGGTTGCTGTGCTGATCATTTATGCCTAAGTGGGGCTATTGGCAAGGGAAGGCAAACATGCTTTTCAGAAACTGAAGGACCATTGGGCCGGTGATGCTTTAGCACTGAGCACCAGTTGGGTGCAATTTTCCCATCTGGAATACCCTCAATTAACATCACCCAGCAGTTCAACAATGCCTTTTGCTTCAGGTTTTATGTGCAACGCATAAAAATGTGATGACAGCTCCTCAAAGGCATTGTGCATCTGCCAGCTGACCTGTCTCCTTATTCATCTGTGGGAAGGATTTGACAACAATACCTTCATAAACTGCTTTAAAAATAAAACTCTCCCATGACTTTATTTATTTATGCTGACCTAAGTGCAGGGCAACTGCAGAAATTTATGGACAAAGCACTTCAAGGGACATGGTCAGCAAACTACCATCTTTTATGTGTGTGGTAGGACACCCATTAACCAGTGGGCCTCATCAAGTTGCCTTCATGCAAATATGTGAATGCCACTAAATGGCCCTTGTGAGCTCAATATAGTTTCCCTCAGTGAAAAATGCTGTAGCAGAAGTACTTAGAGATACCCTTACTACTGCAGTAAGCAGAAATCCAGATATTGTTTGTAATTAAAGATAGCAAGGTTAGTGGAATGTGCAGAATATGCTGGCAAGTGTTAGGATATATAGGGTGGATTCTGCTATTCCACATGACCTGGTAGGGCAAGACAAACATGTTTAGTTTCATAGAGCAGCTTATGAAAAAGCAGAAAAACCTATTTATAATTAAATGTATACAAATTTATTTCTAGAACTGTCAGCTTTTGATACAAACTCAAAACCAGTCAATGCATTTGTACTTAGAAATCAATCCAGAACACCCAAAGTCTGCTCAATCTTTGTAAAAAGTTGGTTTTCACATGTTTCAGTAACTCAGTTTAATACTTCATTGACTTGCATCTCAAAAGGTTTGTGTCCAAATCTTGGCATTGAAAGAACTTTCCTGCACGATGAACCACGAGACAGGAAATTTGTCTTTAAAGTCACCTGTTCACATAGGAGGTGGCATGTGATTGCCACCCAGAGGCTGGTTTACTTTTGTTAACTAAATTGTGATTCCCTGGATTAGAAAACTGTGCCACCAATAGCAATGTCAGCCAAAAGCTACACACAATGTAGAGGGAAGGGCCCCTCTTGTTCTCTTACTGAGTCACTCCTGAAGGGAAGTTAAGTCCTGCTGCCAGCCAGCTGCAGTCTGGGCTGTATCTAAAAAAAGCATTTCACTATTTCTGCATTTCCAGTCTCAGCACTAGACTTCAAAGGAAAGATATTGGCACTTTTATGGGGATAAACCCAAAGAATGGTGAAAAGAGTCCTAAAGACCAACTGATGAAGTCAGCATCTGGTCCACTTTGATTCCATAGGCTTGTTTTTACAGACTCAAGTGGTACTTGTTCTGTAAATGATGAACAATAATAGCTTTCTTTGAAGTTGTGTTGCTTTGGTTTCTTCAAAACATCGTCCAACCAGTACAAGGAACATGTGTTCTGGGGAGAGGTACAGCAAAATTGCCATGGTGTATCACCAGGAAGTATTTCCTTAGAAACACTGACACCAAGAACTCCATCATGTATGAGGGAAATGGTTTTGCCTGTTAAGAGATGAATTAAAGTGAGGACAGGAAAAGGATGGCAGACAGATGCCTGATAATAAGCAGAGTTTGAGAATGGAATTACAGAACTGGTAGACTCATTTACATGGTGTAAGGCATTGTAGGCATTAAGACTCTGTGGATTTAGCTATTTAAATTAACATATGCAGATCCAGACTAGAATAATTAGCTCAAGCAGGTGTCCCACGTAGTCACATAGCCTGCCACATGCAAATCCAGAGATTCCACCTGGGTCTCTGCTGGAATTCAGTGTGGCCAATGCCGTGGTGAGGTGGGAATAACCTGCCAACAGGAATGCCTGTTCCCAAGGCCACTGGGGATGAAGAGACTGGCTCCTTGCAGAATCCACTTCTGACTCTGACTAACATAACTGTGCAGTTGTATGTTGGAGCACTGCAGAGGAGGGAAGAGGGTAATGATTCAACAGTTTTAAATTTGGGAGGGAAAAGTAATTAAATACTGTAAATTGGATAACTTTATAGTCCAGAATTTCAGAAACTGAACAGTAAAAGAAAAGTTTCTTTCTCTTTTTTTCAGTTTGTTGTCTCTTATGCACCAACATACAGTTGCAAATGTACATAGACAACTTTTGTTCCTACTTGTTTTGAAAACACAGTACTTGAGCCATAATATTTTTTTTCCCTTGGAAAAATCTAATTTAACCCAGACCATTATACCTCTTCACAAAGAAAAATACCTTTTTAAAAATATTTAGTAATGGGAGTCATCACAAAACTAGGTTTGTATTAATGGAACTTTTCAAAACTATAACAAAATAATAAATTTAATTTAAAGTGGCCTCCTGACATTATTTTTTGCTGACAGATTATACACTTAATTCAGACCTGGGACACTGTATCTTGGTATCTTACTTGCTGAATGTACTAGTGCTGTTCTCCAAGACCGAAGGATCCACTTTGACAAAATATGAATTCTTTCTGTAACTTTCTATATATATATATATATATAGGTGGTTGTGAGTGACTGACATTCCTACTCTGATTTGTAACACAAAATCTGGTAGAAATTCTGGGTACTTGCAGCTCCCAAGTAATTCCTCTTATGAGATGATGGGGTATGGGATCTCTTATGAGATGATGGGTTTAGTTGCATTGCAGACTTTGTGTGCACAGGTTGACAATTCCTGTTAGACACATTCCTCATCTTAAATTTCCAGCTTAATGTAAATAAACATGATTCAACTGTATTGCTTAAATAAGATAGGGTGAAATATGTTGTTGTGCTGTATAGTTTCTTACAACAGTTTAATTGAGAATCCCTAATGTTTTGAAACAGAGACTAAAAATTTGGCAGGAGGCTAATTTACTATCATGGCTGTGCTTGCACCTGGCCTGATGCCAAGGATAAAAAACATCATCTTCCACATATTCAGCAGAGGCTTGTCAGAATTTGCCAGAGTCCCTGAGGGTGTGTCCTTCCATGGGGGCTGCTGGGGTTCTTTGAGTGTCCCTGTGAGTGCTGGTCCTGCCAGCCTGGGCTGTTTCTGGGCAGGGCACTGGAACAGAGGGGCAGTTGAGCGGCAGGGATGGTAATTGTGCCTTCTGCAGCTGTGTGGCAGACAGGATGTGTGGGATGAGGCGGCCCATTTGGACACAGGAAGAGCACAAAACCTCTGTACTTGGTCTGGGAACAGGCAGCAGCAGAGAGAAGCCAGGAGAGCTACAAGTTTAAAAGAAAATAACACTTCCTCGCTGTCTTCATCTTTAATTTTGTTTCACATGAAGAAAACACTCACCACAGATTGCCCTCATATGCTCTTCACATAAAAACATCCTCTAGGAGCTGACCAGTGTGTGTTTGACATGGTGTCATCTGATCAAATTGCTCTTTTTCCATTTAAATAACCAAAAATCCCGAAGCAAATTAAACACTTTTGGCTTTATGTGAAGCCATTTTTACTTTTATGATAGTCTTGTAAGCTTTTCATGGCAGTGTAGGGGTTTTGTTGCAACTGCACCATTTTGCTCTGAGATGACATTTTACTCATAAAATCATACTTTTAGGAAGTGACAACAGAAGGAGGTTTTTGGGGGGGTTTTTGTGTATGTGAAAGGGAAGGTGAAAAAGTTGCAGTAAAATAGCCAGTAATTTTATGTTGTTTGCCTACAGTAGTAAACAACAATACAAACGTGATGACATGGAAATAACTTTTTTTGAACAATTACTTTGTACTCTCCCTCCTTTGAAAAAACAAATGTTATGCCTGGAATTGGCAGTTTCTTGAAATGGCAGTGCATGTTTGTAATAAACAGGCATTAACCCTGAAGAATGATTTTCTGGGAAAAATTGTCAGACTAACTGGCTTTCTGTAGTCATAATTGTGAGGGCATTTTGTGAGTAATGCCCACATCAGCCTGCATTGCTTCAGTTACTTTTCTCAGTTTCTCCTAGAGTAGAGAGACATGCATATACATTTCTAAGTTTGCAGATGATTTGAAACGTTTCTGTTGCCTTCCAATTCAGACAAGACAATTCCTCTGTTCTGGTGGCTTTTTCTGCAGCATCCATTTCATGCTAGTCACCCATGATTTGAACTGCACAGTGCCTGCCATCCTGTAGATATAGTCTATCAAATCAGCATCACTACTTTCACCCTCAGAGCCCTTAGAGCAAATGTATCTGGAGGAGATGTTGAAGAGCCAGGTAAGCTGTACTAACTGCATCTGCTCCTCCCCTTTTACTGGTTTTTTTGCTGCTTTTCTACCTTCCCTGTCTTACTTGCCCAGGTGTCATTGCCATAGCTGACAATCTGTTCAAGAGCATACAAAACACTTCCCTCAGCCTTGACTGCATGATGACAGCTGTACAAAACACCACTGGAATATAAATGAGATTCTGTTAAAACCAAGACAACTAAACTTAAACATACATGTTTTGTAGACTGCTCAGATTTGGTGGGCTGTGATCGTGTCTCTTGCCTTAAGAGGACAATCCTTGGTCTAAGGCTGTCAGCATTCCCCGCTGTGTGACCCTCCAGAGTCCCTCTGATTTCTCTGCAGGCACATATGCAGGGTAGCACCGGGAGCAGGTACCTGTGTGAGACTCCACAATACAATCTAGACACTGTGGCTTGAGGTGGAAGAGATAAGAGAAATGCATTTTCTGTCAGAGAGTCATCCTAGACTTTTAGCCTCTCTTCTGCCCTTGATAGAGATGGGTGGAACCCAGTAAGTAAGGAATTAAATGCCTCAAAATAGCAAACATTGAGGTTTTTTGTGTGTCTTTGCTCTGTTACAATGCAGTGTAACTCATTTTGCATTTCATAAAACACAACTTGGGATTTTAAAGGTGATTTTATTTCCATCACATGCATGAGCTCTGCTCACTTCCTTTGCTGGCTGAAAACAAAGCAGAGCCTAGAGCTGCAAACGATACATGAACTGACACACCTTCACATTTTGCTGTGGTTTTGCCTGTGATGCAGTGCTCTGCTTGTACAGAGCCATCAAAACACATTAAAGTCAAAAAAAATAGAAAAAATGACAACTGATTTTTTTTCTCTTCCTCAGTTAGTTTACACTGATCTCCACAAAACTCGAATGCCGTGTAATGATGTAATTTGAGAAGAAAATAATTAATCACAAATAATTCCTGCCACCAAAAATAGCAGTGTTTTTAAGGTAAAACATGCACAGAACCATTTTATCAAAAATACCAGTTTCATTGATCTTACATCCTTTACAATCTTAATTTAAGTTTGGGGGTTTGTGTCTGAAAAGCATGGCAGATTAAGGGCTTTTGGGCAAAGAAACATGCTTGATTGACACTAATACATGTGATCCCATCTGATTACAGATGTGAAATATGCTTTCAAGCCTACCCCACTATATATTAAAGGGATGTTTTTATGGTGTGTTGCTCTGTCCCAGTAAACCCCTTAAAAATGCCTTTCAAAGTGTCTTCAGGAGTGCTTTTAGAATTTTCCGTGTCCACGACCATAATAATTTAAATAATGTTCTCCATAAGGTCTGTGCATTAGCACTGACCTCATCCTAAGCAGCAGTCAAACCTGTATACTCTCTGCTGGCAAAATTATTTTTAAGGGCAGATCCTGTTAACCCTACAGGGAATCTCATTGTCCTTGAAAAAAATTATGAAAAAGTACAGGAAGTTATATGCTCTGAATTAATTTCAAAGTCAGATTCTGTCAAAATCTCACTTGGTTTTTTTTTGTTTGTCCACAGCTCTGAGGTTTCTGTGTAAAAATATAAATGTTCAGGTTATGATGCTTCAAGGTTGGATTGAGACTATGGTTTGACATGCAGCTACTCTGAGTTAGAGCAAATGTGTTGGAGAAGCAATGCTGAGCCCAGAGTGAAATTCTGATCCTTTGTAAGCTCCCATGTGCAGGTTTCCTATAATCCCTGCATTCCTCTATACCAGTTTTAATTCTAAAACTGCTTTTCTTACGCAGTGTGAAATTTGTATTGCTGAAATCAAATGACTTGGCTCCTGATAAATAAATGGAATAGCTTAGGAGACAGTATGCACCACTGATGCCACCTATGTTTCCAGATAAGCTTTTCAAGCTCTGAGTACAACCTCTTTTAGGAGACTGATTTCAATTAAAAATATTCCTAGTTTTGGTATGATTGGACTATCTGTGAGACTTTGGCATGACTGTAGAGGTTTGATAAGCAAAACACTCACAATTTAATAAGTGCTGTGGCTTGTTTTATTTAGGTTCTGCTTTAGCTTGGGGATAAAAATAACCCATAAACATGGTGAAGAGGGAAAGAGTTAACCTGACATTCATGGAAAATGAAGTAGATAGCTGGGAGTAGCTTGGTGGTATGTACATCTGAAGCTAGAAAATTAAGGTTCCAGTTGACTAGTCAAGTTACCTATAGCTAAATAGTGTTCAACCACTGCACCAAAACCTTCACATATTGAAAGTTTCTTTACTGTCACTGAAGTGGTAGAGAAATTGTAACTGCGAGGAAGTGAAGATGCCATTAATTTGTAATTAATAAAAAAGTCTGAGATTGAAAAATTTCCAATTACTACTTGGATGACATTTTATTTGGTGAACAGATAAGGGGTTTGCATCCTTTATTGATAAGGATTTCTCCATCAGAACTCTCAAAGGTGCAGCACTTGGAGAATGCTTTGGGAAGGCAAATTACAAAACATTACAAAAGATACCTCTGATAAGGACTTCAGTAGCTTGAAGTCACATTACGGAATTTTCAGATCAAAGATTTATCTTGACAATGAAGAAGACTGCTATTTTATTTAAGTTCTGTTTAGAGGGAAACCTCCAGGAAATATATCTTCTTGGAAAATCCCATGCATGTTGATGGGATTATTCTAAATGGAGATCTTACTACTATCATGGAATTCAGGACTGACCAAAAGTGGGGACAAGTGTAGCTGGGAGGAATGCAATTCCAGGCATCAGTTAATGCCTAGGAGCTTTGGCCTTGCACTGTAGCCTTCTCATTTCTTTCCATATCAAAATTATACCTTTTTGATTGTACTGAAAAGGTGATTGGGAAGCAGTGTTTTCAAACAATCTCCTACCGGCAGAGGTTTTACCCTGTGGGACGATGATGAGCGGAGATCAGTAACAGACTATTCCCAAAATTCACAGCAAAGAGACAACATATGAAGCTGAACATTGGCAAAGCTTTCTAAACCAAGGGAAAGTGTCCTTTTTGTGGATCTTAAAATGTAGAAATGGTACTTTGCTCCATAAAAACTAATACTTTTGAGCTTTCAATCTTTGATATCATATAAGGAGCTTTATGAGGAAATGTGTTGCAGCCTATTTTGGATAATAATATCACTGTTTTGTGCAAACAAATACTGATAATTGTAGGAAGCATTTTCACTTCAACCACTAATACAAATGTGTGTTTATTCTGCTGACTACCATTTGTGCTGGGTTCTCCCTACTGAATTGATCTTCAATTCTTTTAATATTGTTTGATTAAGGTTGAACTTTATTGGTTTAATTTTTCCTTCCCTGGGTTCCTGAATGTTAATTTGGAATGAACTCTGTTCAAAGCATGCTTTTGAGAAGGAAGATGGTCAATATCCGAATTTCATTGCTAGAGAGGTTCTCTGGCTACACCCAGAAGTGTCTTGTGTTTGTTAACTCTATTCTCCCTGCAGGAACATTCATTAGTTTAACTGAGTTCTTTAAAATCTCACCAACCCTGCAAATTTACACATTACCTGCACCATTTATATTTCTATAATGTTTTTTTGCATTCAAAGCCGTTTCATACAGTTTTGCAGAGCGGTCTTTGTGTTGACTGCGAATTCAGCAATGACATCTCTGTGCATGGTTCTAGAATAGTTGCTCTATTCCATCATCTGTTGATTGTGTTAGGTAGCCTTGTCGAACAAAGACGAGAGTTAGCTCACTGAGAGAGAGGATTAATGTTAACATGTGTCCTTTTCCAGTGGTCTGTAGTGTTGGGCATTCTCTGGGTGTTGCACAGAGGCAGAGATTGGTACAAAATCAGAGCACTCTTAGCTGAAAACAGACTGGATTTTCTCCATACAGCGCCGTCAAGATGTATCAAATCTGTTCTGGAATGACACTTTCTGAAGGAACATTTCATTTGTAGTTTTAGTGATCCACAATTGCTGCAGTCCTGATTCCTTATCCTTACTTGTTGTACTTGCTTGCTGGCACTTCATTTTCACTATTTCTCAAGTTCAGACCTTGGAAAAAGTTCTCCAACTACTTCTCATCTTAAATGCACTATCATGCATTTCCCCTCCCCTGCCACTGACATTTCTCTGTATCATCTTTGTTTCAGCTGTCTCTGCTTTCTGCCTGTGTTTACATGGTACCATGCTCCATGCATGACCTTCCACTTAATGGAAACCACAATGTTCTTTAAGCAACACATAAAACCTTTCTTAATCCATTAAATATTCAGTCTGCAATGGCAATACCCCACACCACTTGTTTTGGTCTTTTATTTTTGTACTTTAGATGTGCAGTGACACAGCAGGTGCTGCTGTTTCAGTACTTATTGCTTATAGGAGAAACATTGTGAGTGCTTTCAATGCTATAGCAAATAATTTGGGTTCCTTTCCTGAAACTGTCAAAGATGTAGATCTTCTGTTTTAACATCGGTATTTCTCCAGTGGGAATTGGATTTAGATAGCCCATGCAGCTGTTTCTTTTTTTCCTCTAAGCTATGAGGGGACACAAAGACTCGTACAATCTCTTGGATATGTATCCAAGTATTTTAGTACCATGAAATTCTCTAGCGGAGGTGACCTCCTGGGAGGAAAGCAACAGACAATTAATTTGTGACCCTAAGTGGTAGTGTGTCTGGGAGAACTAAAGACTAATTGAGCTAAACCTTCACTTGACTGTTTATTTTCATAACCTAATTGTTCTTTCCACAATGACTGTAGGCAATGTGATTAATATGAGCTATGAGAGCAATCAAGCTGAAAGAAGATGGTAATGGACTACATGGGGGTATTCTTGTTCTCAATCGTCTTATTTTGCAGCAGTTTTGTAAAGCCCTTCAGCTGAGCTATGGAATGCTCTGAAATTGCTTTGGTAGCCAGCAGCTATATCAGGCTCAATCTTTTGACAGGCATAGTGCCATTGCTGGTAGTGTTTATAGCAAGAAAATTCTAAATAGAGTCTTCTCTTTTGTTTGTCCTTTGGTTCTTTCCTCTGTATCATCCTACATCATCTTCAGACACAAACAAGGTATAAATGCTCACTTGCTATTTGCAGGTCAGGTCTCATTCTTTGGACAGAGAGACTCCTTCCCAGGAGACTTTCTCTCTTGCTTATTGCTCCATTTTCCCCTTTCAGAAGGAATAAAAGCCCTTTGTCATTGGCCTTATTTCCCCTATCGCTTTAAAGAAATGTGATGCTTTTCTGTATATGAACAAGGTGAGGCTGATTGAATGAGAAATTCTTTCATGTAGTTGCCTGCATTAGACTTTTAAATTGCAGGGCGGAATTAAACTAGATATGCAGTGATGCTTTTATAAGATATTTAAAAGTCCAGTTCCGCTGGCAGCTGGCATAGATAGTCACAGTATTAGATTTCTTCAGCAAACTGGAAAAGCATGACCTTGACATCTTTGCTTCTGTTAGCTTGAAATAAAGGTAGTACCAGTCACTTGCAAGAGGAAAAATTACATTATAAAGCCACAAGAGATTAACACAGAGTGATTTTTGGAACCTACATGTACTTGTTTTGGAGCAGGTAGACTTAAAAATCTCAAGAATAAAAAGCATTTTCTTTGGTTCAGTTTCTTATTTATGAACACTGTATGCTGAGCAATTCTTCTTCCAATCAGCTGAAAGATGCCCACGTTTTATTTTTTAATTATTTTCTCCCCAAAAATAAGCCATAGGCTGCATAAATACACTTCATATGTGCTGCTCAAAATCAAAATGAGTGCATAGCAATAAAGCCAGGCTCACTCCCATTAAGATAAATAGCCCACATGGAGAAGAACGAAGCTGTATCATCGTAATTTCATTTATGCTTAGATAGCAACTGTAGAGTCTCACTGTTAAATCAGCACAAGCCAATATGTAGATATGCCATGGTCAAGATAAATAAATCCATGTCTCTAAAGCCATTCCTTCCTTTTAAAGCCTTTTTACACACAGCTGAAATAATAAATTCCTCCTGGTGCAATGGATAAATGTGATCCCAAGCTTGGTCTTCACATTCTAATAATTGCCTGAAGTAGAACCCCAAAGGAAGTGTATGGTTTTTGTACTGTATTTTAGTTATTTTCCCAGGTGTACTGTTTCTGTGACATTGATGCATGACACCCAAAAGTACTGTCCAAGGATAAGTTTTCATAATTTTTTGTTTTAGGTGAAAAATTTGCTTCAATTGGGCCTTCAGTGCTTATTAATTTCATACAGCATGAGGAAAGGAATGCCAAAGAAGACTGTGTACTTTAGATCTGTCAATAAATTAATTTCTACTGTTTTCTTCTCAAAAACAGTTTATATGAGAGTGGCACAAGTTCTTCACCCTTTACTCATGAAACTGTAGCAAAGCCCAATATTGCAAAATACCCTTTAATGAACCAGAAGCAGAGGATGTTGGCACAGGTTGCTGAGATTAAAAGGTGTCAGTACTGGTGCCTCAGGCATAGTTGTTCCGGTGGGATCAGAAACAAGAGTGCCTTGTCAAAGGGAGGTCCCACTGAAGAATCTGAAATCCCAGTGATCTGAACCCACCACTGAAGGGTCTGCAGAGGAAAAGCAATTCATCCTGTTCCATAAAGTAAAGGCCGATTCCTTTGCTACATTTTTGAATGTTTTCAGTGAAGTTGACATAGGCATGACATAGCCAAAGAAAACCATGACTGTGAGAAGACATAGAATTTTTTTGAGGCACAAAAAAAAAAAAATTAATATATTTACTATCAACAGCAAGAAAATACTAACAAATACTGGCTGCTCATCAACATAGGAAAGGTGATTGGATTTTGAATGTAAAGAGCATTGTGCCTGCCCAAAGAGCAAAAAACCAAAGCAAGAAAAATGAGTTTTCCAATTTCTTTCTTTTTTTCTTTTTATTTAGTCTTAAAAAAATTATTCCTTGTAGGTAAGAACTTAATGAGAATGTGCTAGACATGAGGAAACTAACTAAATGTGAATTTTGCTGCCTTACATTGCTTTGGAAGCTTCCTCTATGGAATCTCCATCATATCTTAAAATGCAGTCTAGTTCCTTCTCTACGTCTGCATCTGGGTAGTGGATTAAATGTTTCGCAGCTGAATGGGAGAAGTCATTAGGTTCGTGCTGTGTTTGTTACCCTGCATGTGCCACCAGGTTTGTGTTAATTAGTGGCCCTCCTCCTCCAATTATCACTAAGGAACTGCACACGTGCTCACCTCTGCTATGAACTACTCAGGTGCACACGTGCATTTTGTCAGAAAAGAGAGTCCAGCCTGCTCCTATGGCAACACTCAAATAGCTCATCTCTGTTATCTCTGACTTCTGCACAGACTGGGGCTTTAGTTTTAGGTGTTATATAGACAGGCAGAAACAACAGTCTCTGTTACATGAAGGGCTAGCCCTGGAAGCACTACCCTGTCCTGGGGGAACACCAAGTGAAAGGGGTTGTCCTCACTTGCTGTAACAGCATGATTTTTCTTGCTTGAGTAGCAGTTTGCTGGTTAAGGGAGGAAGAACTATTTTTTTAATCAGGGAATGCAGTTGACAACACCCATCTAGAAAAGAGAGCATTTCATTTCAGTACTCAGCGTCTATTCATAACAAGATTTTTAAGCAGATTTTGAAAAGTATATGGGAATAGTGGTAATCTTTGTTCCTACTGCTGGTTTTTTATGCTTATAGGAAACAATTCTTTGTGATATTTGTGCTACTTGCTCTACAGATAAGTCTTTTGCATTCACATCTGATGAGGTAAAAGACTGATTATCTGATTCCCCTGTGAAAAGAAGATCTGGTTATTTCACCTCTTCCCTTATCTTTTACACTACCTCTGGCTAAAAGTTTGTAGAGGAAACAGGAACATCACCTTCATTGAAAACTTGTTATTTTCCACCATTTCCGTATGAAATCATTTCATATGAGACTGAGAAAGAATTTATGCATCATGGATTTCATCACTTGAAGCCCCTGGGAGCACCACCAGTGTTGTTTTAGTAAGTTTAAACTTTTTCACAGAAGGATAAATCCAAGGCCCTTTGGTGTCACCAAAAAGATCTCCAGCAGTTATGACAGACTTTAATTTATGGCCTAACAAAATAAGGCCCTTCAGTGCAGGATAAAACAAACAAATAACTGCTTATAGATTGTGATATAACTGATGACAGGGTCATCAGTGTCTGAAGGAACAGTTTCATAAGTTTTCTCTACACACGGTAGCTGTTTTGTGACACCCACAGCCACCACAAAAGCTCTTTAGGTAGGTCCAAATCACAAGTAAAAATGTACCTTTCCTCCTTGCCCAGGGATAGTCACGAGCCTGTTCATAAATTAATGTACTGGCAATATGTAAAATTAGATCAGACAAAATGTATAGTTTCCTTAGGCTGGTATATAGATGCATGGGTGCCTTTTGTAGCTGCACAGTCTTTCTATTCTTACTGGCAGTTAACCCTCATAAACCCTTTAAAATGTGGATTGTTTGACCAAACACTTACAAATAGCCAGGACAATCTGAAACAACAGCTAGAGGCTGGAAGGCCCCAGTGTAACAGTCTGACCTGCCAGCCCTGCAGTTCTCCATGGACACGCTGTGATGGACACAGGCAGTTTCCTTGCTGAGCCCACCACAGGTTACAGCTGCCTCCCAGAGAGCTGTAGCTTTGTGAAAATGGTACCAAGTTTTCTCTGTCCCTTGGAGGATTTGTTTACTGTGAGCCTAAGCTGAACCCCCTTGGGCTCACTGCGTTTTAAGGCAAGAAACAACCCAGGCTTAACACGGATCTTGTCCTCCCTGCTCCAGGAATGAGGTGGGCCAGCCACGTGTCTTCAGATGTCTGTCATTATGTCCAGCATGTGCTTCTCTGTGACGTGTCATTAAATAAAAGGAAACCTTAGGATTGTGGCTGACAAAATGATCACTGTGGGTTTTGATTTCCAAGGCTCTCTTTAGATTTCAGCTGAGGAAATAAATGGTGAAAAATTACAATGAAAAGTTTGTCAGAACGCCACACACCTGCCATGATATTTTGATGCATTTTATTTATTAAAATGTACTGGATAGAGATGAATTTTTTACTCAATATTTATCGCTTCATCTGTCATGAGACTGGAATTGTGCATGCTTTGATAAATGGGTAGGGAGGGTGCCTGGTGTGATTTCTCTGCTGATTGTTAAACACAAATGTGCTTTGTTGAAATGCTCCATTCTAATTTGCACTGATATGTTCCAGAGAATTAAAATGTCCTACATGGTGTTGAGAAACAGGACTTTTGAGAGGAGTAACTGTCCTTATTCCTCAAAAAATGGAAGAACATCACCAGCACAAAAGTATAATAAAGTTTTGGTGCTTGGTAATGCTGAGAAATGCAGCATTTGGGAAATTCTGTCTGCAATTTATTCATTTAAGTGTTAGACAACTATTCAGGGAAGACAATTTCCCTGGCTGTTATCCCGTCCTAAACATAGGGTCAGGCTCCAGGGGGAGTCAAAAACGCGGTGATAACATTGTGATGTATTACAAACAGAGCAATCAAAGTAGCAGGGCTTAGTGCAGCCCATGAAATGCAATGGCTGGAGGCCATGTCAAATGAACTCCCAGCAGTGTGTCTCTTCTGCCTCACGTGATGCTATTGATACAGGAACTCCTCCGAAAGCACAGGAGAGCCACACTTCTGCTACAAGTGATCTTTTGTACTTGGAATGAGTTGGAGCAATAGTTTTGTTCTTCAATGACTATAATGATTTGATAATAGTTGGAAGATTTCCATTACTTTTGGAAGTCTTGGGGTCAGAATAAACCAGGGTTCATTACAGTGACATTCCTACTTAGCTTTAAGCTAACATATTTCAAGTTGCTTTGAGGCTTATCCAGTATATTACTAAACACAGCAGAAACACATAATACTACCTTTTTGGAAAAGAAGAAAAAAAAATCTTATCCAGACAATATGCAGGTGAATACTGTACATGGAAACAATTTAGATGTCAACTGATTTGAATAAGAGATGTGAGAAAATTAATTTAGAGTGCCTATAGCTCTTTTCAGTTAGGAAAATCATGATTACTTGCATGGAAACTATTTTCCTATCACCTTGTGCTGAACTTAATTATGACACTAAAACACTCAGGATAGAAATGAACCCAAAATACCAATCATGTATTCATCAGTTGGTGCAGATACCACAGTTTATAGTGTCTGGTGTTAGGAGGATGTGTGCAGGAAGACTGAATGTGAAAGCAGATTGACTGACAGGTAATGGTGTCACAAGCAGTAGGAAGAAAGGTCACTACTGTTTCATGCTAATTCCAGCATGCCTTTGTGGAAACATCTGTAGAAAAGCAAGTGAACTGAGAAGCAGCTGTGCTATGGATGTGAGGTCTGGAAGCCAGCCATATGAGTCCTGTGAAAAGTGATGAAGCTCGAGTGCCATGTCCTTCGTTAGGCCCGTTCCCAGCAGGTAGTCAGGATCCCATTAGCTGATTTTAGTGCTTACAACATGTTTCCCCTACATGCATTCACCAGTGATTGCCAGTGCATGAGGAGGCTGAGCTGCTCTGGGGGTTTTGCTCTGTTGCTGGTGAGGGGCCAAGGAGCTGCAGCTGAGCTGGAATCACCTCTCGGCTTTCCTGTCCTGTGGAGCCTGGAGCCTGACTCCTCTTCCATGCTGTTCAGCTGGGACCTGGTGGGAAGGAAATTGCTGCTTTGGGCAAGTTTATTCTGTACTCAGCAATCCTTTTGTCTTGTCCTTTCTGTTCTACTCTCCCCCAAAAGTGGAGGTAAAGGCTGGTTGCTCTGGCTCTGCCTGTGGCTTGGTACCTTAGGCAAGCTGTACTGTTTGTTCAGGATTATGTGTAGCCTTGGGCTAGGCAACCGTGAGGGGAGTGGAATTGCATAGATGTCTGGGTAGGTACAGGATGTAAAACTTATTCAAAAAGACAAAAAAATGTTTAAAAGATGTATTTTGACCAGGAGTAGCAACCACCCAAAGGAAAAAACAATGCATGAAAGCTTTAGGAAAGAATCTGAAAGCCAGACCTTTGGCCAGTATGAAATATGTTGCTGCATTGAAGTCTGATCAGCCCCAGCTGAGAGAGAAGCCTGCAAAAAAAGGTCTGAGGCAATGAGAGAAGGCAATGTCTCATACACACAATGCTGTGTGCCATGAAATTCTTAGGGGAATGGAAAGAATGTTGTAAAATCAAACTGCAGTCCACCTTCCTTTTTCCTCTCTATTGATTTGGAAAATGCTGACCAATTTTACATGTTTTAAGCAGCAATCCTAGAGGTAAAGGTAAGGTACAAAGAATGAAGTATATGTGGATATATATACACTGAGTATTAGAATCCCAATGCATCAAGGCAGAGGTTTTAGAAACTGCTTTGTACAACATGAGCTACAGTTATTTCAGCTGTAATTTAAACAGCATATAACCACAACTTCCTTTAAGGCTAGGCAGTACTGCTGATACTGAGAACTTTCTTCTATCAAGTCATTAGCACTTCTACTCCTAGTCAGTACAGTACTTTTAAATTAAAGAATTATCCCATGTATGCAACTTTTAGCATACTGCCATAGTTAAGTATTTGAAAACTATAATTTAGATTTTAAAATTGGATGAGAAGGGTCCTGAACTAAATCCATTATCCACTTTTAGAGATGTTTGAATTTGGTAGTTTTGTCACAAGCCTTGTTGTTGAACTTGCTAATATTGTGACATAGACTTTAATGTTTTCACTTACTCTTAAGCTGGACAGGAGATACTTAGAAAAAACACCGAGGTAAAGGAAAGTGTTGCAATTTTTGAAATTTAACTACTACCCTGGTCCACTTACTCTTGTGACATCTGCCAAGAACTGAATATACAGGAAGGTACACTTTAATTTTTCATTAGAATCTGACATTTTAAAATGTTTCAGCTACTCAGTGAAGACTGAAGTACGAGTTGCATGCACAAACTGTATGTGAAAGAGCCTGTTTACTATCCAGAATGTTTCTAAAAAGTGTGAAGTTGCTGTTCCTGACTGTTTGTCTCTAAAGCTATGGACTGAAATAGTTGCAAGCATCTTTGAATTTCAGCAACTATTTAAACATTTATACAAGAGTATTGCAAAATGTATGTATACACAGGCAGCCTTTTTAGCTTGGAGATGTAATTAAAGGGGCAGAGGAGTACATGAATTCTTCAAGTGCTCATTTATAAGTTTTTAGAGGACTTATTCTAAAAGTAATAAAACAGTACTAGTATTAAATATTCTTAGAGTATGAAAGAAAGGTATGAAAACGCAGTGATGTTGTGCATGATGTTAAGACATTTTTCACTGTAGGCTTGAGAAAGCACTGAGGTACACTGAAAGCACTGTGAAATTGGGAACTTCCCTGCGTGTCAAGATTAATCAAGGAGCAGTGCTGTTTGTTTGATGGATGTGCACAAGATAGTCCCTGCACCAATGTTTCAAAACCAAACCAGAGCTAGGCTGATGTTTTCTGCATTCATCCAACATTAGAATAATAAAGGATAGTGTGGGGTTGCAGCTGTAAGAGAAGCTTGTACTTTTTTGTTTTCCTGGTCTTTTAATGAAGGATTTGAAGGTCTTGCAGGATCCAGTTATGGCATCTTTTTAGTACTATCTATCAACACCAAAGTCCACTGAATCTATATAGAGATTGCCATTCAAATTGCTTGCATGTGAAAATTAATAACACTTTAGCTTCCTGATATTTCAGACTGCTTGACTTTGAGGCCAGATCATGTTTAATGATGTCAGTCATCTTCACATCAAAAAATATTTTGGGCAAAACTGATAGGGTGTACATAAGCTCCTAATTGTTATCAGATCTGAAACTGAGACCTCATATAAAGGAATAAGTGTCATTTAGGATTTGTTTGCTCCTTGTAATAAAAGTCAGGATTGAGATGCTGCTGTGGATGTTTTATATAACGATGACTTTGGATTTTCGGTCTGTGAATGTAGTGGTTTTAATATGCACTGAACTGAAGCAAAATTCAAATTGAGCAATGTAAATATTCATTAGCTATGATGAAGTTAAAGCTGTGTTTTAAAAACGTTGTTTGTTTCATTCCTGAAGGAACAAATGGGCTAGAGTGCTTCTGCCAGCAGCTCTTGGTGCCATTTGTGTTCCATCCCCCAATATGCCAGTGTGTGCAGAGGCGCTGCACAAGGAGAGAAGCTCTGCTGTCACTGAAGTTACCGAAGAAATTTGGCAGAGGAATAAAATTGTGCATTTCAGCCTTTATCTCTATTGACAGTATAAGTGCACTTCAGGCAGATCACCTTAACAATTTAATAATTTCAGCTTGAAATTTCATAGCTGCTTTTTACAGATAACGTAAGTTTCTGATGATCTATTGCGAACCCTGCAATTGACAATTGGTTTTTTTCATCCAGTTACACATTAAACGCACTCGATGCACCAAAGGGTTTTAGAGAAACATAAATTCCCAGTTTAAAAGGCTGCAATTCTTTGGGAATCCTCTACACCCATTGGTGAGTAATTGCAGTTGGTAATTCCATTACCTTCTGGACAAAAAAAATCCTTAGTGTAGCTGACTGTTTCTAGCACTACTTTCCAGACATTGCATGTTGTTATCCTTTTCTGTCTGCTAGCTCCTAGAGTCAGATACCTCCTTCATACAAAAAGTAACTAGAAAATGGGGAAATTAATCATCCTGTACCTTTTGATAAGGAGAAAAGACAAAACTCTCATGAAAAACATTTTGCAGCTATGATCCATTTTGAGAGGTTCAATTTTTCAAATATTTTGCAGAGGTGTAAATACAGTAATCTAGGCATGGTGATTCAGTACTGATAATATATCATTTTTAAGTGTATTCTGTATTTCTGTATTGCGAGCTGCACTGGTGAAAGAATGAACTGCGTAGGCCTTGCTGCAGTCCTGGCAATCTGGTGGATCCTCTGTGCTGGAGGCTTCTCCTCAAAGGAGGATATAGAGGGCAAAAGAGATTGTTTGCAGATTTGTCGGCCAGCAGATCCGCGTTTTCACCACTTAAATGTTTGTTGTTGAATAATTGTATTTGTGTTGAACATTTGTATTTGAAAGTTTTGTGTCCTGAGGCAATCCTTGTCAGTTTGGTGTTTTGGGCAGGAGCCCCTTCGTGCTCAGGGCTGCCTCTCTGAGTGAAGTTTGCAATACCACAAAGGAGAATACAACATACCGTGCATAGAATTAGTCATCTATTGGACTTTCATGTATAATACATTCTAACAAGCTCTGAATAATGTCATTTGGTACTGTGTAGTAGCCCTCCTTGTTTTGCCTGTTGGCAGTAAAGCACAGCAAGGACAAAGGATGCAGATGGCCTTATTCAGAATAGATAGACTCACACTGGAGAAGTTCCTGGAGGACTTTCTCACACTGTTCTAGTATGAGTTATAAATAATATGGTAGAGCTCCCTAACCGCAAAAGACATTTTCATGTCTCAGTGCCTAGACTTGCAAAATGGCTGTAGGTGTCTTCCAACAATGGAACAAAACATATTTGTGGATCCCTGAGAAATGCAGTTTTACGTGCCACCCTTTCAAATGTGTATGTAGGAAATCCTCTGTATCCTGATGCTCAGATAATGAGAAAAGTGACTATCAGGTGAATCCTTGAAATCCTAGCAGATGGCTATATCTGGCTTGATACAATTTCATCTTATCAGTGATTTTTGAATTGTCTCAAATGTCATCATCTATGGTAAATTACATATTGCATCTGTTCTGCAGGAACTAGTGAGATCAGGGCTGAAATGCTATTGAGCACACTCCCATCTGCCTAAACCAAGGGGTGCATTTGATGAGGTCTCTTTTCTTCTGCACTTCCATTGTACCAAATGGAACTAAGCATGTCATGAGGGTTTTTTTTTCAGGAGATGATGCAATTTTAAACAGTTAGGCAATAATTAAGATGGCTTATGTTTTTTTAAGAGTGCTTCTTAAATTTAAAAAAAAAAAAACAAAACAGAAAGGATGTGACTTACTTTCACAGAAGTTTTTTGATGTTTCTTTTGTTTCATTTTGTTTCACATTAATTTTCAGTGTAGAATACTGCATGGGATTTCTTTCATTTTACTTTCAGTTAGAAGAGAAGGTCCAGTTAGGTTCAAATCAGAAAACTGCCCTGTCACCAGCTGTGGCTAAGGCTGGGGGGACATTCATTTTACTCCTCTGAAATACTCAGAGCAGCAACTGAGTTGACAAAACCACTCAAGGAAAGATTATGAAGATTCAAAGAGCCCCCTGACAGCTCAGGATGCCATATCCCAGAGCAATCTGAGCTTGCTCTACGGGGCCATGCTGTCCTCTTGGACAGCTGAAAGAAGTGGAGCTCAAGGCAGCTGCCCCTGACCCTCAGTGTGCTCCAGAAGCACAGTTCCAGGCTGACCACTGGTGTTTTACAAAGATACATGTTACTGATGTTCCTGTGATGCCCTGCTGGGTTATCTGTTTCCTAACTACACTTTCTCTTGCCCCCCACACACTATTGTACATATACCTTCAAAAGTGCTGATTCCTTTTACCTGGGAAATTTGCCATTTATATGGTGATATCAAGAAAGCTTTGATGCTCTGAGAAGTGTTTTGGGTGCTGTTTTAAAGGTCATGCAGATCAGTAATTTTATAGCATATTTCTTATATAATTTGGGAGTAGAAGAGTCCAATAATTGTTTTGTAACTATTACCTTTTAAAAATACTGGGGGTTTTGTTCTCCCTTCTTTTTTCTTTTCCTTTTCAAATGATACTCTATGAAAAGGATTGTGCTCTTCTCTCTACTTTATCCTGATAAGAATAGAAGTGCAGGCTGAAATCCTGAATCTTAACCTGAGAGGATTTGGAGAGCTTTTAGAGTGCATAAGACAGCCTATCCCTTATGCATGCTAAGCCAGAAGAGTGCATTCTGCCCTTTAATTTGGATGAAAATAGGATGTGGAATTTTAATGTAGTAGGATTTTTTTTTTTTTTTTTTAAGAAATCTAGACTAATATGACCATGTATTGGGAGGTTATTTTTCATTTAATTATTACAGGTAAAGGTAGACTACATTGTGAATTTCATTGTAGTCTGAAACACCTTATTTCCTAAAGGTGCACTTAACACCATTTCCTGCCGCAGATGTGGTGTCTGCTGGATCTTGGAAACACGAGATATTTCATTTTTTCAAATTCCCTAAAGGCACACATTTTTTTTCCCAGTGCTGTCAGATATTGTCAATAGAACTCCCCTATCTAATTAAGTGGTCATTTAATCAATCTTCAGGCAGTAGTTTTTCATTTTAAAGGACCTTCTCAGGGAAAGGCTAAGTGCTCCTTTAAGATTCTGAGATGGTTTTCCATAGCGCTGTTCAAAGTCATCTCAGAGCAAACTGTTGCAGCCAAATTCCTAAAGCTCCTGATAAAAATCAAACATTTCACACTGTGCATTAAATATTCTCCTTCAGGAATAATTTTTGTCTGAAAGTAAAGGAATTGCTCTGAACTCTTAACTTGGCCTAGTTTGGGACCAGCAAATTGAACGACTGATACTTTCTGTTCGCAACTGAATTACTTGAGATTTTTCTTTGAACTAGAGTTTGGGGATTTTTTTCACAGCAACTTGTATGGTTTCTTGCTCTGGTGAATTAGAGGATTTTTGATGCAGAATTTTTCTATTTAATACCGAAATGGGGATGCTGATATTGTTCCACGTGGGTGTGTGAGGTTTGTTTGCCTCGGGAGGTGAATGTCTCGGCGCTGCAGCAGCCTGTGGTAACAAGTGACACGATGTCCAGTGGCTGTGGCCATTGTGGTGCACCTGGGCTGGCTGTGTGGCACTGCAGGATCGGAGGCTTAGGCAGGCTGAGCCACATCTGTGCTCCAGAGATACTGCACCTCTTCTTTCTCTGTTGTTTTTAGCAAATGACTACCTAAAAATGGCACCAACAGGCTCCCAAGTGATCTTATATTGCTCGCTAGATTTTGGTGGGGCCTTTTCGGTTGCTTTTTCCTTGTTCAGTTGATTTTATCTTTTGTCTGAATCTATCCTTTTAGCTGTTAGAGCTTCCTGGCTGGGACTAATGATGGCATTTTAGGCTATAGCAATTGCTGCTCTCTATTTTGGTTCTGCATTTACGCTCTCTTGTCATGTGCATTCAATCTCTGCTTATTCCCGTCGCGCTGCTCTTCGCCTGCTAAGCTGTGCAGTTTGTCCCAGGCTCTCCCGCAGCAGGCAGAGCCTGGCTCCTGGGCAGAGCCTTCAGGGCCCCCAGCTGGGCTGTCACACGGCCACACTGCTGATAAAATCCATCCCCACAGCCTAGGCCAGCCCAGTGTGCTGCCAGAGCCCGGGCCCTGTGAGGCAGAGTCGGGTACCACCCCGCTGCCCTGGAACTGGAGGTCACCAGTGGCCGGCTCAGGGCTGAGGGCGCTCTGCACGTGCAGGAGCAGAGGGAGAGGTGATGGTTTAAAAGATCCCGTGTGATGGTGACACCAGTCACTGAGTGAGAGTCTTCATCCTGCACCTGCAAAAGCTGCTGGCACGAGAATGCAGCCCCCGGTGTTTCTGGCACCTTTGTCAAGTAGATCATCTGCAAATGGGTGACAGGTCTGGTTTGGCACACAGCTCTCACGGCCCCCAGAAAGAGCCAGAGGCTCCCAGTGCAACATGGGTTTATAAGGGCAATAATAATTTTCTGGAATATGTAGACCTGCCACTACATGCCCTTATAAAAAAATCTCTCTCCATCTTTCTTGTAGGATCCCTTCAGGTACTGGAAGGTCACAATTAGGTCACTCCAAAGCCTTCTCTTTTCTAGGTAAACAATCCAAGTTCTTTTAGCCTTTCCTCACAGGAGAAGTGCTGCATCCCTCAAATCATCTTGGTGGCCTCCTCTGAACTCCCTCCAAGAAGCCAGTGTCCTTCCTGGGCTCCCTGGGGAAGTGGTCATGGCACCAGTCCCATCAGAGTTCCAGGAGTGTTTGGACTATGCTCTGTAGTCATATGGCTTAGTTTTAGGTAGGCCTGCAAGGATCACAAAGCTGAACTTGGTGATTCTTATGGGTCCCTTCCAACTTGAGACATTTTTTGATCCTGTGATTCTGTCATATTTCTTCACAGAGGGAGAAATAGAGATCATCTGTTATGTGGCATTAACCTTGTATCTCCTGCAAACAGTGAAATGCTTTTCTTAATGCCACCAGAAAATGAATTATAGCAGTGTCTATAATTTCATCCTATTCCATATGAATCATAAATTTTGCAATCTATATAGGTAAAATAAGTATTTCAAAAGTGTTAAATATCCAGGAAGGATGTTAATCCCTGTTCTGTTTGATGAGTCTCTGCTCTAACAGTCTAACACTCTTAAATGTCCCTACAGACTGAGGTTGAATTAGTTAAGCTGTGTATACTGAATTCTCATATAGTCACAGTAGACAAGCAACAGATTATGTTAAGGAGAAAGAAAAGTCATTTCTATCCTCAATTGCCTAGCAAATGATAAGAATTTTGAGACTTAACTTCTCTCTTCTTTTATTTTTTTCCTTTGATTTAATTACAAAAGATTTGCTGCTTGCAAAAAGTGCCTGCCTTGAGAATTAAATCGATACGTGTACATGCACTGGTCTTGTGTCACGAGAACAGGCAGTGGAAGCTTCCTAATTTTTTATTCCCAGTGCCCTCCCTCCTGAAAGGAATGGTACAATTTGTTCTCCCTGTTCTCCATTTCCCCAAAACAAACCTACTTAGAGACAAATTCTGTGCCCTGACCTCTCAATTGTTCAGTTTTTGAAAAGAGTGCAGATGTATTCTGGATGATTTTGTGGGTAACGTCAGGCTCTAACATTTGTCAGTCAGAACAAGCATGCCAGACATTTTTTGATTAGTGGTCAGGGAGCAGTTTCTGAATCATCTTAAGAGAAAGGTCCGCCACCATAAATCCCACGTTTTTATGCATAAAAGGCTCTGTGGAGTTAATAGCAATGCACAGGTTGAATCACATGCTGTGTAATTCAGGCAAGATTAATAATTGTTTAAAAGCAGCAATCTTGATTCTGGAAGACTGAGTCATTTGTGCTTTTTAGCACTGTTGTGGGGTTTTGCCTTTTGAAAGATTAAATTAGCTTTACATTATCCTGTGTTTTCATTGTTTTCTAACTCTGTGACAGATTTTAGCTTACAGCATCAACATATACAGGTAGGAAGACAAATGTTTTGCATTTTCTCCAGAACCCTGAGTCTGGTACTATTTTGTGGGGTTTTTTGTTAATATCATGGATGATGAAATAAAGAGTGCACTTAATACATCTGCAAATGGTAATAAGCTCTAGGGAAAGGCCTTGAGCACTCTGAAAGTATATAAGATAATCTTGGCCAATTGGTGGAATCACGTGAAATAAAAAGGATTGAAAAAGGCTGAATGCAAACTGCAGTACTTCAATAAGAGGCTCCGTCTTCCAAACACAGGACAGGAAATGGGCCAGGCCGAAGCTCTGTGGGTAAGGAGCTCGTCATTGGCCTCGTGTTGTTACCGAATGCACTGACCCCAAATATCGTGGTGGGATATAAGATGTGTGCCCTGTTACAAATAAGTCTGAGATATGCAAAGAAAGCTTTTGCATGTCACTCAGCCCCAATAATGCCTCTGCTCATGTACTGTGTTTGGTTTCAAACACCACAGTTAGAAAATTCTGGACCAAGTAGAGTGGGACCAGAGGAGAGCAGTAAGAATAGTCCAAGGTATGTGAGTGCTAAGAAATTTTAGTGAGTCAGATATAATTAGCTAATTTAAGAAATAGTGAGCAGTGTCAGAATAAGAGTCTTCAAAGGTCCAAAACCCCAGCATATCCCTTCTGGAAGCAAAAACAGGCATTGCAATTTAGAGTGGTGATTTTCTGGATTTGACATGGCTAAAGGTCATTAATATTGTGATTTTATGTACAAATGGCAAATAATAATACTTGAGTATATAAATACTACAGTGATTTTGTGCTTAAATAATAATTTGCCTTATTAAATTTATTTGCAAGTATTTACATGTTTGGGCATATATTTTGAGACTTGTGGGTTGTTTTTGTGGTGTTATCTCATGCCCTGGTCCACTCAACGAGTTTTAGGGGAAGGTTGTTTGAATTCCTCTGGGCAATGTGTGGGAGAAACAACAAAGTTCTCAAGAGGTTCAATAACAAAATTTTATTTGCAAACTTTAGATCATTAAGGTAGAATAAGGAACTTGGCAAATTTTAGACCAACATCCAAAGTAAGGCAAACTTAACTTAGCAAACTTTAAGAAGTTAGGAATTATGTCTTCCCTGTAGTGCCCTGCTGCCATGGGGGGCCTGCTTTTTCCTTTGATCCAGAGCAACATCTGGTCTCTGTAGCTTGAGGTACATTTGGATCTTCACTTTTTGCAGATCTTGTCCCAAAAAAGTAGCAGTTTATATTCACACTAAATTCTCTTTGCACAGTATTTAAGTACAGTTTTCTTGGGTTTCAGACCTGCAAAAGGATTATTACACTGACAGATTATATTTTTTAAATCAAAAGGCAAACATTAGGTTACACAGTTTGTCCTTTATCCTTACAATATTGCCTAGCTAACCTTATAAAGAGCTGAGTCAATTTTCTTGAAGATTACTCTTCACGACTTCAGGTGTCAATACATGGACAATTCACCACTTTTGATTTATTCCCCTGGTTATTTGCTTTAGTTCTGTAGGCTCTACAGGACTTTACTCAGGAGGAAATCAGACAAGTCTCACTTGGGTCTCACGGTGGAAATGAACTTCCAGAGAATCCCAGAGAATTTTGCTATTAGCTTACTTGGAGTTTTTCAATTAAATCTGCGAGAATTGTTGCATTCTCCTCTCAATTTAATACAATTGTATGTTACTTCTCTAAACTGTGTCTGTGTGACAATTTCAAAGAGAATTTTTCACTTCCAAACTGATGATAGTTGTAATATTGAGAGTAAGGTCACGTGCTTGCAAATAAGCACATGTGGGAGGGCAGGGTTTATATGAGAGTGAAAGAAAAGTAAGCTATTCATCCTCTCTCAACCCTTTTTCAAAAAGCAGTAACTTCTGGTTGCTTTTGAGGTTCTTAGCTCATATTTTTACCACTATATTAGTTAGCAGCTTTAAATTCCACATCTTCCAAGTTACAGGGTTAAAACAAAAGTGAAGTCACCACCTGGTTCCTTTTCATGTGGGTCTTTATAAGGCTTGTTGTTTGATATCTGGCATACAAAGAGAGGCTGGGTATTTATATTAAAGCATGAGAGATGGCTTAAGACAAATATTAATTACATTATTGCTCAGTAATTTTGCATAGTAAAACTTCATTCCAAAGCGAGTTCCTGTTCACCTTAAGAGAAGCAGCCAGTAACTGATTTACAAAGCCATCAAAACTATGGAAATGCTTACTTTAATCAGAACTGTAATTACAAGGAAATTTGCTGCAGGAAAATTTACTGACAGAATAAAGATTGAAAAGATCTGAATGTTGTCTACCAAAGTGCAGCAATTAAATTTTCAAGCCCAAGAGATCCTTGTGGAATGAAAAAATAAAGTAAATTCTGTCCTTTGATTACAGTGGAGAAAATAAACTGCAACTGTTATTGTAACCTCTTTAGATAATAGTAGCAAATGTCTACAAATGGACATAGACACACTCAATGAATGGATTTAATCCCCTCTCTGAGGCTAGAATTGCCTATCGATACAGCTACTTGTAATTAACTCCCTCCTATCAAATAATTCTCTTGTCTAGGATGTAACTAAGTCACTAATCTGAAGAGCCATTTTCCTTATTAGTAGGGCTGCTGTAGCCCCTGCAGCTGCCATGTGGATACCTGTAATATTTAATGCACTCGTCTTTCCAACAATTTCTGTACAGTTTTCCCTTTCTTTTAGGAAATAGAGGTGGTGTCATCCCTATTGTGAGCAACCTGACAGAGCTTGGCTACTGAATAGAAAGGGGCAGCATGTATTAAGTGAATTATAGGACCTAAAATCTGTTGAGAAAACTGACGATCTTTTAAAAGAAATCTTAAATTGAGAGATTTATTTTTCAGATGGTGGTTTCCCACCAGTAAGAAGAACCATCTTAGGAGGCAAAAATAATCAAATTTGTAACCTTAGGAAGTTGCACTCCCACACTTGCTGATGCAGCTGAATCACAAGGGCACGTGGAAGTGGCACAGTGCAGAACAGTCTCCGTGTTAGCTTGAGGCCCAGTCTGATCTAATTAACCCTGCTCAGAGGCAAGGTTAATGAGCCTGGGTACAGTCCAGCACAGGAGCTTTTGTTTTCAACTTGCTTGGAGCTGCCCTGGGGCTCTGTAGTAGGAGTGCAGCAGAGACGGGCAGGTTATTAAAACACAAACACGTACCGAGCCTTCAGGATGCTGGGGCGGTTTAACGCGGTGAGATCTCGTCACTGACCACTCACCCTCCTGGCTGAGGAACTCTGCCAGTCCTTTACCTCCTTCCCACTTTCCCCACTGTCCAGCAAGTCAAAATCCAGATATTAATGAACTCTCTGACTGCTTTTGTTTCTAACTTCAAATAATTAATGAAAAAATCAGTTTATATTTTTTTCCCTGTAAAGGTGCATTTAATAAAAATCACAATAGTTATGCAGATGGCACGTAATTTATAAATTAAATAATAGTAATTCTGTTATTAGTAGAATAAAGGGGATAGTCTTTCTTCTAAAATTATTTGTGACTGTCATCTTGGATGGTTTGTGCCAAAGGAATGCAATTTATTTCACGTTAATTGGGATATACAAGTAGTAAACACAAGTGTGGAAAATTATTATTCCATCTTTCCTGGAATATTAAGCTATGGTCTTTCAGATCAGTAAAAGATCAGTGTCATAAAACAGTTTACCACTGTATGTAATATATATACCTTTAAATAATACAAACATAAAATTTTTATATATTATATTTTTATATAGTATAAATATAAAATTTATCTTTTTAATTTCTGTCTCTTTGTGTGTCATCGGATTTCCCATGTGTGGATTTTCCAAGATCTGTTTTCTCTATTACTGCATTTACTTTAGAATGGTAAATAATTAATGCCCTTCTTTCTTTCCCAAACCAGTGCCCTAATACTGACCATTTTTTCTTATGGAATTACTTACCTTCATCTCATGGTCCCAGGTTTCTTAGCTCTGGGTGTTTTGTATCAGTTTTCTAAAATGGGATTTTTTTTTTTCTGCAATCCATTATACAGTTTGATACTTTGAGTGAATAGTTGCATGTATGAATTTCAAATTCATACATATTTGAACTAGTAAAATGCATTTATTGAAAAGTTTGCTGAGTAAATATAAAAATGGATACTGATTAGTCCAAATATAATTTCTAATCTGTATATTTGCTATCAATTTGTTCCACCACATGCTTTCATCTATGTCTTGTACTTAAATGTTTTAGCAGAATTTGTTATAAAATAAGTTTGCTACTGAAATGTCAGCTCAATCTCACTTTTGGCTTAGCTATATCGAAAACTGAGAGTAATGGTAATAATACTTAATGAAATGTCATCTGAATAGCTAAGTGATCTGGGGGTGCTTGGAAAAAAGAATAGATATAACTCTTCTCATTTGCAGCTAGGGAAAACTGAGGCCTAAAAATAAGTGAAAACTTGCCCAAAGTCACTCAGGACTCTGGAAGAAAAGTCAGAATTACAATAAAGGTCCTTAAAGTTCCATTTCTCAGCTTGCCATTATAGGATCCATTGTTCAGTAAGCAGAACCTGTGGCAAACAGGTCAAAGATCTGATGTAACCCTTTAATAAAGAGAAACTAATTGTTAACAGTAAAGTAATATTTTCCACTAGTGAAAACTTTCTTTTAGATTTTTCCTAAGGCTTTCCTCCTTTCAGGTCATTTCTTTTGCAAAAGTTCAACATATCCACTAAATACTTTTAATGAATAAATGAAAATTAAGAAATAAAAACCCCATGTCCAATACCTGGGATATCAGAAAATTTTGTAACAATTTTTTTCATTAGATATGTTCTTATGTTTTGTAAACCAGACCAAATCCAATTGAAAAACATAAGGTTCCATTTGCTAACAAAAGGCAAGGCTGTCTTCATGATGTTTTTTTCCTTCTTGATTATTTTCGCAGAATACCAGTGCATACAAAATGCATCATAGCACATTTGCCTTTTTATTCTGGCCCTTTGTTCATGACTTCAGAGTTCAGCAATGTATCAATAACATCCCCAAGTACATTAGTATTTGTCTCAGGTTTCTGGTAGATATTTATTGTATTTATATGTGTTTTCCTCTTTGGTGCTCTCAAGGCAGAGTGGTGTGCTGTTCTCTGCCATCAGTCTGTGTGTGTAAATGCAAGGAGTGAAGCTGTACATGTTTGTGTGGTAGCCCATGCAAGCTGCAGGGGTCAGACTAATTTTCAAGTTATATGATGTTTTGAGCTTGCATTCTCATTATCACACCCTTGTGGTAACTCGGGAGTAACTTCCGTATTACCTGAATTTTCTGTCAGCAGGACAGAAAAATATCCTGCTTCATTGAGAAGCTTTTGCTAGAGAGAGAGCACTCATAATTCCTGAGATCATCCAAGCACAGTCACCTTTGGTGCTCTGAGTGCAGCTTGCCTCCCAGGATAATCCTGCTGGCTGTCTGCACAAGAGCTTCCTCAGCATTGTTTCTTCTGTTGTTTCCAGCTTCTTTTCTTCTTGATGCTCCTTGTCTTTTCTCAGATCAGCTTAAATTCTTTCATCCCAAGAGTCAGTAAGGAAATCCTTCAGGTATAGATTGGTTTTTACTTAAATGGTGAAAGGATTGTGGTGTTGTTTCCGCAAGGGGGTAAAAGAAAAGTAGATTTGTTGCAATAGCCTTTTTTTTTTTCTTCTTTTAAATATATCTGTGGTTTTTTTATTCTTTAAAGCCACAGTGGAAGCTTTAGATGAAAGAGTTACATGCATAAGTTCAAAGCCTCTCCTGGTTGATCAGTATTCCCACAAGAAACATGGATGAGAAAAGGTGGATGAGCAGAGCCTGGCTGGACTCATCTCATCAGCTTGGCTAAAAGGAAAACATGGTAGGGGAAGTTCTCTTCTGTTTGTTTACTAGCTTTCATTTTTATTCCCCTCTAGGCACAAAACAAGCAAAGGGAGCTCTATTTAAAAACAGAGCATGCCCTTGCTCCCACACACCATCTTTTCATAATCAGCATCTTGGTAATCTTGTGTTAGACTTTCTCTATGAGCATTTTCAAGGATAAAAAAAAATTCTAAAAGAGCACCTGGGGGAAAACTCTGCAGTCTCAGGAAAGATAATTTTCCACCTGATTGCATAAATAAGAGAAAATTTGGTGTGTTGAACTTCTTGTATCTGTTAGTATCTAGGCCATGATTCAGGTAATTGTTTTTCCATAGGGTCAGGCTTCTATCTGAGCTCTTCAAAGTACTTCATCCCTGCATGTACATTCATTATATCATCATAAAATGATATCCAAAAGGAATCGCAATGAACTGCAGTGCATTTCCCCAGAGACTTCAGGATTTAACAGCGTGATCTAGGTTATGTCCTTTGCAGCGTTCTTCAGCCAATGAGTTTGCTTAATAAAGCTGTGGAAATTTGAAAAGCAGATGTATTTTTCTTATGCCTTAGGGAACAGGACAATCCTTAGTTGAGATGTTGGGAAGAAACTGCCTAATCTGCAATTGCCTGCCTCAGATTTTCAAGACCTGACAGTTCTGATAGCAGCCTGTTGGAGACACAGTAGTGGAGTAACTAGGTTGGTTGCCAGCTTTTAAGTAGTCCTGAATGTTCTGATAATCCTTATTTCTTTACATTCGTAAAGACATGTAAGTTAGAATTGCTTCAGACCTTGGTGATTTGGAGCAGACTCTGTGATCACGACAATGCATAGCTTAGAAAAGCAACTCCATCAGAAAATGGTTCAGTGCTTTTAAGCTTTGCTGTACAATGGGTTTTTTCGTTGCTTGTTTCTAGAGGTAAGATGTAGTTCCCTGAAATATACTTTCCATCCGCTTTCAGTACAACACAGAATATGGTATCATACTGGTTCTGCCATTTGCCACTATTAAATCAGAGGTTTGTTAGCAGCTCTGGGAACTGATAATTGAGATTGATGAAGCAATTTAAAGAAAAAATCAGTTTGTAATTGAATAATTGTCTGATGTACGGTCAGGTTTTTAACCCTATTTGGTCTTAATATTTATTGAGCTTCACAGAATGAAGACGAGAACTAAGAGATCTCCTTTGTCCAGCAGCATAGTGGGTTACATAAAATGCTTACTGAAATTTTCCCATTTCTAGTTGACAATGTTTGCACCTCTCATACTTATCACTGTATCATTTTTGCCATATCCTTTTGGAAGGATGATAAATTACTGGTTGACTTTGCCAAACTGCGGAGCACAGATGGAATTGGTGTGATGGCTAATGCATCTTGCACTTGTGTCTCTACCAAAAGTAGTAGCAAACAACTGCTGGGTTTATTTACTCTCCCAGTGACCAGCTGCTGGTGGATTCAAAAAAGAATTTCCTTGGCAGAAAGTCCTGTCCTGTGCTGGCTTCTCTGGTTAGGAACCAAATTCCTGTAATCACTGCTAAGAATCCCTACTGCCAGCATCTGCTTATTGGCTCAAAACTTGAGTCCAGAGGAATTTTAGTTCAGAAACACACAGTTTGCAAGTTACATAGTCAGTATTCACTCATACATCCCCTCAGGGTTTTTGAAGGGTTTGTCTCTCACAGGGTCTTCATTATGGGAACTCAGACTGGATGTTTAAAAATTGAGATGACTGGTACAATTTGAGTGACATGCCATGCTATTAAAACCAAAATACTTAAGGAATATGTAAGGGATGGTGGTGAAAGAGAGAGGGAGGCTTATGATTATGCAGAAATTTCATGTTCAGTTCTGCTGATCAGGAGCAGTGTTTCACTCCCAGAACCTGTCCCACTGCAGATTAGTGTAACAGAGAATGGGTCAGGTTGGAAGGGACCACAGTGGCTCACCTGGTCCAACCTCCCTGCTCAAGAAAGGTCATCATAGAGCACATGGCACAGTATTGTGTCCAAATTGCCAGAATCTGCATCCACAGATGGGAGATGGACTGATCCTTCTCTGAGCACAGTCAGCAGCAAGGAACCCTTTCACTCTAATTTCATGCTTCCTAAAGTCTACCTACAATCTACCAGACTTTAACCTTCCTCCTGAGACTTACAGACTGCATTCAACCTCTTTTCACTTATCTCAGAAAGCTTTTAATGTAGTGTGATCTATAAGAAACAGGGACAATTTCCCCATTTCACCACCCTCACCCCTGAAATACAAGATAGGATACACCCTTGAAAGCAGGGAGTTTGTATGGAAGAGTTGGCCTTTGAGACATAGAATCAGAGATTGCTTTGTGGTGTTATCCCACTGATTTGTTCCAAAACAGGTTTGGGAGGGCCACCACTGTGAGAGGATTGAGCCACCACATGATCTTCCCATAGGGTGTCCTTAAGGACTGGACTCGATGTGGTGATCTGAAGAAAAATGGCTTTTCACCTTACTGCAACTTCCATAAATAATCAGATTTGCTCTTCTAGTTATTTGCTGTCTTACTTGACCTGTCTTTTCATTTTGTGCTGTAGATTTGCACTGTTAGATAGTGCTCCTGCTGCCTTTTGGAAGCTGTTCTCCAGACAGACTTTGTGTCTGGTGCAGCTACACTCATCTGCTTTGTGTTCACAGATGCCTAAGGCTTAAACAGAGAGTCTTTGTCACCACCAGGCTAAAACTGGCATATGGCTGCTCTGGGGGAGCTGTCAAACCACTGAGTATCTGCCTCTTGCTGTTCAGATGAAGTTCCAAAACCCACACTGCTTCTGTGAACAAAGTCCAGCCCATAATTGCATCATGGAAAATAAAGTCAAATACAAGATTTTCTGCTCTCTGCCCATATAAATGTGGTTGTATACACCTAAAACACTGTCTGATACTAACTTCTATGTGTTTTTATAATGGGAGATAAATGGATGCTTATAAAACTGACAAATTTTTTCTTAAATTTTAATTTAAACTTTAAGACAAAAAGTCTCTTAAGCCAGAGAGGATGTGAATAACCATAACTGAAAAATGAGGCAAAGTGGTAGTTTCAGTTTCACAGGATTAATTAAAGTGAGGAGACAGCTATCAAAAACTTGGGGTCATGTTATGTCCTCAGTTTTTAAGCAGATTTGTCCTTTGAAATCAAGGAGTGGTATCACCTGAGTTTTGATCAATGTATAACAAGTTACTTCATTTAAAAATAAATTCACATTGGTAACTATCCTGACATCCTGTCCAGAAGGAGCAGTTTTAATTATTTTAAATTCCTTATTCTTTGTCAGTTTGGGCTAGGGTGGCTGTGAGGCACAGCTTGCTGAGGTGCTGGGGAGGGGACAGTAATTCAGGCATTGAAAAAGGCAAGGTGCTGCTGCTGAAACCTCATGTAAGAGACACAGATCTGGGTGTTGTGTTGGTCTGACGTGCAGATTTACAGTCATTACTGTCAAAACAAAAGTCATCATTTCACAGGGAGGGAAAAAACCAAACAGCTTCCATAAATATAAAAGTATCAAATATTTCACCTTAGTCATTCTTATTAGTATTAGGGAGGCAGGGAGCATGTCAGTGGGACAGAATAATTATGGCATAATGAAACTTTTTAACAATATGTGCTTCTCCATTGGGCAAGGACCACTGAGAAGAGGCAGGCTTGGCTTGTAATTCCAGCCTCCTATTTTTTTATTTCTATGGATATGTTTTCAAACACTGATTGTGGAGTGAACCTGAAAGTTGGTGGAATGTTTGTAAATTGGAGGATTAAAGTGGGTGAAGTCTTTAAAAAGGAATAGTTTAGTCTTGTACTGTACAAAAGCAAAGCAAAATAATTCATTTCAATGCCTGTGCTCCACTTCTCAGTGAGCTTTTTTAATGCAGAAATGACCACAGTTGAAACAGGTCCCAAGTAGTGATAAATTAGTATTGAATTTAGTCCAGAGAATTTGCACACATCTCTCCAGGTCTGTAGCATCCCTACATTTCTTACACTTAGCTTATAACAGATTGTTGTGCCAGTCTGGATGGAACTCTGTATGGCAAATGCCAGTGAGAACTTGAGTTCAGTCAAAATTAGGATTTGAAATAATGCTCCCAGTGTTTAACCTGATGTACCTGTAAGCTCTCCAGAGATTTGTGTGGTTTACAAATGCCATGTACGTGACCACAGTAGGACATGTTGTGAGTTAGATTCATGTTTGCTCCTGTGGAGTGTACAGAAAACAGCAATGTCATTTTGCTCAAGTGTTTTAGCAGCCAGGGTTGCAGCCTTGTTCCAATGGGAGACAGATTTGTCAAAGCAGAAGAGGCTTCCCACCACATGCAGCAGCCATGATTCTTTGCTGCTTTTTAGTAGTTTCTGTGATTCCTTCTAAATTTTACTGACAAAATAAGTTTTATCTGAAATCTTTACTTTCTGATGTCCTCACATGGTTTGGGGTTAAGGAGGACATTTGAGTGTTCTGTAGGATGTGGACATCTGCATTCTGGATTGGTTTTGTGTGAATATGGTCCATGGTTGCCAAAGAGGGTAGTGCAGCTCCCTAAGCACCTGCTTACCTGCTGCTGTGGCACTGTAACAGCAGCTGAGGTCTCTGTTTGCATGTTTCTAAGGAAACAGCAGTTCCTAATCTATTTTGTAATGAATATTTTACTTTCCAATGGCTTGTTCCAGACTGGTAAAACCTCTGAGGCAGAGGACCCTTTTTCATGCTATTTTTTTGCACAGTATTTTGAAAGATAAACCAGAAATTAAAACTAGCCAATGGCAATGTGATGTTCTTCTGAAATAAAGTATATATTCAGTATGTATTTGGAATAGAAAGTTATTTGCATGGGTTTAATATCCTCATGGCTGAGAGTCTCATGATATTTTGGGACTCCCATTTTCTTAACTGTGCTTATAGAAATTCCTGAGGTGGAAGACAGATGAGGTGCTGGCCGAACCTGCATTTTAGCTCCATGAAGTTAGCCATGTAATGAGATTATAGAGCTGTGGACATTTCTAACTACAGCCATAATGCTGGTAGCAATTTGAAGAGCATATCATGTCTGAAACTGCAACAAAGACATTGAAAGCCAGAAAATAAATCTGGGAAAAAAGTCCCTGATTTTTTTTTCTTTCTTTTTGTGTTTGTAATCTAGGCGCTTAGTCTGAGGTCTGTTGAGATCTGTGATGAGGGAGTTTGTAGAAATGTAGATTGTACCTGAGGCAGATGAAAATCTGTTTAATGTGCAGTCGCTAATAAATGCATGTATTTTGTGCACACAAACATGTTTTGCTACAGAAACTGGTTCAGCACAGGAGTAATCTGACTTCTTCATGCACAGACATGGCAGAAAGTCTCTTGCACCTGTTACAACTGCTTGGGTATAAACCCAGTTTATGTAGAGAAACAGTGAAAAAGAATGCTATGTAGGTAAATGATTGGTGTTTGCTAATTGCTTCTTTGAGACAGTTGAAACGTGAAGCAGAACTTCCAAAATCATACAAGATTTTTGAACTTTTGTGCCACCATTATTGCCTAGATCCAACGAAGTTCTTCCTTGGGGAGTTATTTGCTTGAGTTTCATGTAGAGTAATGTGAAGTCAGTTGTTTGTGGTAATGGAGGAGGTCAGATTTCTGATTCATTGGTGGTTAGAAGGGAAAAAGCATAAAAAACAAAATAGAGGAAAAATATTTTTGAGTGGGAGGAGGACAATGTGTTATCTACAAAGGATCTCAATGGAAAATCCTGCCTTTTTAAACATATTGATGAAGCAAAAAGGACAGTTAAAATCTGTACACATGAATGATGGCCCTCAGCCTAAATACAAAGGTACTTCCTTCAGATGTAACATAGTTCTGCTTTTAATTTTCCACAATCAGAAGTTTCTGTTTAAAATTTGAGATACTTTGGACTCACGTTTTTCAGAGCCTCATCTTAAATGTTGACTTTTTTTCTCTAGGATAAAAGCAGCCATAATCCAGCAAAATTCTAGGCTTGCCAAAATTTACAGACACACTATATTTGTGTGGGTATGAGTTCGATAGCCCCAACATACTGCATTTTCACATTTTTCCATCTTTGCAAGTATTTCCTTATGGCCTTGTCAAATTGCTGGATGGCTTGATTAAGTGCATCCAGCTCCATAGGTTGTTTGCTACAGTGATCAGCAGGACAGTGTATGGATTGAGCTTAACCATTAGGTTTCTGGCCAAAATAGGTGTCTTTGAAGAGAATTTCAGTTGTTTACGCATTTCCTTTTGGAGAAAATTGATACACAGAATGAGTTATTTCACCTGTGTGTTGAGTAGTGCTTTTGGAAGAAAATTTTTTATTACCTTTTGTATGGAAAATTATGTAGAATTTTGGGGCAGCTGCAGGGTTACAGATCATGAACTGCTCAGAGGCAGCTGTGCAGGGCATGAGGGGTCTCTGCTTTATGCTAAAGAAATAAAGTCATGTTTGGGAGGCTTTGTATGTTCAGGAATGTATTCAGCTGTAGTAAAAGTACCTCCTCTAGAGGCTGGTACTGGTTTTAGAGAGGGAAATCAGTAGTTTCTGTAAGCAGCCAATCCTAATATAAACGCTGGTAGTTTTCCCTGGACTAATTGATGTATTCCCTGATGTATTCCCTGGATTAATTGATGTATTTGATGCACCATATGCAACAGATTAAGGTCAGCAAACATTTTTCAAACACAAAGGACAAAAAGCAAGCTATATGCAAGCCTAGTTCTGGTGTATAACTGGAGCTGATGACAAGGTTCACAATATCTCGCCACTATGACAGCAACACCATTTAGAGACCATGACAAGTAATTTGTAACAGAAATCACTACCAACAAGCAGGGCAAACTCTTCTTGGTGAATGATGTGTTCAGGGACCACTACCACATTTTCTGCTGTGGTCTGTGAACGAGCAGGCTTGGGATGTAGATGTTGCTTGAGGGATTTAGGTACATCTGCTTCTGTCACTTCTGTAGTAGTTCCCAATATTCTGTTGGGAAGTGCTTCTCTATTGTGCGGTATCTGTGTGGTGTTTTTGACTTACATGGCATCCTGTGGTTCTAAGTCAGAGTGGGAAGGTCTTCTAGCTTTGCTCCAGATCTACTGTACTACTGGAAATTGATATAATATACTGCTGGAGTTCCATCACTGAGAAAACCCCACTTTTCAGATTGGTGTAAAGGCTCCCATGAAGGATGGGGAGCTGGAAAGAAAGAAGAGTGCTGACATGTTGATTTTTGCTGTTAATAAAGCCAGCTGCATTGCTCCAGTAGTCATGTGGCTAACACAAAGTTTGCCCGGCATCACATGGTAAAAGTGCTTTTCATGATAAATTTGCTCTGCTAACCTCAGCACTTTTTAGTCTCTGAGGTATGCTTCCATCTCTGATGAAATTGAAATTCAGTGCCATTGGAGTTGTTCTATGCCTGGAGAAGAGTGACTAAAAGGAATGAATTTATGGTTTCCTAACTGTGTTAAGAAATGAAAGTATTAGACTATGAAACAGCAGCAGTAAGCTTCCTGTGTTCCCAAAATATTTATTAAATAGATATCTAACACCTTCAACCAGAAATATGGCAGCATAGCATGAAATTATTTGAGATAAAGAATGCTGGCCTGATGCAGTCCCTTGTGAAATGCCACATGACCACATGATAGAGTCAAGTGATGTTTAAATATTAGGAAAACAAATAGCCCCTAGTGCAAAGGGCAGGGTTTCTTATAGCAAGTGTAGCGTAACCAATGAACAATGTGGACACTAAGATTTGCCCTGAAGTAAGGTACAAATATCTGTCCACCCAAACAGCAGCAATGCACCTGATATTTCCAGAATGTGAATGGTAAAGTAGGAGATATCCACTGGGTGGCCAAAATTACCTCTGCTTTGAATGATGGCATTTATCTATTTAGTCCTCAATGATCCCATTTTCTTGCTTACTTTTTCACATGACTATCTTTAAACGCTTGTTTGAAATAACTGTGGGTGTTTATTCAGGTGTGCTGGATTTGACTGGGGTAGGGTGGATTTTCTTTGTGGTGGCTGGTGTGGGGCTGTGTTTTGGATTTGTGCTGAACACCGGGTTATAGTAAAGAGATATTTTGGTTATTGCTGAGTAAGGTTTACAGAGAGCCAGAGCCTTTTCTGCTGTTCATATGGGCATGGTGGTGAGGAGACTGGGAGTGCCTGGGAAGCTGGGAGGAGACACAGCAGGGACAGCTGACCCCAACTGACCAAAGGGATCTTCCAGACCATGTGACATCATGATCAATATATGAAGGGGGGGGCATATTGGGAGTGATGCTGTTTGTCTTCCCAAGTCACCATTAAGTGTGGTGAAACCTGGCTTTCCTGGTCATGGCTGAACACCTGCCTGCCCATGGAAAGTGGTGAATGAATTCCTTGTTTTGCTTTGCTTGTGTGCGAATCTTTTGCTTTCCCTATTAAACTGTCCTTGTCTCAGCCCCATGAGTTTTATGGCTTTTGCCCTCCTGATTCTCTCCCTGATCCCACTGGTGATAGAGTAAGGGAGTGGCTGCATGGGGCTTGGCTGCTGGCAGGGGTTAAATCACAGCATCAGATTTCACCATTTTTCACACTGTTCTCAACTTTTGACCAGCTGCTTAATTTACTACAAGAATATATGTGCCTGTGTTGCTTTAGCATCTTGAAGATACTGGATGATCTGAGCAAGTTATGATGCAGATGGGACCAAAAAAAATTATGGCTACGTTTAATCAGTGAAGGGCCCGAAAGGCTGAAGTCCCAGCTGGTTTTATGTCTAAGAGTGGCTTAGTGTTATCAGTGGGCCTTGTCATGAGGAGATGACTCTAGGAAGAGCTCTGTGGCCTTCCCAGGTGTGCCTCTCACACAGGAACCATCCCCATCTGAGAGGAGAGCAGAGTAGAAATAAGGGCACAGCTCCATACAGAAGTATTTGCAGAGGGAATTTCCTGGGCTAAGGAGAATACAAGTTGACCAAATTGAAGGCAATTTTATGACCCCTTTCATGCCACTTAGTTCCTAAATAAATACATTGCAGGGCAATCTTGTCTGGAAAAGAGCAATAGTAGATTATTAAAGCCAAAAGATAAAGAATAAGCCAAGTTGTTGAGCTCTGCACATTTTACATTGTCTGCATATAAGTGAGTTACATTTGCAAGGGGAATAAATACAGAGCATATCACTGATATGCAAGCCTAATTAATTAAATTCAACCAGATAAACAGGACAAAGCATGAGACTCTATTATATCCACCAAAATTCCTATATCTCAAAACCTCACACAAATAAATACTATCTGGCATCATGCCAACAAATCTGAAGTGTTCTGGACTACATAATTTATCAGGGATAACCAATTACCTTAATCTTCTGTGATTTGACTTCCTGGTGTGAATAACCAACTTTTATATCTCTGTTTATCCTAAAGCACAACTGAATATCATTGCTTTAAAGTACGAGAGCCTTGAATCTCCTCTCCTTTGGGGATAACCTCCTGGCTTCTGTCAACTGTTGTACTCTGATAACTCCTCTTTGCAAAGACCTCCTTTTTCCAAAAAGTGCTTTATTATATGAATATGCTTAGATAGGTTTTTTGAACTCAATTATGTAAGCAATCTGTAACTATGAAGTCTCTGGGAATTAGCTGTTTAAAAAAAAAAAAACAACAGAAGACAGTGAGTCAGCTGAAGGTTACAGAAAGCTGTTTTAACTCTATTTTCTCTAGCTCTCTTTTAATTAGCCATATAGCTAAGTGTCAGTTCTAGTGGGAAGGAGTTACTTGACTCAGATGTCTGTGGTTGTTCACTCCATGCTTCTGTTACAGTCTGTGTAGAAAAATGTTTCATGAACTCTTTCAACTGTGTTGAAACTGTCAGTTTAGAGAATGCTCCTTGTAGCTCCCTAAGCAGTGTTGTGGGAGGCACCCGCTGTTTAATCCGCGTGAATTTAATGTGTGGTGTTCCTCAGCCGCACCCTGGCTTTGCACAGCGAACAACAAACCCAGAGTGTCCAACAGCGTGAGGGTGGAAGGTGACAAACACAGTCCCTGACCAGTGAGGAGGATGAGGAGCTGCTCCCCAGCTGGGAGGGGCTGTGCACACAGAGCTCGTGGTTTCTGCAGCATGGGAGCAGCGCTAGCCTTGTCACTGATCGCAGGTGCGCGGGCGGAGGGGGAAGCTGCAGGAATACATGTCTGCAGTTTGCCTCTTGCTCTTAGCCTGTAGCATTCCCGCAGAAAAGAGTTGCAAAGAATAAGGGTTTTGTGCTGAAGATGTAAAAGTGGTCTTGGCTCTGGGTTCTGTGCAACCCAGGCAATATGTTAAGCCTGCGTTTTACGAGACTTGAGGGAGTTAACCTCAAAGAAAGCCTATGACTCTGTCCTTACTGTTTCTAAAATAAAATAACATTTTTATTTTATTTCTCTTGTCGCTTATAAATGTACCTCCAGTCTCTTATTCTTTCTCTTCCCTATCTAATTATATCTTTTAAAAGGTGCCATTTTCTGCAGATTTTGAGAGGCATCAGCAGCTCCCTTTCTTTTGGCATCCACAATAAGATGAACACTCACTGATAGTGGTATAACAGTGGGAGGTTAACAATCACCCCCTTTAATCAAAAAACTTTACATTTCAAATGTAATCTAGATCTAGGCTGGGGAGAGCTTTCAATAAGCTATGATACTGAACTAAATGGCTGCAGCTTAGTTGTTATAATTGGCTGTTTTGGGGTATATCATAATTCATTTCTTTTCTATGGATGCTTTTGATCAAATGGGAAGAAAATATATTTAAAACAACTGTTGTAATTAAGATTAAATACTATACTTTTATTGTATCTTTAGCTTCTAATAAGATATTACATTTTTGGAGTCACTTTCTGTCTTACTATAGTGCCTCCATTCTTGACCACATCTATACAGAAAATATACTGGTAACATTTTTTAGAATAGAACCCATTTTATTTCTGTTGCTTCAGACTTTGCAAAATATCATATTTTTATTGCCTTTTTAACACTTTGGATTTATAATGGTCCTGTGAGCTGTAAATGAAGACAAATGGAAGACTAAAAAAACCATAATGGAAAAATTTTTTTAAAGTTCATGCGTGGCTTACACTTCACTGTCTTCTGTGGCTTGAGGACCAATGCCTCTGACCACTGAAGTAGCCATGAATTTTGCTACTGACTTTGGAAGGGGTAGGTAGAGTCCTCATAGCTCTGCTGAGACCCTACTATTTTCAAATTGCATTACTCAGTTCCTCACAAAAGGGTCTTGGTTTCTCCCACAGCTTGACTTTCCAGCAGGTGATTTGGTCACTGTCTACAAATAAAAAATGCATTTCATTTTGAAAATTAGGACTTAGTCTCAGGAGGTAAGTACTGGCTTCATGCCACTAAGAATGGACTTAGAAGGATTTAGCAAATTCATCCATGCAGCTCTGGTTTGATTGCTCCTGCATTGCTGGGAGTAATATTTTACTGAAAAATATTCTAGTGCCACAGTTTAATCTTTATGACTTCTCTTGCTAGAATGATATGTGTGCAAATCATGTTCTCTGCCTGACAAAGCAAAGATCACTCTACAAGCCTTCCTTGTCCTTCTCTTCTCCTCAAAATGCTTTTAGAACAACCAAAAAGAAAAAAAATGTTCCATAATGGGAGCAGGTTCCATGTTACTCTCTTGTCTGTTAATCTCATCCTGTTCTTACTTGTTCTGAGGCTACTAAGGAGTCAGTGAGCATTCTTTGGGATAAAGAACAGGGTAGCAGACCATGCTATTGCAATGAGGACTCTGATCCATCCGTGCTGTTGACAAGGGCAGCTACTGAAGTGCCATGTTGTGGCACTGGGATAATTGCATCAGTATCGTGGTCATGGTGGTTTAATGTTGATAGCCTTCAGTGGTTGTCTTTGGGTGAGAGAGATATTGTTCAAAACAAAGATTAATTAAGTTACATTAATTTTGGTTTGGATTGCACGCGTAAGGCAAAAGAGCTCCTGTACTCTGGATAATTTTGCCATTGTGTAACCACCCTTCTGATTACTCTGATGGCACTTACTTTGTGTGATTTAATTATATTTTCCTCCAGATTTGACTTGTCTACAAACACTAATGTCAGGTTGAGGGTTTTTCAGTTAATGTAAAGTATTCCCTTTTTTTCTCCCTTTATTCCTAAAGCAGCCTTTAGGAAGGATACCAGATACCTTGCAGAAGATACCAGATACCTTGCTTTTCTTATTAATTCCCTTTCAGAAATCCATGCTGACTACTCCAAATCACTTTCTTGGTCTTACATGTTTAAAAGTAGTTTCCAGGATTATTCACTCCATCAGGGATTGAGTTGTGGTTGACCACCTATAGTTCCCCAGATCCTTCTCCTTGCCCTTCTTCAAGATAGGAATGACATTTGATTTCTTCCTGTCCGAGGGAGCTTCCCCTGATCACCATGACCTTTCAAAGATAATTGAAAGTGCCATTGTAATGACACCAGCCAGCACCTTTAGCACTTGGGGATGCATCTCATCCTAAATACCTCCTCACCTTTTCCCATTTTATCTACAACTTGCAAGTAATACGAATTAATTAAATATATAACTATATCCAAATGGCAACTATTTCACAACCACCTTCTTCCCCTTAAAGGCATAGTTACCTTGCTCTGCTCATCTATTGTGCTCTTGCCCAATGCTACTTTATCAGGTGCAGAGTTTAAAATCTTTGACAAACATAACAGAAAAAGTCAACTATGTCTCTTATAGCAAGGAGGGAGGGAAGTTTGCATTTCTAATTTTATGGTGATAATTATCCTACTGTCATTATTCTGTCTCATGCTTCAGCACAGATTTATAAAGCTGATATCATATGCCTCCTAGGCTGGGTCTCCGAGAAGTAGATAAAATTCTGCCTTTTTACAAGCCTGCAGGGAAGAGCTAATTCAACCAGGTTAGTCATGATTTATGAGCATTTATCCTAATCAGCTTTTCTGACAAGCCTCCCATTGGGATACCACTAGGTTTGAAGCAGACACAAAAATCTAGTTTCATTTCTCATTCTGAGATGTGCAAAACTTTTCAATTCAGAGACTTCCATCTGAACACTGGGTAAAACTGACTTGAACTGTAACTGCTTTGGAAAGTTTGTAACTATTTTTAACCTGTTTCCAACAGCTTCCCAGGGCCACCGAATGTAGTGTACAGCTCATCTGTGCTTAGTGTTAGGGGTGCTGCTGAGCATTCAGGTGGTGCTTCACATTTTTAATGAATACCAATCTTAATTTTTATTATCATTCCAAAATCACCCTTTTTGGGCAATGAACTCTTTGAAATGTAAGGAAATTGAAGCAAAACAATTAAATATTCTCTCAAACAAGAGACTAAAAAAACAGAATTGGGGCTGCCCAATCTTTTTCTTTTCCCTGTTTTCCTTCAAGCAATGGATTTTTTAAAATAATGTAAAAAAAAAAAAAATCCACCATTGCACACTGAACAGTTGCTGACTTTGGGGGACACTTGGCAACTGTTTCACAGATGAAGTATGTGAAGGGTTTCTTTGATGTTCTGAATAACGATTTTCCACCTGGACCTGGTGATGGTGTTATTGCCACATGTCCATGAGGGATGTTATCTTCTGTGACATTTTTTCTGGTTACTCCCTCCAAGAGTGACATTTAGAAGGAGGTAAATGTTCATTAGATGGCAGATGTAATTCTGATGTGCAAAAGTGTCTACATATCTCCTGAGAGCACTGGACTTTGCTTTTTGGGGAGGCTGATGAGGTATTGAGCAAATTTAATGAACAGCCTTACCACTGCCTCTTAATGCTTCAATAATCATTTCCTCTCATATACTTTTTCTTTAGAATTTATCTTTTAATACTCACTGTGGCAAGAAGCACGTTTAAAAAAACTGAAGGTGATTACAGAATTCACATGTAAATTGGAAGGGCATGAGGAAGTATTCGTTACTTTGAATTACCAGACCTAGTGAGGTTAAGGATTTTGGCAATATGATTTATATTATCATTCCAACCACAATTCTCCTCAGATGTATATGGAATCTAACCTGGGGAAGACAAGCTCAATTTGAAGGATAATTAATTTGTAATTTTACTTTAGCTCTAAATCTCTCATGTGCAAACCACGACGTTTAGGGGAACGTGAAACAATGGTTCATGTCAGGTGCAAAGAGCATGGTTAACATGCTGGGGAATGGTGGAGATTCTTTGGTGTCAGAGCCTTACAAATGAGGCACAGTTCCAGCTGGTTTCACTGCATCTTGTGTCCTGTGGTGGAAAGGCTGGGATCTTCCTCTCCAAGGCAGCCTGAGGTTTTTAGCTCTTCACGCCTCCTTCCAGCTGATGATGTCTGGAGTTTCAATAGCAAGCAGGGTAGCTGGAATTCAGCTTTCTGGAAGGAGGTCAACCAATGTTTCTAAGCAGCAGAACTGATCATCCCTTGAAACTTCTGTAGCTGATGTTTACAACCTTAGCTGTACACTCTCCTTTGACCTGCATCTGAGAGCTTAGTTGCTTAATAAAAGAAGAGATCTTAGTTAATTAATTAGAGGGAAAGCTCTTACTAGCTGGAACAGCTTTTAAAACAGCAATAATGGCAGCACTTATCTGCCAGGAAAACCGGAGGTGAATCATTTCCTACAGCCAAATGAATTAAAAGTAAAAAGAAGAATGAAGTATGTTTAGCCACATTTGCAGCAAGTGTATAGAGCATACGTTCACTGAAAGCCATGTCCCTTATCTAGATCTACGCTGCCAGAAGATTTGTCAGTATTATTAGAGCCCCCACAAACACACTTTTTCACATCTTCATTTGCAGCTCTTATCCTTGGACGGTATTTTTATTTTCAAAAAAAAAAAGCATAGCTGCTTTTTGGTGGGAGAGAATACACTTTAAAAAATGTTTCAGAGAAACTCATGATTCCCACTCACCTCTCAGGCAAGGTTGAAATATTTGAATTGATATCTACTTTTTGAGTAAAACATGTATTTCTTTGGTTTCCTGGGTACAGTGATGAAAGCATTCCAAGTTTTTTATAGCTTATGCAGGCAGAGAGTTTTTCTTCCGAAAACTGCATTTAGCTGAAAAAAGGGAGAGAGAATTAGTCCACAATCTAAGTCCAGAGTGCAGGCTTATTTCAATAATGCTTTTGTGTACACACTTTTCATTTACATTTAGAATTAGCTTCTGCCCACCCCTACTTATTGTCATACAAATAATTGGTGACTTGTCAAAAATGAAGTATTTTACCTTGTAAGCCTTATAAGCAAATACCTTTTACTGGAAGCAGCTCATCTTTGTCCCTGGTAGAAAACCTTTTTCTCCACTGTTCTCTGTAGATAGGAGCATTCCTTTTAACAGGTAACAAAGCATCATGCTACAGTCCAAAGGCTGCCTTGGGGCAATCTAAATATACATTTACAGTAAGAAAGAAAGCAAAGTAGACATTGGCGGGTATTCAGAATATATCTAATGCCCCAAAGCATAAATTTGCAACTCAAGAAAAATTAGTGTCCGATTATTATAAAAACATTTATATGATTTTTTAATATCTTAAAGTTCAGCGATGTTCAATTCCAGAATTGTGGCTCAGCCCATCAAAAAGAAATGAATTATCTAGAAATTGTGGTGACAGATTCATGCTCAGAATATTTATACCACAGTTGTGATTGATACATGAATGTAGACAGATGAGTTTGTAGATTTGCCAATGCTATTCCTCTGTCATCGGTTTGGTGTTGGTGTTCATCCTTACAGAGCATGAGGTGTATTCCCGAGCACACAGCGACCTCCTGTTAGCAGATTTGTCTGAGAAATTGGCTAGAGATTATTAGGTGTCTTTTCAACGCCTTTTATTCTCAGTTGGGGTACTTCTTTAAAAATGTTATGTGGAAAGCCTGCCCCCCCCCCAACAGCAAACAAATGGCTTGCAGGGCACATTACTGATGTGTGCTAAAAGAAACCCCAACAAATTTTGCATGTGTTTAGTGAAGTAGCCAGCTCACATCACTCCAGGTGGCAGAGCAGTCCCACCTGGCGTGCTGCCACAGCTCCAAACTCTGTCAGTCGAAAGCCGCCATGACTGTACCCACTGATAGACATGGAATTACGTGCTTTGGATGAAATCCTGCTTCTGCGGAAGGCAGTGGCAAAATTCCCATTGATTTCTCTGGGAAGCAGTAACCTTGTTTCATACACCCAGACTGTTTTATGTGTGAATCTCTTGAATTACATTATGCTAATGTTTTACCTTGTACACACAAAGAATGACACCCTGTATTTGTAGTCTCTCAATAAACACCAGGTCAGGTCAGCTTGTGCACTACAGGTCCTGCAAATTCAGCAGGGACTTTGCCAGATCAACAGGCTTGTACCAGCTTGGGCAGTAACACCTGTGAAGATTTTGGGGTCTGTCTGTGCCTGTATCCTACTTCCATTGATGTTCAAACTAGAACAGGCTCAAAGGTTGTTCACCACCACTACCAGGACCACTTAGAGAAATTCACTTCACCCACTTAAAAAGAGATTCAAAGCTTGTCCAAGTTGAAAAGGAATTGAATTTTAGCTGCATGCTTCCATGCTGGTATTGGAGAGTAAATGCTTCAACAAAGGGTTGAAGGTCAGTGAGTGTGCCAACACTTTAGCTTTCCAGGGCCCATTGTTACCCATGTTGATTGATATCAAGCCTTGATCTGAATTACTCCTGCATTCTTTAGAAAAAGGCTCCTGTCCTGGGAGTAGACCCACCTGTACAGACAATAGTCCCAATGTAATTTCATGGTCTTCTCTGGATTTATATCCTGGGTGAGCCCACAGGATTTAATTCCTTAATATGATAGGCACAACAGGCAATAAAAGTTGTATACAGGGAGACACACAAAAAAGTCTACAGCTTCATGAGACAACTTCAAGAGTAATATTTTTTTAACCCAGAGAAATGAATTGAAGGCTATTAGGAGCACAGAAGGACATTTGCAATGGCAGCAAAACAGAAAGATAAACAATCCAACTAAGGCTTTTGATCTATGAAAAGAAGAAAAGTCTCATGAACAGCAGGTGAACAAAACATATTTTGTGCTTCCTTTCCTTTTAGCACTGAAAAACGAGGAAGATTTATGGATGCTTGACAGATATTTTCTTTAGAATGAAATGCACCACAAAATACTTTTAATACTGGTTTAATTAAAACACTACTGGTTTTCTTTATTTTATAATTTGGACGGTGTTTGTCTTTTGTTCAAGTTTCCAGCATCCCTTTTTTGGTTTAGTTGTGGTGGATTTGGTGGTTTGGTTCCCCTGTCCCGAGAGAAGTTAGATCTACATGAATTGAGATGTACACAAATTGTAACAATCAAAAATCAGTAGTTAAACCAAAATGGGATATCAGTGTACAGTGGTATTCAGTAAATACACTAAACAGGGAAGCTGTCCTCTTTTTGGATGCTGTTTATGTCTGGTAACTATAATGTGCATTTCTTACAAAATGCTATGGAGTGCTAGGGACAAAGTAAAAAAGTATAAGTGATGTAGCTCTGAAGTTCTGGTGTGATATCAAAGGTGATCTGTGAACAGCATTTCATTCAAAATGAACATTGATTGAAAATAAAATACAGTCTATAATGTAAAAATATTAATGCTTAAGCTGGTAGAAAGTCTGGAATTATTGCCACCTCAGTTCATTATATTTTTAGATACAGTGTTGGTCATGTTTACTGCAGAGAGATTAGTTTGTTATTATCCTTCTTTAACAGTCCTAGCCTATGTCAGATTTAAGAAAAACCGAACAAACCAACAAAAAACCCAACCAAAAAAAGCCTCAGAACAAATCTTTTTAAAAAGGAGCTTCTCCAAAATGGGAGCTGCTATAAAAAATGAAATATTCCAAAGTGCCTCATATGTTGTAGTTTGAATTATTGTGGACTTATTGAAGGGAAACATAATGAAAAGAGAAACTTCCTGAACACAACACCTCATTTCTTCTATTAGCAATGATTATTCATCTTCATCTAAATCATCTTCACTTCATTTGTAAATAATCAAGGTTATGATGTGCTGAAAAGAACAAGAAAAATGTCGAGTTTGGCATCCCAATTCATTTAATTCATTCAAACGAGGACCTATAAAGACCCCTTTTCAGCTGCAGAAGACAAATAATGCAAAAATAAAACCAGAAATAACAATCCTGCAGTATTGCTAGGTAAATGAGGCTAAATTGAGCAGTGGTCTCTTTTTCCTCAGTTTGTCACAAACTCTTAGCATTGTTTAAACAGAGGGGATGTCGAGCATTGCTTTCTCACTTCTTCAGAAATGTACATGGAAACGTATCCTGGACAAAGGCTAGAGTGGGGCACTCCAAAGTGCACTCCCAGCTATTGGGGTGTGGAAGAGAATATTTTATGTACCATTAGTATAATATTTTTTAAAATAGTGTTTATTTTACCTTTATCCCATTCATTTTTCATTTTCATTTTTATGTATGTTTTTATAATGCAAATAACATGCTAGTAAAGTAGCACATTTCTATTATTTATAAATACAAATATATGGGATGCATATTCAAAAAAGTTTACTGATAGCAGTGTGAGATCAAAAACCATTGAGCTGGAGAGTAATTATCCACATGACAGGTCCACAGTAGATATAATTTGTGGTCATACAATTGTCTGGTGGTATTGATCATGCATGGCTGCATGAGGAATGGGTGCAAATGGAATTAAATCAGACTCAGTGCTTGAGGAGTTTACAGACAGGCTCTTTTCCTTTTTAGAAGATAAGGCTAGAAATGCTAGAAAGGTGATAGAAAGGTTAAAATGCATGAAAGTGATTTTCAACTCAGAAAAATGAAGCAAAACAGTTTTATAAAAAATAATCCAAATAATCAACAGTGACACAAGAAATCTGTAAACCAGTTGTGCAGATGAGGAGTTATTAGATAAGGGAGGAGGAATTGAAATTTGAAACAAAGCAGCACACATGGCCAGAAAGATTTTGAATAGTACTGTGGATACATGCATTATGGAATAGGAATTAATCATTTATGTTGACTTGGCTCCAGTATGGCTCTGTCTCGAAAATTGCATTTTTGCCAGGGTATTGCTGTATGAGAAAGCTACAAACACCAAAGTGCAAGGAGTTTAGGACCAGTAAACTACTATGGGAAAGATCAGTTATGAGACTATGTATAGAAATTAAAAGATTTATTACAATGCATCTGTCTTGCAAAAGAAAGGAGGAGAAGCAAAGGAGAATAGGGTGAGGTGATACAGCTTAAAACATTCTGAGTGTCTCAGTGAAGAACAGAAGAAATGAGAGAAGTGTTAAGCAAAGAAAAATAATGATTGCTTCTATATAAAATTATTAATGTCAACATGATGACGATCAATTACTTAAGTTTTTTTAACATTGATACTATGTGTTTTCCAAGAACATAAAAAGATGTTTCAGAGCTTAGTGTTTCAAAGATGGGCAATAGCTGAAATAGCACAGGTTTCTGAGATCAGCAGGGAGTCTGAATAGACCACAGAGGTTTAAATTAGCTATGATATCTGGCCTCCTCCCAAGACACTTCAAAGCAGTTAAGTTCTTGAATATCTAATACCCATGTGCTTCTCCTATCCCTTTGTGGAAAAGTACATAAAAGAGAAAAAGTGAAGGGAGATTTGTCTTGGCACTAGATTATTTTATATTCTTGATTGTGGTGTTCTAAGAGGAAATATATGGGACATACACACTGAAGTTATTGAGATGATGGCTCCATGTCATGCAAGGATGACAGAAGCACTCAGTCCATTCTTATGGGTGTGCAGGCACACTGGGATGGTGGGTTATGGCAATCTGTGGGTACTGAGACCACCTGGAAACGTTTCTGTATAGCAAGGAAAGAGGTTGCTACCTAGGGGCTTGCTATGAATAAGGTGAAGCATCTCTGTAATTGCTTGGTAGGATCAGCACAATTATTTTTTCATAGGGAATTGTTTTCCAGATCAGATTCAAGGTTGCTTTTTATTAAAGTCAATGATTTGTCTTTCCTTGCCCTCAAGAAATTCACTGCTGTTTTTAAAAGAGCAGTTGGGTCCTGATGTATTTTTCAGCATGAAGTACAATTGATTTAAAATATAAAATGAACAAGCCTAAGTGAAGCATCTTTATGAAATGATGTAACCCTTTTCTAGTGCATTTAAGTCATGCTGTTTCTGACTATGGCACAACTCTCCACAGAGCTGCCCAAAAACAGTTGTAATATGGTTTGAAGGTCTTGTGGCTTTTGTAGTGTACTAGACAAATGTAGACATTAATCAAACCTAATTTGCTTCTGCCAGCAACTTCTTTTTATGCCTCTAAATAAAAACTGCCACAAACACACCACAAAACAAATCAGCTTACCTTCTGCAGTTCTGGTGTCAACCCATTAAAATCATTCACCAAAGTATGGCTCAGAAGACTGTTACTCTAATGCTGATCCCAGGGTGCTGGTTGTCTTCTATCATTATGTTGCACATTGCCTGTGTCTTAATTGGCTTAAAAGACTTTTTACGACATAAGATGACAAGACTCACATGGACACAGTTCTGAACTCAGAATGCAGATAGCTAACCACAGGAAATTTAAACATTTAAAAAAACTTTCTGCTGTAGGCATGATCAGACACTGGAAGAAGTTGCCCAGGGAAGTTGTAGAGTCTCCCTCCTCAGAGTTATTCAGAACCTGAGTGGACTCAGTCTGGAGCAACCTGCAGTAGAAGACCTTGCTTTGAGTGAGGGAGACTGGCCTGGATGATTTCCACAGTTCCCTGCCAACCTCAGCCCTTCTGTGATTCTGTGAAGAAGCCAAGTATTTCCAGCAAGCAAATGTTCAGTTCTACCAGCTGTGGTATTTCTAGCTTCTGTATGATCTCTAGTATAGGTTCTTGTAACTCTATCTCGCTTAAATCATGTGCTTAGTGCTAGCTGAAAACCCAGCTTTGTGTTGAAAATGGTGAATTTCTGCATTCACTTTAGATTACCAGTAGCAGCTAAGCAATGGTGAGAAGACAATCGTGTTATATACAAACAGTCTTCTTATTATTGACTGGGTAGCAGATAAACATTAGTAAAGAACATCCTTAAGGGATATTGTGGATGAAAGAGCAGTGCAAAGACAAAGTGATATAATAAAGTGCTGACCTTTATTTCAGTGTGTTAGAGACTTTTTTTTGTCTTTCAGGATCTCAGAAAGAGTAAGAACATGAGAGCTGACAGTTGTATTTAAATAAATTAAGTAACAATGCATGTATTTTATGTAATGCAATTAAAACCACCTTCAGAATCTTTTTATTTTCTTGCAGTGGACTGAAAAAGATGCAGAATGGCAATATTAGGAAAGCCATCATTTGCCTAGGAGTACATGCTTAAACTGAATTCCCACCGCAAGTCTTCATGCAGGATCCAAATGCTTTCTTTCCCAGTGCTCTTCAGGCAATTTTCCATGGCCACAAGCCATTCCAAAAGAAGTGCTTTTGGTATGACCCACATGCCCTCAGTCTGGGTGCATAAAGGAGGTTTCCAGAATTTCAACCTGAGGTACCAAAGTCCACATTGTCACAATTAAATGGGCTGGAACCATGTTTTCATAAAAGAGAAGAAAAGGCCTTGTGCATTTCAAAGTTGTATAAATTCATGAGATCCTTAGATTCCTTGCAGATTTTAGATGTGTCCTCCATTATGGTCACAAAAGAACCAAAATTATGAAACATACAGGTGAATGGGACACCTCAGACTAAGTCCACAAGGGAAATACTCTATGTGACTGAGAAACCTTTTTCTTTCACTGTAACTTCAGGCCAGAAGGATCAGTACATATCTTGATACCTGAGATGGATAAGGCTCTACCATTTCAAAGCATGCACCTCATAAGCAGTGCATCCTTCTCTTATTTTCCATTTGTATCCCCATACTCTTGCCTGTTTGTAACTAACCTTCCACTCTGCAGATCCAGGAGGTTCCAGATTCATCCTTTTCCTGATTTAAGGGACAATATTTTGAGGGAATATTAGCTTCAAAGGGTAATAATGTCACAGTGTGAATCTTGTACTTTGATTTTAGGAAAATGGAAGCTAGATAGAGTAGAAAACCATAAATGATTGTTTACTAAGGGTCAAGTTGGCAGAATTGAATTGTTGTACATATGGCTGGAAGCAGCTGGTGTGCCAGTCAGGAAGGAGGCATTGGCTGGCCAGCTGTTATTTGAACTAGGTATTACACATCCCGTTTTTTTCCGGCACAGATGTCATGGAGACACAAAAAAAAAAGATGGAGACACAAAAAAAAAGATGGAGACACAAAAAAAAAGATGGATTCCTTGTAGCAAGTGAGGTACAAGGGAAAATGTATACACCCGGAAGCTTTATTTGTCCCACTGCACAGAGAATGAATTGCCTAATGTATCTTTTCTCATTCTGAGAAGTAAGGAACAATAGTCCCATTTTGCAGACTAGAAGTTTAGGCACAGCTGCATAAAGTCACCTCATCAGACTTCACTGGTTATGTGCTACAAAGCAGGAGAGTGAACCCCAATCTCCAGAGTTACTGTTGGAACCACTTAATGAGCCACAGGCTAGTGTCTCAGTTGCATGGTAATTTTGTCTGGTTCTACTCAAGTGTTTGGGGTGGTTTTCCACATAAGTATACTGCTTTTCCAGTGGTATTGTCCAGATCTGAGCTGATAGAGACCTCAAGAACACTGTTGAAAAGTATCTTTCTAGAAAACAGTTGTATTTATAAATGACAACTATCAACTTTTTCTAAAGGATGAGTTTGTCCACTTAACCTATTTCTAGTGCACTATGAATATTCCAGTGTCTGCTGTAGACATGTGAGTAAGTTAATGGGAAAGGTCAGTCAGCACTTATTACCATCCAAAAGTCATTTAGATCTGCTGATCCCCTGGATGGTGCTTTGGTTCTCATGGCACACTGGGTTTTATACTCCTTTTCAGTGTTTGGAACCAGCGGTGTTTCATTGCTCCTTTTGGAAACCAGCAGCAGCACTCAAAGGATGAGTTATGTGTCATGGTGCACGTAGATCATTGCTGCTACATCTGAACTGCTCTTGAACCTCACTCCATGCTCCTTGTACTCTTTTGACTCTTATCAAGTCTCTGGAGAGGTAGAAGGGCTGTGAAATTGAAGAGTTTTGGTGTGGCTGCCACACAACTTTCTTGGCTTCTTGCCCAGCTTCCAAACCAATCTTCAGGTCCCCTGCATGTCATTCCTGGTGGTCCATTAACAAGACAGACAGCCAAGGTTCAGGTACTTTTTGTGTCTTTCAGGATCTCAGAAAGAGTAAGAACATGAGAGCTGACAGTTGTATTTAAATAAATTAAGTAACAATGCATGTATTTTATGTAATGCAATTAAAACCACCTTCAGAATCTTTTTATTTTCTTGCAGTGGACTGAAAAAGATGCAGAATGGCAATATTAGGAAAGCCATCATTTGCTGGAATCTGGTCTGCATTGTGCTGTCAGCAGACAGTAGGAGTACAGGCTATAGAAAGGTATAGCCACAGTATTTCCTGTTTGGTTGGGTTTGTGGGTTTTTCCCCCTGCTGTATTTTTTTCAAAAGCCGTTTGCTAAGACTGGCAGAGAGATATAATGACAGAGAGATGGGACATATTTGTGAACTCTTCTGGGTTAGTCAAGTGTGCAAGTCAGAATGAGGGCAGTATGGGCTCTGTTCCAAATTCATACATATTCAGGTGATCTCTATAGCTTGAAGAAATGTTTGAAAATGTGTTTTTAATAATGAAAATAGGGTTCTGTACTGACCATATTCATGCACAGTTTCTGTGAAGCTGAAAAGTTATGCTTTCTATCTGGTTACCAGAAATTTCCTTGTGTATTCCTACGAGAAAGGCATAGTTAATACAGGATATCTGTTTGCTGCTGAGCTGACCTTACTCGGCATTACAAATCAATAAATCACAGACAGACATTTCTGTGTCACCTTTCTCAGGATATGAATTCTTCTACTTGCGTGAGCATTTCTATTTTAGACCAGTGTAACCTACATAGGCATGTAAATACTGCAGTCAACACCACTCTTCCTGAAGAACACGTGGTACAGGCGCTAATACCTGCTATTTCTGGTTTTTCACTTGTCTTTTCTGCACTCAGGTAGATGAGGTCTGCTTGGTTTTAGCACATTCTGTTAGAAAAGTAAGGTTAAAATGTCACACTGTGTGAAATATTTAAACTTGTGTCTGATGCTGTGTATTAATAATAGCATATTGATATATTAGCTAGATGACTTCTTAGAATATAGGTCTGTGTCTTTTTTTGCTTCTTGACAGAATGTCATACATGATTATCGATGAAAACAATAATAAAAATCTTCATTCAATTTCCAGTAGAGAGGAAACTTCCTTTTGTTGCCATTTTCATATGCCATGTGAAAGATAAATAAAAAGAAGATCTAGAGTCTAAACCTGAATTAGTCTGTTTGAGGGAAACCCAGTAATGTGACTACCTTACATGCATTTTTAAGTGTGCATTTTTTAATCTATTTTTCTCTTTTTTTATCTTTCTCTGAATGTCCAAATCAGTGTTTGGATTCTTTGGAAGCACCTGCAAATTGTACAAAATCAAACTCAAATTATAGCTGTCATATTCTCATTAGTCTGTGTCCCAAAACAATTCGATATACTAATAGAAATGTAGACAGCTGAAATTGATAAAGGTTTAATCTGGGTGATTTTTGAATTGCTTTCCTGGCAAACAAGACTGAAATAAGCCAAGACTCATTTCTTCCATATGAATGAGTATGATACTCCCTGCAGGATGGTTTTGATTTTTGAGCAGTTCTATTCCTAATTTATATGTCATTCTCTAGAAACAAATGTTGGGCCAAAACTGCCTTGTTTTAAACTGTCGTGTTTCTAGCAAGAAACCAGCCTTGTTCAGCTGACACCATCAGCAGTCTTGCCAGAATCTCAAGGCTTAATAATCAGAGGAGTCGCTTAAGATTCTTGGTCTAGGGGAAGGTGTCCCTGCCCATGGCAAGGTGTTGAAACCAGATGATCTTTAAGGTCTCTTCCAACCCAAACCATGCTGATTCCTGCATGTATTCTAAAGCAGTATTTGCTGAGTGCTGCCTAAGTATGTGTCTTCATCTGCTTAGGTTTGCTTCTATTTTTAATTGTTAGGGAAGTGAATATCTGCTTTTCAGAAATATCTGACCTTAAGCTAGGTTGATGTGGTTGATGTGTGACTGAGATGCACAGATGGGTATCTGTCATAGAATTACAGCTTTCAAATGCAAGGACAAGATCTGCTTTCAGAATCAATTGATCACTGAGGTCTGTACTCCTTTGGGGTTTCTCTGGAGGATTACATCTGTATCACAAAAATGCAGAATGCCTCTGGTGCAAATGACACCCAATTCAGGACTGCTGAAATATATGGGCAGGAAGTTTCATGGCTTATTCCACACAATAATTGGATTCCTCTCCGTGAATTTAAAAAAACGAGTTGCTAGTTTGAATAGATTCTTAAAAAGAAAAAAGTAAATTTAAAAATTCTCATCCTATTTGTTTGTCCCAAAAGGCATTTTTTTGACTCTGAACCTCCTGTGACTCCTCTAAATCTAACCTGCCCTTCTTGCTGGCAAAAGGTTTCAGTTTGAAAATCTCTGCTTTTATCAGTGCAGCTGTGGGAGATTGAGTTAACAACACAAGTCTAACAGCAGTTTTTGGATTGCAAAAACTAAGCCAAATACCAGTTTTTTCAATATGCTTTGGAATATGGAAATGCTAATTATTTATGGAGTTGTGCAGTATTTCATGACATTCAATTTCGTTTCTGACAGATCAAATAATTATATTGTGGGGGATGGGATTTGCAAATGCAGGGTACTGATCTAAGCCCCTTCACACCAAAAAGCTTGGATGGTTGATATGAATTAACTTCTTTTTTTTTTCCTTTCTGATCCCTTTTCTCATAAGTTTTAATGAATTATAGATATGTTCATGCATGTGCACAAGTGTAAAAGAGTGCATATTTTCTTCAGGCTTTTTCAATATGACTTTCATTGAAATGACCTCTGCGATATGGAGTCTTGAAGGCAGTAAAACAGAACAAACTTTCTGTAGATATATTGGAACAATGAGGTCTTTGATGTCTTTACAGCTTCAGTGGTGTCTCTTTTGTCCAGGTAAAAACTTCAAACAACATAGAAAAAAAAAACCCACTTGTTATGAAAGTTATTTTTTTTTAATTTTTATACTTTTTTTTTCATCTCAGATATTCTGACCACCACTAAACCATGTCCCTAAGCACCACATCTACACACCTTTTAAATAGCTCCCAACCACTTCCCTGGACAGGCTGTTTCAATGCTTGATAACCCATTTGGTGAAGAGATTTTTCCTACAATCCCACCTAACCTTCCTCTAGTGCAACTTGAGGCCATTTCCTCTCATCCCATCACTGGTATCAGGCACTGGCCATTTCCCCTTGGATTATGGGGGCTTCATTCTGCTCCCCATCTCTGTCCTCCAGTTTAGGAAGCTGAGCACCTGGACAACAACTGGTTTTACTGCTAAGGACTGAGGCAAAGAAGACATTAAGTACCTCAGCCTTACTCCCATCCTTTGTCACTGTGTTTCCCCCTGCATTCAGTATGGGATGAAGATTCTCCTTAGCCCTGCCCCCCCCTCTATTTACAGAGGCATTTTAAATTGTCTTTTATGGCAGCAGTTGAATTCGGTTCTAGTTGTTCTAGAGATTTCCAGTATAACCTTATAGGAACAATTCCACATAACTAAATTTTTCGTCGATAAAATTATAGGTGGCATGTTTTAAATTACTCTCTCCTTTCTTCCATTTGTATTAAGTGTGACCTGCCTTAACTTATGCAGTATCTTGTCCCAAGGTAAAAGCAAACAAAATAAAAAGAGCAAGAATGTTATCTTTCTAAAGGTCATGTCTCTCATGATTAATGTGTTGTTTTGAACACAACTATCACTTAGCAATTATAATGTGAATGCAACTACCAAATTTTTAAGAGACAAACGGCATGCTTATGTATTTATTTAGAGTCATGCTAGCCAACACCATTTGGAGAATGAATGTTTCCCATAGGTATCCACATTTTATCCACAAATCAAACCAAAAAATTGTAAAGGCCATGAGTTCTTTTGTATTTTCACACTCCAGCCTGTGATTTCAACCTGACATTTCCCATCTGCCTTAGATGAGTGGCTTCTGTGCTAGCTCCTATTCCATTGTTAAAAACATGGTTAATAATGTGGAAGGTGAAGGGGGAATGCTCACAGAATAAAGATGAAGGCAGAAGGAGCTTTGTGTCTTCGGTGATTGTAATTACTTTCTTTTTTTCTTTTTTTTCTTCCACTTGTACAGCCTGAAAGTGCTGCATGGACTGTCCTGAAATGCCAACTGCCTGTCAATGTCATCTGTCAAGGGTCGAGCAAGGACTCGCTGTGACAGACATCTCTGCCCTAAAGGTAATTACCCCAAACTTCCTAACACTGAATTAAGCATTGCTTATAAAGCAAGGTGCTTAAGGCCAATGTGGAATGTGAGGTTTTGCTTCATAGTTATCCTGCAGCTGCTTTATTTACACTTTGACATATACTGGTGACATAAATTAATCTGCTTGCTCTCGTTAGATCTGCTAGAACCGCCCGTACTGATCCCAGAGTGGTGTCACCGGGCACAGCAGCAAACTGCACTGATGCCAGGGTTCCTGATGTTAGCAGTCAAAGGAACACGGGCTTGAAACTCAGGCAGCATGGCTCTGTCCCTGCCTCTGGGTGACCTTAGGGAAATTCTTTGTTGGCTCTCTGCTTCAGAGTCCTCTCCCCTACCAAGAGAAGGAATCCAGTGTACCCCCAGCTGGATAGCTGCAACAGAGATGCAACACATTGTCTGTGATTTTAAACTATATTTTTTTATTCTTTACTAGTTCCACTGACTATCACAAATCTGTATTTTTTCAGTCATACATTTAAAAATCAGAATAAGCAGACTGGGGCTGGAAGGATTATTATGTTTCCTTTGATACTAAAATTCTAGTATTTAGGACTGTGCACTGCATTTCTTTTCTCAAAGACTGCATATGAAATGCTATTTGCTGACTTCTCATCTATATAATTAAAGCAAGCCTAATTATCAGAAGGATTCTTAGGAGGCTTAGCTGCTCTCTCTACATATTCACTGTTTTACATCCATTAAAAATTATCTTCTAACTTTCCCTTGTAGAGTAAATATATATAATATATATAATTTTCTATATAAATATAGAAAAGTTAGCAAAATTAACCTTTTCAATTTATAGAGAGAAAAATAGGGTACATTTGATTTTTTTTTTCAAACTCAGTAGTTATCTCAATAGCTATGGATTTTATAACTTGTTTAATCTGTGAATGCAACCAAACATTTCTAATCTCTATCAGATGTTGTGAAGCTGTGCTTTTTTCCTCTACACTGTTTTGAGCACATCATGGTAATGGTCTCCTTCCTCAGGACCCTCAGCAAAGAAACATAAGGGGTCCTGGCCAAATACATCCAACTGCAGATTTAATTTTGAGATTGCTTTCTCATCTTAGTGATGAATTGCATCCTCCATTTGTAGTGGGCATTAAATATTGTCCAGCTCTCTGTGAGCAAGCATGCAGTCCATACTCTTTAGGATGCACTGTGCTGCCAAACAAAGTGCCTCTGCACGGCTTCACTGTCAGAGGTACAGCTCTGCTTCTCTTTGCTCCTGCTTTTCTGAGGCACAGATACTGTAGGAAGTACTGAATTCATCAGTAACTTCTAACACATACAAAGTAAACGACCAAAAACCTGATAATGCAGTCTGCTTTCATATTAAAATGGATGTAAAAGGTTTCTCCTGTTTTGAAAACTGATCTTCCACTATAATTTGTTTATTGGCAAATGCGCAGTATTGTTGTGTTGCTTTCTCAACGGGGAATGCCCAGGATAAATTTTAAAGCAATCAGGAATACAGGAATGACTTTAATAGCACCAAGTATGCTGGATAACCTGGAGCTTATCTCAGCAAATGGCAGAAAAAGTGTTAACACTCTCCTACATACTGAGCAGGAAAAGAGCTCAGCTGGACCCAGTGATTGCTGAGATTGTCAGCCCAGCGGCCCAGGTGACTTGGACAATATTTGCCATATCATAAGAAGAAACTCTCCAAATAGAAAGATTTGCTACTATGTAAATGTGAATCTTTGGGTTGATTAAAAGAAATGAGAAAAAACTTTTCCTGATGCTCCTTCATAGCTTGTTTCAGAGGTAGTCGTAGCTGCCTGTAGCCTTTCTGAACTCTGTCTTTGCCACTTTGCTGAAGGGTAGCTGGTTGGTTTGTTTGATAAGACTCTTGGAAGTGCCAAAGTAGAAGAAGCTTTCAGATGTGAGCATAATTCAATTTCTGTATGGAAAGTGCCTTGACTCTTCTTTAACTCTGCTTTAACTTCCTCAGACTGAAATTCCAGGTAGGGATAGAGAATGCAGCCTCATATTCTCTGTCTTGTCCTCTTACCTGCTTTGTCTGATATTATACTGGCCTGTGAGGAAAAATGGAAAGAACTGCATTTTAGCGCAAATAAAAGAAAACTGAGACATACAGGAGGCTTTAAATATTTTTAAAGTTTCTGCAAGGAGGAAGAGGAACAAACTGTTCTCTTCAAGTTGTGAGACAAAAAATAATAGGCTTAAACTGGAACGAAAGCAGATTTAGGAGGAGCTTTGTAGAAAGAATGCTTCAGTGACAAAGATAATTAAGGACTAGAATAGATTGCATTTAGAGGCTGGGGAGGCGTACTCACTGGAGGTTTTTAGGGTGGTGACAGAACCCTCTGTCAGAAATGCTTTGGTTGATTTGGGGCGGGTGGATGCACCAGCTGATCCATTTGAGTCTTTCTTACTCCTTCCCGGGATTTAGCAATAAGAGCCTAAAGAAAGGGGAAAGACTACACCAAGTATCCACAGCTGGGTGACTTTCATATTCGAGTGTTGAAAATACAGCTGTAATAATAAATTTTGTCACAGGCTACGCAGCTCTAGTCAAGCAGGTCAAGTATTCTCTGCCACCTTCCAATCAGGCACTTGCTGCTTGCTGGGTCATTGGCTTTAAAGTAATAAGGGATTTTTTTGGAGTATTTGTTGGAGAGATGTGCATGGATTTGATTTACAATAAAGTATTGTCAGTTTGAAAAGGATTGCAATTATGCACTTTTGTATTAAGTTGAGGAGTGGGATAGAAATTCTCATCTCAGATCATACTGTTTCTTTTCTTTTATTATTTGTGACTTTTGAGTAATAAAATTGCCTGATGGCATAAAGGGTTAATCTAGTTTGTTTTTCCTGTAAGCAGCAAACTATTTTTGACTGGAGGTGAAGGGGTTAGTTAGTCTGCAATATCTGCATAAGTCACACAGTGTTAATTTAAAAAGTTAATTCATTTCATTTCTCTAGCAAATATTCTGCCTCCAGGAATTATCCTTTCTGTGAAAACTGTTCTGACTGTTTTCTATTGTCTATTAACATGATGCTTTGAGGATATTTTCTATGGGAATGCTCAGACTTAGAGCTGTGCCCACCTGCAATGATATAACTAGAAAAGCAAATTGCATTATCCTCTCAGTAAGCATTTTAGATCTTTATTGTTTTAACCTGAGTTCTTGTAAATCAGCCAGCGCAATCAGTTTTAATGACTCCTCTAAGAGAAAAACAAACAACAATGGAAAAGCTCTGCTTTTTAAGTTTTATCCAGAAAAAAAACCAAAAAACAGAAGAGGGTCTGCATTTTCCCCTCATCAAAACCCCTGATAAATAACCAATTCTCATTGCTTGCCCCGTACTGGGGGTTGTGAGATGCCTGAGCATATGAACATTAAAGTGAGAAGTTGTTTTTCAGTGTTTGCTGTGAACAGCAGTAATTCAGCAATCTGCTCAAAGGACTGCACCAACAGTAGGGAAAAACATGGCCATGGTCCAAAATAATCTGATTCTGGTCATTACATATTTAGTGATCCCCAAATAAGTTTGCATCAATTAAGGACTCGGTTTGTTTTCACTGAAACCCCGTGCATGACTTCTCAGCTTAATTCAACTGAGCCATCCCTTCTGCCAACCCCCCATCCGAAAAAGTATTTCTCTGAGATGCTTTGGTTTTTTAGGGAGAAAATTTGGAAAACCTTTAAGGCCTGAGTATAAAACCAAGATGACCAACAGACTTCTTTCTGATTGCCAGGCATCTGCTCCTTCCAGTTGTGGGGAATTCCCTCAACAGTAGTGTCGAGAGCCCTAAAAAGGAATGGCAAAGCCAATGAATTGTTTAGATCTGCTATCATTCTCTCTTTTCCCAGCAGACAATGTCTTGATTCATGAATTTTTAGGATTATAAATTATAACCACAGAATCATAAAATAGTTGAGATTGGAAGGGATATCTGGAGATAATCATCCAAGACTTATAGATGTTCTAAAAGTAATGGGTTATAGTAACTGCATTCTAAATCTGGTAGCTTATTTAATTGTTAGATGGCTATTAGACAATATTTTGGAGACTTAAGGCCAGGAGCCCTGCTTTAGGGAGAGGAAGGAAAAGTACATTAAAATGACAGCCTAAAAGCTGGAAATAAAAGACTATGAGAAAGGACATTATTTCATCTGAGAAGTAATAAGGTACATGGTACAAGGGAAAATGGATTTATTCTTTCCAACTATACCCGTTGCTCTAATAATACGCCTGTGAGCAGTGGCTTCCCTGTGTCCTGAGAACAGTCGTGTTACAACACTACTGCCTCAAAGATAGGCTTTTTAACCTTGCACTCTAACAGTGATTTTCATGTTGAACACTACTCAGTAGTAGCAGTGTGTGCTGCTGTCACACAGCAGCAGAAACAAGCTTGAAGCCCATTTCCTTTCAGACTTCGCTCTCCCTGCTTCCTAAGCCTTCTCTCCTGCCACACGTCTCCAAGCAAGTCTCCATCACTAGAGAGGCAGCATTTCTGCACGTGGCTCCGATGTGTGCACATGTTAATTGTTAAGCTGTCATCTGCCAAATAAAGCCTGATGACCAAAGCATGCCTGCCTTGCTCTCAGTGGTGGCACTGGTTTGAATGTCTTATCTGTTCAGGTCTGGCTCTTTGCGCAACCTGGAGGAACAGCAGTGGCTGGGCAGAAGTGATAAGAAGGTGAATGAAAAGGCTTTCTTTCCAGAGGACATCTTACTAAACATTTTTTAAGAAAAGCATTTCCTCCTAAACATTTAGTGTCTGCACTCAATCACCATTGCTATATGAAATCTGTATTTTCTACCAATAAAATGTTTTGTATAATTCTGGAACAATTCCACTGGTGGTGGTGAACCAAAGCAAATTTCAATGTTACAAACCATGATCAGACATGTCATGGAGGATAATAAATCCTTTCTTTTTTTTCTAAGTGGTTGTTTAATTAAGATATAAAGATGTCAAATCAGGTCTCTGGGGCAAATATAAGAAAACTTTGAGTACTAATAATTAGCTATTTGTTTAAGTTTCCTTCCCATCATACATCTCTGCATGAGCCTGCCATTAGCAGGGAGTAAAGTACCAGTACAAAAAAAATGGTGGGTTCCTGAGTATCTGTACTTCATCTGTAATGATTACTGATATATAGATATATATAGGTATAGAAATATATAGATGTATATGTATATGGAGTATATATGGAGTATATGTATATGGAGTACATGTATGTGGAGTTTTGTTGTTTTAATTAAAATCATCACAAATTAATTAAATTATTTAGAAATTTAAAGAACCTCTAGATAAAAGTAAATGTGGGAAAACATACAGAAAAATGTACTTATACTGCAGTTTTTTCCATGTCATGGTGCTCAATATGTACTTCATTTATCTGTATGATTTTTTTCTTCAGAAGGGAAATGCCAGTGAGATGAGAGACTCCCTGGAAAGGAAGGGACACCTTTCTGGCCTTGGAGCTATTGAACAAGCTGTTGGGAGAGCAGCTCCCAGAGCACAGTGGCATGCAGGGAGGGGAGCCCAGCAACAGGAGCATGTGTGGCACAGTGCAGAGTGCTGAGAAGGAACAGGGACAGACAACCTGACAGAAGTGCAGCGTGTCAGAGACACTTCTCCTGGTGCATAGAGGGGACTGTAGAATCTGCTAAAACCCGGAGAGTGACTGAGTCAGAATTAAACCAAGCCTAAGAGGGTTTATTCACCAAAACCACAGTAAGATCTTCATTTCTAAGTGCTCTTATGCTTATTGTTTGTTTTTAATTTTTAAAGTTTGCCTTCAGTTTGTACTTAGAAAATAACTTGTGCTTGCTCTTGAGAGCCTTCTGCATATTTCTAGCGGGTTCAGGATGAGTTAGTGATTAGATTTGGACTTTCACTGCGTGGTGTTGTGCGCTTTCTCAAACTGCTCTGTGGAAGCACTTTGTCAGTTCTTCCAATAACTCTTTCACCCTCCATGAAACAAGAAGTAGACTTGGCATCTGCTGTGTGCACAGCAGCAAGTTCTGCTGAAGTGGTAAGTACAGTTCTAGTGAAATCATGCGAGGAATGGTGGTGAATCAAGATATTAATTTTCTGTTTTCTCCACTGATTGGTAGTTAAATTTTGCTTTCCTTACGTAGTTTTTGGAATTACCAGCTTTTCTTAATAATTCTGCCATATTTCTGTGTCGCAGTAAGAGAATCAGACATTTTCTTCTTTTGTATATTTGCTTCTTCTTTCTTTACAACTTTTAAATCACTTCTGTGATGGAATTATGGACAAGCTTCTTTTCACACCATTCAAGGTAGAACCAGTATACTATTTTATACGGGTTAAAAGCCTGGGTTTTTATATAGTTCCATGAATTACCCAGTTTTTGATATCTTTATATTCTTAAATGGGCACCTGGGAAATTTGCTTTGCCTTTGAATGGCCAGTGCAACCCCAGAAAGTTCATGTAAAAGAAGCAGTAATCTCCAATGATCAATAAATTCTAACCCAATACCCAATAAAAGCTACTGGCAAAATACTGTAATTACAGCAAAGGTCAGTAACTGATTGTTAGTCATCTCCAATTTCTTTTCTGTTTCATCTTTAGAAGATAGGAAGCTGCTCTGTTCAACTGCCTTATTTTAAGAGTGCTTGATCAGCAAAATTGCATAGTAAAATGCAAGTACAAACTACTGAGAGGATTGAAAAGAAAACTTGGTTTTAAGAAACGCTTTTGTTTTTACTGTGCTGGGGCCCATTTAGATTCAATTTACACTCTGTTTCCTTCGGATTTTATGGAGCTTTTACTTTCATGGCTGTGAACAGCATCTGTGTCAAAATCCCCATCATAGAATTAGGCCTGTGGAGGCGCTTTCTGACACGTTCCCCTGGATATGTGCAGAAAGAGGAGAGTCTCCGCAGTATAACTTGAGATCAGCTAGACAGCTTCCCACTATTAAAGCTGTCATGCCACTATCCATAAAGGGATCCCGTGTTTCCCTCAAACCTCTGTCTTTTTGAAGATTTCTCTGATTCTTCCATTGGATGTTCCCTTTTTAAATGGCCTCAGGATAAAAGTTGCTTGACACTATGAACTTCTATTATTCTACATGTAAAGACATAAAAAAATCCTAGGTCTAGCCTATTCATAATGGTTTTATAGGCAATATACTTATAATTGAGAAGATACCTGGTCTTTTACAGCAAGATCAGCATTATGTAATTTCACTAGATTTCTTACCTGGCCTGCAAAATATATTTAATTTAACATAAAATATGAGATGTAGCAGAACATACAAAAATATTTTAAAGGAAACAAAAAAGTTTGTCATCATCGAGACTGGCATAAAGAATTGATTGTTCAGTGTGGTGTGTCATATTTGGACTGAATGTTGTTCATGAATATTTAATTGGACTGATAGTTAAGGCTTTGTTGTTTTGCAAATCCATGGCTTCAAACTAAGAGGAAAGCACACCCAGAGTGGCCTCACTGGTGTGAATACAGCCACAGAACCAACGTGCTCACTGTCTCTGCTCTCTCATGCAGTAGCTACTGGTTGAGATTTGAAAGGTTGATACATTTAAATGGAAACTCTTTCTTGTGAGAACTGTCTAACCTAGTCCTCAGGAGGACTAGCAAAGACTAGAAGGCTACTCAGCATGAGCTTGAAGTTGATTATGACAGATATTGGCATTCTGTCTAAAAGCATGTTTGAAGTGAAATATTTTAACTGCAGCAGACTGAAATCTGTCATTGCTACCTGAGCATGTGTAAAAGTCTCTAGGCAGCCTTTAGAGCAAAATGGTTTAGTTGCAGAAGGCATGGTTTCCTGAAAGCCAAATTTTTTTGCTGTAAAAGACTGGACAATCCAACCAACAGTGGAAAACACAATCCAGCCTCTCTTGAGCTGCAGTTTACATTTAAGCAACAGTTCTTAAATGGGAAACTCTTTACAGGTCTTCTTTTTCGTTCAGTCTGTCTTGAATTAGCTATTCCACAGTCATAAGTAGGGATAGGTGGTAGTCACAACTGGGACGCCCTGGAAAAAGTACTTTTCTCCTTTGAGATAGACTTGCTATAGGCATGGTGCTTACAGATCCGTACTAGGGATTTAAGGGCTTGGATATGAGGGATATGAGAACCATCAGACACAGGGAATATTTATAGTGTCTGCCATGTTAAACCTCATAAGAAACATGGGTGTAGAGCTCTACTGGGTGGGCATGGCTGAACTTCTCATGGTGGCATCTGCAGCATAAAACAAATAGTGTAACTTGGCATCAGGGTGGCATCCTTTTGCTCACTGCCTGAGCAGATGGGAGTTTTGGTTGTGTGTAATATGGATGGATTTGTTAGCCTGGGTCAATATGTAATTGGTAGTATTTCAAGCAAGATCACTTGCTTAATAGACCAGATCTCTTTTCCAGACTGTGCAACCATGTAAGAATTATGGCTTTCCATTAGTAGGGACAAATGTAAATATTTTGCACATAGGTCTAAGATTTTTTAGGAGAAAAATAATCAGAAAACGTGAGATAAGAATTTGTTTCACTTTCTATTAATATGACAAAACCATGATCTATTGCTATTTATATTTCATCTTGCTATTTATAAAGCTAATACTTTTTCGTATTTTTATGCCTGCCAACAAATCACCTGCAGGAGTTATTAATTGTGAAGCAACTCAGAATGTTAATAATTAGAGCAGAGAGAGAGAGGTAAATTCAGAGGTCCTACTGCCAGCTCAAAACAGTGAATGCTTTAAATATGTCTTGGGTTTACATTTATTCAGAAATGATAGATTATGGGAAGATACAAGACCAAAGAGAGGTACCTTAGGAATATGCTGTTCTATGGAGGAGATATGCATACACCAGGTGTGTCAGACTGCTCCTATGACCTCAAGTGATTTTTGTTTGCATTGCTGGTTTTTAATTTTACTATTGTAAAATGGGAAGGTGCAGCTAATCAGACGTGTTCAAAATCTATTTTACCTCAATAAAGAACAAGTTTCTAACCCTGTACCCTACAAGAAAAAATACCTGTCTTCCCTTAACATCAGCTTTCTTTAGCTTTCCCATTTTCTTCCTTTTTCAATTCTATCAAATAGAGGGACTAATGTATGGAACCCAGGGCTCATTCCAGTTATGTGGTAGGTGGGACCTGTCTTTGAGTGAGTGAATTGACAGGAAAAACTGACAACTGTGGAAGAGGCAGGAAAGAGGGGTCTGTTGGGCTGTGTTGGGAGCTGGGTGTCCATACCCCTATGATCAAAGAGTGTACCAAGAACGCATTGCAGTCTGATGATTTTAACAATCATCCACTCTTCTTCCTGAGGTATTTCTGTGGTAGTGTGGCCCTGCTATTTGAGAGCAGAGTTCCTCTAAATCTAAAGTACATTTGCATTTTTCAAGATCCCTCTCCTGCACCTTTCTTCCCCCTCAGGCAGAAATCCAATACAGCTGTGACTTCACAGCCTGGCAGCAGCCCATTCCTGTCCTGCACAACCACTGTCTGTCGCATCCTTTTGGCACTATCGAGAAATCCTTTCAGGAGCTCAGCCCTGTATTCATGTGTGTGACCATATTCCAAACTAGCTCCTATTCTCCTGCCCTACTGCCCTCTGGTATCTATTCCACTTTGCTGAAAGATCACATCTGTTCACCCCAATTCAGGTCTCTGGTGTCACATTTCTGGCCCTCACCATCTCCCAGAATTTGAGCATTAGCTTCCAAGGCAGAAAAGAGCAGTGAGGAGAAGGGAGCACTTCCCATGGGATCCTGGGTCTGGTGCTGCTGGTCTTCAGTATATCATGGGAAGCAGGATGACAGCCAGGGCCCTGCTGAGTCCAGAGCTTCCTCTGGATCTATTCATCAGACATTCCTCATGCTTCCATTCTTCCTGTTTCTTTTCCGGTGAGAAGAAAAATAAAATGCAGAGACAAAAAGGAGGTCACAAATCAGGAATGCAACTGAATGAAGATGAGATTAAAGTAGAGAGGGAAAAAAGAAACTAGAGTTCTTAATATTTCCTTCATGCTACAGGGCAAGGCATGGATCAGTCCTTGTGTTATCCTAACTAATTTGTCTTCCTTTAAAAAACAGCCCTTTTATAGAGATAAGCTTGCTTAATCAAAAGGTTCTTTGATGAAAATATATCTAGCTAAAGTGCTGGTTCAGTGAGCATTTTCTTCGCAGTGCCATTGTTTGAAAAAATCTGTTTTGGTCTGTAGTACAGAAAAGGTGGAGTGCCCTGTAGAGATTTTCCCTGTTAGTATGCCAGGCAGTTGCTTATTTCTCCATTCAGTAATCCCTGAGCTGAACCCCTTGATTTACCATAGACAAATAGAAGTATTCACAATACGTGTAAATAAGCTTTTGGTTGTGAATAGGATTTGCTTGCTAGCTGTTGATCACTCTCTTTCTCTACTGTTCTTTATGCTATTGCTTTCAAAATCGGTGTCGTATAAAGTTAGAAAATATGAATTTTGAATGGATTCTTCACAATATTACAGCACTTAAAGGCTGGATGTTGTCAGAGGCAGATACTTAATCAGAGCTTAATCAACAAACTGGAAGAATCAAAATTAGTTGATGATCAAAACAAAATATAAATGTATTCTCTAATTGATTAGAGTGGCTTGGGAGGTTCTGTAAATTAAAAGATTTTGCTCAGCTGGAATGAAAATCAACCTTTCTTCCTATTTTCCATCCAGAAATAATGTTTAATAGCAGTTCAACAATCTCTGCTCCTGAGGAAAAGTAGGAAGAAGATAAAAGGAATAAAAATGGCTCATAGAAAATACCTGATAATATAAAGAGTGCTACTTTGTATGTGTGAATTTAATCAGGACTGGGGTGGAGGCAGGATGATGGGGAAATTCTTGCAGTGAAATATTTTTTGACATGTATTTTCTTGCCTGTCACAGGAAAAATAGTCTGTTAACACTTTATGCATATTTTTTTAAAGGAGGGACAGCAGCAGGAAGGTGGGGGGAACAGCTCTCTGTGCTGAGGTGTTCTCCTCCACCCTACATCTACCTTCCACTGTGTCCCCTGGGTAGGACATGTCACAGCAGGTCACTCAATCTGGTGAGAAAGGATGGTCCTTGTGAATGGCAAGTGTAGGACACAAGGAGGGACAGTGGCCATCCTGGTGGATAGGATGTCTCTGGCAGGTGTGCAGTGTCTTAGGTGCAACTTTCCCAAAACAAAATATTTTGATTCTGGGCCAAAATATTTCAGATTTCGACTTAATTTTTTTTAATATATTTCTAAGTTTGTCCAGAAAAAGCAGGTTTTTTCCAATAGACTGGTTTTAGGCCTAGAAGGGCTAAAAGTATGAAGTGTACAGCAGATCTGTACATCAGACTGGTGATGCAGAGGGAACATAACATACTGGATCAACAGATCAACACATCTGAAGTCTTTCTGCGTTTCTATTCCAGCTATGTTCATCTGTTTGTCAGTGCCTTTGAGAGGAGAGGTGTTGACATATAAAATCTGCACCAAGTGAGTTGGCATAGGCCTTAATATAAGTTAAATGATCCTTTAATTTTTTTTAAACTATTTTTAAGCAACTTTTTCTGTTTCCCAGTGACTGCTGCCACCATAGGAAACATGAGAAGCCCTCCAGAATGCAGATGCCTCAAAACAACTGCAGCTCAGGCAATTGAAAGGCCGTTTTAAATGATGAGTTTAAGTTTAAGATGACGCTGGCTGGTGCTATCCACAAAGACCTGCACCTATCTTATTGAAGTGCAGTAAAGATCCAGCCATCAGAATCTGTAGTCACATAAAAGTCACGGTGAAAGGCCTCATGGAATATTTTGTCATCAGGGAATTAAAGAATAATATTTTTACTGGGAAAAGTAATTGTAGGCATATTTACAAATAACTTATTTCCATATTTAGTGGGGTGGAGGGTGTTGTTGGAGACCTTCCCCCTTCCAATTATCATATTTGACATAAAACAATTATTTTTCTTTCACGAACACATCCAGTAAAATGAATATGAAAAGCTGTCAAGCGTGCAATTGTAATGGTATAGGATGAAAAGCTGGGAAGTGAAAAAGATGGCACATTGAGAGAGACATCTAATTTCTGAGTCCTGAAGTCTAACTCGGCTGCACATTGCACTCTTAATAATAATAGAAGAAAGGGGGGAAGAAAATAAATCAGATAGAATTTGTCAAGCAAAAGTTTGTGCATCTCAAAAATGAGAAGCAAAGACTTACAGCATGCATGCAGGGAAACTGACTTTTCTCCTCCAAAGATAGAGCAGCTTCTCACTCAAATTCTTAGACTAATTCTCTGCTTTCCATATCTCAGCGGTGTATGATGACAGACACCTGCAATTCAGCAGCCCAGTAAAAGGAGTGATTTTCAGATCTGTGTGATTTTTCAAGGTGCAAGCAACGAATGCAGTACAGCATCAGCTGCTGGGTGTACTGCCCAACGTGGCACATTGCAAAGTAAATCAGATAGCCTGCTACTTGGAACAACTCGCCAGGAACACTGTTAGATAGAAAAATAAAAAGTAGGATAAATAGTCTGCAAAAATATGACATGGAAAAAATAAGAATGATCTATTAAATGGGAAAAAAATCTACTGATGTCACATCAGAATACCCAGCAACTTTGGAATATTATTATTCTTGTTGGTTCAGCTGCCTCCAATTAAGTATGTACCATATGTGATAATGTAAAGATTCTAAAAAATTCACTAGGCATAATTATTTTTTGGGAGAAAAACATAGTGTTAAGTATATTTTAGATTTTCTCTTTCCTCTTTGCATCCCACCCTCTTTGCTCTAAATGGTTTTCTTCTAAATGCCTAAATCTGGATTTCCTGGCAACATGGAAGTTTTATAAATTAACTGCCTCTGCCTAGCAACTGTAGCAGCATTTCAGGGACAGTTAATGATTTACAACAACTCGAAGTAAGGGAAAGAAAACCTCACATGCCAGAGTGGCTCTTGCACTATCCTTGAGAAAACTCATTTGCAGGGAAAGCTGCACCACTGAGAATCTTTTCTAGAGCTCCGATCACTCTTTCTGTCGACAGCTCAATGTTCTAGTGTGAAAAAAGGGCAACACTTGACACCCCATCCGCCCTTTATTGAAGTTTCAGCTTTGAGGTCTACTGCTACAATATGTGCACATCAGTCCCACAGAGAAAGTGGGGCTTTTAAAAATAAATTTATATACAAAGTTGCATAGCCATCTTAACCAAGTATATTTAGTTTTATTAATTTTAAATGCCTTAGTGACCATCATGGGTTTATGGTTTCCCAAGTACAAGGAAGTGGAGCAGAGCTATTCTCCTACCACTTTGTCTCCTCAGTTGCCAAAGAGCAATGAGGAGGTGTGGATGTGTAAGCAAATGGGCTCTGGCAATGGCAGGAAAGGGGGCTCTAATGCACTCGGAGGCTGCATGTTGGATGTTTCTTTTCCCTCTTTGCCACTGCTGGTGGGATGCTTTCTGTCTCTTACTGATTTTCTTCTGGGGCAGCCTCTGTTCAAGCCCCAGCCCTCAGAGTGCCACATGGAGAAACAGCTCACTCAAAGGCTGTCGAAGTGGAACACATAAGAAAGTTGAGAGAGCAGATGAATTAAGATAGTTTGAAATTAAGAAGCTCTTAAACAGATCCAATCAACATGTCTCTCTTGAGCAGAGGTTGGAATGCTGAACTATAGGAGTCAGAAACATTTACATTTTAATGGCATTAAGTAGGACATGGGGCAAGAGCCTTGAATTTCTCTACTACAGTTTTTGTCTTCAGAATGGGAGTGGCTTAAGGACATGAGAGGTTCATATCTACTGACAACAGTGACTGTGCCACAGGACATCAGCCAGGGACTAGGACACAACTGGGACAGAAGCTGAGCAAATGCAGAAAGCAAGAACAAGAAATCCTAAGCCCAAAATAATTATGTGACTTCAAACAGCAAGTTCTCAAAGTTAATATAGAGCAGTTGTATAACAACAGCCAAAGGATAATCAATAGAATGAAGATGTCCTCAGTATGATTGTGTCAAGAGCTCTGGAAAGGTAAGCCATGGAATTCTCAATAGGAGCAGAAATCAAGAACTGTGGTAAGTCAGATAAGGCTGAGTGCAACAGGACCTTACGCAGACATATCCCACACACTTTGGCTGTGACTCTTCTCATTACCATTGCTTTTTCAGTAACACTGAATTCAGCCACAGATGTTTAAAAACTGTTATTAGAGATTCTGTGCTAGGCAGAGAAAAAGGAAAAAAAGGAGCTGTATCAGCCTTGTCTTTCTCTTTTAGCTTTCATGCAGCATTCACAGGGGAGCCTCTTGAAAAAGAATCAGAGTTCAGTGAAAATGTACTGTAAAAAGGCCTTTGATGAATCCTGGAGCTACCCTGTTGCTTTACACCAGCTAAAAATACATGCTATTAAAAGGAAAGTAATCATGATTGTATTCTGATGGCATCTTCTTTCAAAAAGGTGTTTTATGTCTGTGTCCTATCTAAGAAAATAGCTGCCCTCCCAAGCCTGCAGGTAGGTAAATAATTTGTCTGGGTTGAGCAGCAAGTCTCTGAGACAGTGGAATTTTCTTGTAGCTCTGTGCTTCAGAAACACTGAGAATAAAGGGCAAGGGTTTCATGACATTCCATTCGGTGGTGCTTGGAAAATAGTGTTTATGTGTTTATGAGTCATTAAGTGAAGCCAGTTGCAGACTTACAGAGGCACACTTTTTCTCAGGGTATAAGTTAAAATAGATCCAGTGATGTTACTAGAGCTGACAAACTGGAAGCTTAGGCACAACGTTGCAAAATGGTTTAGAAAATAAAGTACCCAGTTGTTTAAACCTGCAATGTCTAATTTTAAGTTTTATGGCTACGATTGAATTTGGTTCAAGCACAAGATTTTGAGTCCTAATTTCTGCGGTCAAAGAACTAGTGTCCTACCAGATCCCACACCCTGGAACACTTCAAATGAGAAGGAATCAGCTAAAATGGAGGAGAGTGTGGGACAGGTCTTCCTCTCTGTGAGTAGTAATCTCTTAATGCTCCGAAAGGCTTGTTTCAAATCCTCTAACCTACAAAATGAGGTTGCTGTTGTTATACTTCTTAGCTTGTCATCCCGAATGTCACTACCAGCTATACTGTTGAGTGTTTCAAGGGGAAAAAACACACAAGCCTCAGATTTTGAAACAGTTCCATCTGTATTTGGCAGTAGCCACGTTTACTTCTTTACAGCTACCTTGGATCTAGACAATGTGTTTAAATAAATAAATAGAGGCCGCCTTTCCAAGAGGCTTCAGAGTACAAGCAGAGGCAAATATTAAAGTGCAATAATAAAGGAGTAGGAGTAGACAAATTTGGGAAGGTTAAGAGATTAATAAAGGTGGAGGCTTTTTTTGTTGTTGGAATTTTCTTTAGCATTGTGGACTTTGTTGTATCACCATGGCATGCTGCAGGTGCTAGAGAAATGAGAAACCTCAAGGCTCCTGGTTTGCATTGCCTCTTGTGATATCTCAAAGCTTCTGGAAATCATCATTCAAGTAGTTACTGCATACCATTGTTCCTTATCTTGGGTAAAATTCATCCTTGTGCAAAAGGCATTTGCATCACCTCTGGATTGCCAGACTTTCAGTGCTGTAGAGAGCAATGGCACTGAAGAAGAGACTGGAAAAAGGTGGCAGAGTACTCTGCATGAGACGTGACAGGGTTTGTGTAGTGTATGTAACCATAAAACCTTGAGCATTTATACTCTTTAGCATGGTGTTTGCACGTTCTTGATAAATTTTGTTGCAAAATAATTAGTGTTCGCTTAAAGATTTATCTCCTGCAGTCCAGTTACTAGTTTGGAATTTCAGCTTGCTTTTTTTTTTCCCTGGTGTTTTTGCCAGGTTCTAAGGACAGGGTGGCAATGAGAGTGTTAAAAAAATTATTTACAAAGGCTCCAAGTAGTATGAATAGGAGAAAAAGAGTCAAATATCCAGATCATTACCCTTTGGGAAAATGAGAAAGCCCATTACATTGTGGGGGGTTTTTTGTGGACTTTTAATAATATATTTCAATAGATGTTTGGGAACTATACATGAATGCTACTGTATTTCTTCTTCTTTACATCCTGTCTGTAAGACCAGGTGGACATCTGAAGTGCAGTGAAAGTTTTCACTCATGTAAGAATTGCTTTGTGTATCATGATGGGAAGAAGCACTAGAGTGTGGTGACTACTATCCTTTAAGCATTTGATACCTCAATTCCAATTTTGGCTTGAGTTTCAAATGAAAGTAAGTAAATACTTCATCTTTAAGCCTTAAGTTTTTACTGATGCCCTTGATGAAAGTATCCATCACAATAGTTGATGTAATTGTGTGGGTCTTCCTCTGTTGAGGACTTTAGAACCCCTAGCAGGGTTATTGATGGTTAAAGATGAAATGTACGTCTCATACTCAGTGCATAAAAACTTCCACAACAGCAGATTTGTTCAGTTTGGGAACAGGGCACATTTTCAGAGCATTTTCAGGAAAAATGAGACCATCAAGTCCCTGAAATGAGCTGCTGGAATCATTGTCACAGTTCCAGGTTCAGTTTGGCACCCACTGTGGCTGCACCTGCTGATGCCTGTTATGTTGACAGGTACAAATCACCAGTCATGAAGGAGAAAACCATGAAACAGGCAAAAACTAGTGCTGACTGCATAAAGTAATTACCAATCCCAGAGCCTGAGGCAGCAGTACCTAAAAGGAAGCAGGTGGACCACCAGGGACTCTGTGTTTTCCTCCCACCCCTCGAGTACGAGAGCTGCCAAACATGCAGAGACATTTTGCAAAGTGCTTGCTGAAGAGAGACTCTCAAGGATGTGACAAACCCATCTCTCCCTCTTCTTCTTTTACACACATCTTTCAAATACCTACCCGCCTTACAGAGATTTTCCACTTATATTCTGAAATTGAATGTATTTTGCATCTTTTATGAATGTGCTGAGTGTAAGCAGAGAAAGATGGAGTTTTTGTGTGGTGTTGAGCAGTGTGAGCTTTAGTTTGGCCCTGTGTCTAATTAGGTGGCTTTTTTAGTGTGTGCTCTGTATGGGCTAATTAGAGGAGTCTGGCCTACAGCCAGGCTATTTCTTCCTTAAAGGTTTGGTTGCTCTACAGCTTTGCTGGAACAGATTTGTCTTTCTGGTTCAGACTGGGAATGAATAAATACCACAGGTGGCAGAATACGAGCACAGAACGTTACCTGCCTTGTTGATAGAGACAGACTGTAAGTCCTAAATGGATGATATTGGCACTTGTCAAAAGTCAGTTCTGCTCCTCGCTGATTATCAGCGACATTTCAGCAAAATGTCCAGCAAAGCTGCAGTCACAGTAATTGCATAACAATTGCAATCCCAGGCCTGTCTGGCCTTTCTGGAAGCAGAATGGCTATTTGTTATACAGTGGGTAGGTTTTCAAATGCCCTGGCAGTGTCAGGTTTGTTAGTGAACTGTGTGCCTTGCTGAAAAACTGCCTAGGGATCAGGAGTAAGGCACAGACAGAAATGAATGGGATCTACTTTAGCTGAGCCTGGCACAGCACAGAGGGGTGCCCAAACAAATCCCAGTGTCTCAGAGGCAGAGTAAGCAAACTTGCAAAACGGAAGTCTTTGGAGCTATGTTTTCCCTCTTCTTGTTTTTCCTGGTTTCTGGTTTTACTCCCCATATGTATATCACATTTATTACCTCCCTTCTACTCACTTCACTGTAATGCTTAATAAGAAATGTTGTTTTATTGTCATAGATAGTGACTATTGTCACATGCACACCTCAGAGCACTGTAAAATAATGGCTGAACTTGAGAAAACTCAGCAAAAAATTTACTGTTCCCTGAAAGGTGGGATTTTCACCAACTATGCAAAATGCAAAGTGACCAGAGCAGGAGCATAATGTCTTGTAACTATTCCTCTATTAGCAGGCATATTCTGCCCTTCTTTCACACCCATGATCATGGTATAGCACTCTTTCTCAGTGTTTCTTGCAATTGGTGATGGATTTCTTTATGCTACATGTGGTCCCAGATGCTGACCATATGAACCCTAATCCTCAGACTAGAACAGAAAATTGGTTTGCTGGATTATTTACACATAAAAAGGCAAAATCCTTAGCTCAATTTATGCAGCTGAATGGAGCTCATCAGTCGCAGAGAGCTGTAAGACCTGACCCCACACCAAGCCAATAAATTGTGGCCTAGAGGTGGTGAGGCTAAGCAGACACTCGGCGAGGAAGGATATGTGGTGATATTACCAGCATGCAGTAACAAAGAGCTCTGCACTCGCAGAAATTGAAATTCAGAAATTCACTACTGAAAATTGGAAGAGAACTGCGGAGAACAAAGTGATTTGTGCAGGTGAGTTCCTCAGGCAGCCCCTGGACATGTATTTCAGCCACGCTCTTCCACTTGTGGGAGCTGGAAGTGCTGCTGCTACGCAGCTGGCAGGTGCCATCCCTCCCCTGCCTGTCGGCACTCTGGTCAGGTGTCCTGGCTGTTACCTCCTGCCTCTCCATTTCTGCCTGTCCTGCTCTAACTCCGCTTCTCATGCATCGTGCTTGTTCTCATTTTCACTCTCAGCTGTATTTTGGCCCGATTTCTTTTTTTGCCATTAACCACGTTCCTCTTGAGGTGTTTAACGTAAATCGACAGGCCTAAGTCAAATAAGGGTTTGGCACTTCCCTGAGGCTGGGAGCAGAGCAGCCATCTGGGCTGCAAGCCCTGCTCCGAGGCTGCAGGGCTGTGCGTGGTTTTGGGGAGAGATGCTGTTAGAAGATGAGTGGGCAGAAGGCATCAGCTGCTGCTTTTAATTACAGTCAGGGGTGTACATCATGGAGGTCCAGAGTAAAGTTGATTTCTTTGCTATTTTTTCCCTGTATTTTCACCTCACTGAATGATATTAGAGTCATTTCTCACAAACCTATCAGGAGACCTGAGAAAACCTGTTCCAAACCCTGAGGGTCCTTCTCAACCTCAAACAAATCATGTATCACAGTCAGGAGGCCTAAGAAAGAGTTGGGGTCATTGTCCTCTTTTCACTTGTCTGTGACTCGAGAAGGAACACCTGTGGTTGTGGCAGTGGGGAAAGGCTGTTTGGCTCGGTGGGCTTCCAGCCCTTCCCTCTGCACCCACGTGCTGGTTTCTAAAGGGACAGAGCTGCAGGAATGTGCCCTTCCCTTTGCACACCAAGTCAGCAGGGACATGGGGCCATGTAAAAGACACAAGGTGACCAGAGGCAGCACTTCTGTCACTGCAAAAGGGGAGGGATGGGACAGCCATGTAATTGTCACATGGGAACTTTTGATATAGAGGGAATTCTCTTCCTCGGAGTGTGGCAAAATGTGGGGGATAGTAAAGGACCAAGAGAGAAAGTCTGTGCATTCTCAGTAAAGCAGGCCCTCAGTGTTAAGCTCATGGCTTTTCACAGACTTGTGGTGTCTTCAGTCTTGCCCAGAAAGTATTGTGTTTGCCCAGGTGGAAGTAACTCTTCCAGGTTTCCCACACAGCACATCGAGGGGACAGGAAAGATGCAGAAAATAACAAGGGAAAGTTCCTGTGGGAGTCAGAAGACCAGTCCCAAACAAAGTCAGAGAGTCACTGTACGACACTAAATGGGATAGTTCTTGCTTCAGAGCCAAAGGGCAGCATGGTTCAACGTCATCCTCCTAACTTCTAGAAAAGGGAGTAGGAAAATACAGTGCTGGGTGAGAAAGCTGAGTCAGTGATGTCAGAGTGCAAGAGGCTGCAGCTAGAGCAAGAGAGGAGATGGAAACCGAGCCAACAGGGACAGGAAGAGATTGTGCCAGCAGTAGGAGTTGAAACCCAACCTTGAGCAAATCTGCAGTGTGTAGGAGCACCAGCAACTTCAGCAAGAGCTAGTGCCCTCCTCGAGAGAAAGAGAAATAAAATGCATGCAGGCTGTCTTTGGGTTATCGTGGGGGAATCTTGACACAGAGATGTCTTCTTTGTGTTATTTACTACTCCAGGTCAAGGGTCTGACACTCTTGGATATAACTGTTATTTGACAGTGGTTTCTCAAGTTACTTTCTGGTTCCAGAAGGACTAAGGAGGTGATCTGTTGTATGGAGGGAAAAACACATGGTCCTTGGCCTTACTATTTAGCATTTTGGGAGGGACACAATGCAGAATGTTCCTAGTCCCAGGGAACCTCCAGACACAGCTTCTACAGCTCATTATATTTTTCACTTTATCACAAATTAAGGTATTTTTCAATGACTGTTGCTAGGCTCTTTGCTCAGCTTATTCTATGAAGGAAGCAGAATGAGTTTAAATCTCTGAATAGGTAAATTAAGCTGTATTTCATTTCTTGCTGTTGAACTATTAACATCTGCAATGAGTTTGGGAGCTCAAACCTTCATCTTAACCCTAAGGAATGAAAAGCCCTTAAACATCTAGGAGAGGGCAAAAGCAAGGATATGTGGAATTAAAAACAAGCTTCAGAGGATAAACTGCACAGTGAATTATGATTCATGCTGCAACACGGATTGGAGCTTGTCTCACACAAGGAATCATCAGGAAGCAACAAGCAGTTAAGGATGAACCCAGAGCATGCCTGCAATTTTAATGACAGGAGCCAATCCTCAGTAGGCATGTTTGTTTGTTTGTTATGGTGAGCCTGATGAGCTCATTTTGTATGCTGCCACCCAAAGAGCATCCTTCTCTTCCTCTCTGACTCGAGCATGAGTACGTAGGACGGTGATCTTGTACGAGGCTTAATGTTTCAGGCAATGTGTATCCTGTTTGGAGTAACATTAACCGAGCATTTTGGCACATGCAGGCGCACTAACAGATTGCAAAACCACACTGAACTCCAAGGAAAAGAAGCTGTTGCCTCAGATGGCTCTCCATCCATTGATGTAAGCCAGCCAGATTTTCCCCCTTGCATTTAGTCCTAAGATTTGTCTGGGGTTTTTTTATCTGCCTCCTACTTAAAGGCAAGGTGATTCTCTGCTGCTGAGTGTGGGGATTGTTCCAGCTGCTCTTTAATTTTAAGGGCTTCATTATCAATTCACAGCTGTACAGCTTAGCCAGAGGAAGAGAGGGCAAGCACAGCTCCTTCTCTCCTACTGGTTCCAGGTAGTTAACTTGTGTACATTACTCCTGTATCCCCATTTTCTGAGACTAAGAGCAAATAATGGCCAAACACATGGAAACACTAACGTGCCTCTGTTCCTGTGCTGCTTCAAAGCCCTGTCACCCTTGCTGTGACCATGCTGGTTACAAGTTCCAACAGTGCATAACCTGATTTGCTGCAGGAGATGTGAGTGTCCCAGAACTGTGTTCTTGCACTGATGAGATTTTCCTGAGAAGAGGTCATGTCTTTCCTCGTTGTCTCTGATGCAAATCCATGGCAGATTGACTGACATTAATGATCTAGGAGAGAAGGTTCTCCACATCCCTTTTCATTAATGGAGAAGGTCCTGCTCTTTCTATAAAGATTGCATTTCAGTGGTTTTGGGAATTCTGTAGTTTAATGAGGTGAATGTTCTTCTTGAGAATGACAGGTTTGCTACTGGTGTTGTTTATTTTTATGATGTTTTATGTCCTTGAGGTTTCGTAGGCTGAAATAAACTAGGCAAAGTAGAAAGCCAAAACGCAAATAATGTTTAACATCTGTCAGGTATTCAGCTGACACAATGAAAAGGGAATGTGGAGTTATCGGTACTTCTTTTAAAAACTGGAGGTTTACAAATTGAAATAGCCCAAGTGAAAATCTCAAAATGAGATGAAAACTAGCTTCAGTGCTTCAGCTTAATGGGTTTTGTGGAGGTTTTTTGTGATTCCTTCCTTCCTGCCCCAAACACTCTAGGGACATTTAAGCTTTCTAGTGATGATAGGCAGCTAAATATTTCTGTGCCTTTAGGACTTGCTACAAAATATAGAGCCCAAATCTATCATCCTTTGGTGAGATAAGGCACAGGGAGCCTCCATGCCATGGTAAATGTGGGAGTGAAACAGTGTGAGGTGAACGGCTGGGGCACTGCCCCTGCCATGGCAGATGGGCGAGGTGCCCCCTTGGGACAGGGGAAAGCCCAGTGCTCAGTGATTTATGTGTTCCTCCCTTTGGTCTCTCCCACCACAAGCCCTGGGTTGTACCAGGACAATGTTTACCTCAACAGAGCGAGCAAGAGCCTAAAGCTTTCTTCATCCTCCCAGAGAGTGTCCGATTGCCAGGTGGCAGCCAGACTTCCGTACTGCTCCATGGAGACGTTAGCATTAAGGATGGCCTGATGTGGTAATCTTCACTTTTCTCTTACAAGCAACTTTTTGTTTTATTTGCTAGAATGACAAAATAGCAAAGGCCAGGGGCTATGCTAGTGAATGGTGACAGAGACTGCAGCTGAAGTAGTGGGTCTCTGCCTGGCACCTGTGCAAAGTCTAGGAAGAGTTAAACAGCTGCTAATGGTGTAAAAAAAAAAAATCAACCTGAGAGAAATATTCTAGGCACCATTTCCACTGGGACTCACAAGATCCCAGACAACTTCTACCCCCGAGCTCCTTCTTGGAGGTGCCTGTCTTCCTTCCAGCCATGTTGTCCCTCAAAATGTGTATGTTGAGGAGCAGCCAGAGCAGGTCTGGTGAGTGCCTCTCTGCTTGCCCAGCTGGGGAGCACCGCCTGCTTCACACTGGGGATGTGATTTGTCCCCCACCACACCTGTGGCCAAGGTCATTAAGACCCCGAGCACCCTCTTCACTACTGGTTTTCACTGAGGAACCAAACAAAGACTTCAACAACGAGTATTAAACCATTTCCTGCCGTATTTGTTCCTGCCTGCAGGTGGGTCCCTGTTTATTGGGCGTGTTGTCAGCAGGGCACAGCAGTCCCACACCTACTGCACAGGACAAGCCCAGTGCTGCTGGGATGCTCACCACTGCAGGGGACTGTTCTGCATGTCCCAGGCTTATACCCATGTGCTGGCCACCAGAGGGATAAATACGCCTTGGGACCAGCCCCACGTGCCTTGCTGGCAAAGGCTGTAAGCTATTACTGTGACAGATATGATAGCCTAAAAGGATAGGAGTGAGCAGTGTTGGAGAAGTAGCACTAGTGCAGGAAAAGATTCATATCAAGCAATTTGACAATGGGGACTGCTTTCTCCAGGCAGAAATTTCCAGTAACTGGGAGAACTTGGTTTTACTCAGTGATTTTTTTTTTTCTCTGTGTCTTTATATCAGAGCTCACTTGTTTCTTACTGATTAAAAGAAAAAAAAATTTGGAACCAGCAGAAATGTTTTACAGTTTAGTTCTTTAGAATAGGAAAATCAATCAAAATATTTTAAAAATAGAAGATAATAACTGGAGCCACTCATCAAGATTTAGGACTAACTGCAGGCTTGATTGAGGACTCTAAAATTAACTTTTATTTTGTTTTTCATGTAAGCATGTGCAAAGCACAACTCAGTAATTATCAAACTGAAATGTCACTGAAAAATGGCTTAACTGGATCTTTGTATTAGATTAAAACAGAATGTCTTTTCCTGCTGTAAATCTCTTCAGCAAATGTTCTCTATCTCAGAACACGCAGCTCCTTATTTGAGACTATGTTTGTACTTCAGATATTTTGCAAGGCATAAGCCATGTATGTACTCTACTTCATTAGGAATACTCTGATTTACACCAGATGATGAGTTGGTTCTACATTTATTCTTTGTTAGTCCATTTACATTTCTCTGTCCATGGATTTAAAGTCTGCTGAAAACGGGTATCATCCATTAGCAGACTCAGTGCTGTCCTGAGCTGCCCTTTCTCGGTGTCTTCCTCGAATCTTCATTGCTTGTGAGCAAGAGGTGGAGCCAAGTGAGACATGGAGCTTAAAACATATTTGCCTGCCCTAAGTTTTTGTGCCACTTCTTTCTGTAGCTCTCAATCATTCCAAGGTTAGAAAACCATCCAAAAAAATCTCTGTGTGCAGTATAGTTTGCCTCCTGTTCTCATCCCAGAAAATCAAGGTTATTTAATGATGTAAAGCACAAAGAAGCTGTGATTATAAGAAACCAGACCAAACATGCAGTTTTAGTTTTGGTTGTAAAACATTCTGCATTGTTCCCAAATTGCAATAAAAATTGAGGCCTTTATGCATCCTGATAAATAAGAACAGGTGATTTCTAAGGTAAGTTTTGCACAACACCTTATAGGCACCAAAGGGGGCTCTGGAGACTGGGTCCCTATTCCAGTTTCTCATAATGCTGGGCTGTAATGAAGTCACTTAGCTCTTAGCTGCTCTACTGCAAAACTGAAAATACTTTAATAGATCATCTAAATGGGGCACCTGGGCATCTGTTCCAAATGTTGGTCTCCTTCCTTCCCTCCTACAAAACAATGGTACTTCTATATTCAAATTACCTTATTTCATACAGGGCAATGGTGTTGTCATGAGAAGAAAGAAAAAATTAATAGCCTAAAATAAAAGTAGAAGAGTGTTTCCAGCATGGGAATGATAGGTGTTTGTCTAAGACCCAAACTGGCTCTCTCTTGCTGGCTTTAAATTAATATTAAATAATATATGTATGAACATTTCAGAATGAGTTAAACATTTTCTTCAAATTAAATCATTGCCAGATTTAAGCTAAAATTTCTGTTACCTTCAAAGCAGGAAATGCTTTAAGATAGAAAAAGAATTAAGCCGCTCATCTTGGAGCCATCAAACCAAACATCTTCATTTCAACGTGGCGTGGGGTTTTTTGCAGCAGAGTTCCTTCCAGAAGCCATCTGATTAAACATTAGCAAAGCTGTTTAGTCAACCCAAACACTTAGACATGTATTTTTCTTCAAGGAAATTAAAAAAAAAATCTAAAAATGTTTTTCCCAGCTCTCAGAGTTGCAGCAGGCAGGACTTCGTTATCCTCCTATGACCTCCAAGTCCTGGATGGCTCTTTCACTTAGGTCTGAGCTTCTTCTAAACAGAAACTACCAAATCCAGGACTGTTTCATGAACCATAAAGTACATTAGCCATCAAAGGGAATGGAAACTTTCCTCCATTTGCTGAAGAATTAATAAGCAAAATGCAATGACAGTTACAATTTAAGAGGCAGGAGCACAGCCCTGGTTGCCTGGAAACAGGAGGATGCCTTTGGAAAGTCACACCAGGCTTGCTTAGGAGAGCAGTTCCAATACAAACTGATACCCGTCTTTTCCTTTTAAAAAACATGACTTTTCTCATTGCTTTTTATCAAGACTTTAATGAGTTCCAAAATTCATTAATGTTTACCATATATTTCAGTGTTAGGATACATCAAGCAGTACCCAGGAATTAGAGATGGATCTGAGTAAGGGTCCCACATCCAAACTTTGAAGATATTATTCAGATTCCATAATTCTTTTTCTTGTACTGATGACCAAACTGCTTAGGAGTGTTCAAACCTGGGTCAACCTATATAAGTAGAGCAAGCAGAAGTTTGGGTTTCTTTGCCAGAAACCATACATGAAGTTAGGCTCAGTTTAAAGCCTGTCTTTCTTCTTAACCAAGCTGCTTTAAGGCAGTGTGCATAAAATAAGCTCTATGTCTGCAGGAAAACCAATACCAAATCCTTACCAGTTGTGGGAAAACCAAAAGTAATCATTGTATTAACATTGCCAATGCACTCAATTTTCAGGCATGCTTTCCATGCAACTTCAGCAGCAAAACCACATAAAATAATATCCCCTGTGCTAAAAAGACCTTCAGAATCCAGCATATATTATGGCCTATGAGTATGACATTGTAATTAAACCAAAGCTGCAAGGCACTGGGTGAGTAAAAAGTGTTAATAAACATTCCAACCAGCCTGGGACCGTGTTCCTGGGCTGCTGGAGCTCAGGTGGAGCACCAGCTCCACTTAGACCAATTACCAGCTCCAGAGGTGCCAGGCTGACCTACACTGTTCTGCCATCTCTCACCTGTGACCTTTTGGAGGCATGCTGAGCTCTAGGGACACAAACCATCCGCAACAGTCAAAGGAAAAATGGAATTTCTTTGAAATTACTCTCCTGGAGTCAGCTTCACCACAGAGCCCCACCTTTGGGCTGTGAGGACTATCTGAGAAGGAAATGCAGGCCTGCCAGGTTTCAGCATCACAGCCCTTTAAATGTGGTGACTAACTTGATGATAGCATCCAGTATGTTACTTAATTTGTGGGTAAAAAAAATACAAATCCAACACTTTGTCTCCCTTTAACCATTATTTGTGCCCACTACAAGTGAGCATGGGAAATGTCTTGCCTTCCACATGGTGTTTTGCAGAGCATTTAATGTTCCCAGCTTCTGAATAGCAGAAGTAGACACACTAAGAACAGACGTTTTCAGGGTCCCCAGGCATGGAAGGAGTTACTCTGTTCAAAAATGAGCTAAAAAAGAAAAAGACTTCAGAGGGCAGAAGAGGATAGATTCAGGATTCCAGCTTTATGCCTTACACCCTCAGTCTTTGATAGCTTGAAACTTTCATTACCACAGTTTCCCTCTGTGTTAAGGTGGAGATAATGCATTTTTCCTGGGACTATTGTGACAGCTAGTGCTTTGCCAATTGCTTTGATGTCTTTGAAGAAAAAATACTCTATCTGCTTAAATTTAGACTGACAGAACATTGTGAATCAGGTGCAGGTGCCTTTGACCAGATTCCTGTGGAGCCCCTTATTGCATGAGGTATGGTGGTTTTGTCAAATGCAGGTTTCCTTTTTTTATTGCTTCCCAAACGATCATGATGTCCTCCACGATGTGACACTTTTGCTGAGAATTGTTTGTTCTTGCATAACTCCTGTGTGTGCTGAGAAACAGGAATAGTTCATGAGAGACTTTGTGCCTGGTAATTCTATCAGTTTTTATCAGGTTGCAGAGAAAGAAGTGGCAGTAAATTGAATGTCTTACCTTGAAAAGCTTTCAAAAAGAAAACGTGACATGGTGAATAGATGCCTGGAGGGTAAGGGTTTTTTTCTTCTTGGGTTACAGGAGCACAGACAGGTCAATATGACAGAGCTAAGTTAGTATTCATGAGGTGACTTTCCCTTTGCCTTGAGAGCTCGCCGTAATGGCTTGAGAAACGTGCTCCACTGTGGTGGCTAAATGGCAGGTTGTATCCAGCCCAGAGGCTGGGGGAATGGGGACAGGTTCTGAATACCAATAAAGTAGGAGCTGATGATTGCTGCAATTTACCAAGGGCTGTGAAGCACCTGAGACAGACAGCAAAACCTTCCCTTTTACTTCTCTTGTGGGTGTTTGTCAGAGTTCATAGAGAATACTGCACAGCAGCTCAGACAGCTAAAGAATTTTCTCATTTCATTGGTTCATATGGCACCAGGCCTCATGGAAAGCATAGGAACCCCTTATCCTGTGATCCCAGCATCCTGGGACCTTAAAATGGTTCCTCCCAATAAATTAAAGTTCGTGTTATCAACCCAAAGGACGAAGGGGAAGTGGGGTGAGGGGGAGTCCCTTGAGTATAGCTGGTTCTCAACCATGGTCTATTTGTGTAAAATCTGAATGTTGAAATTCTGTGAACATCCAGCTGTGGGTAGATTAAGTCATTTACCATATTTGTGAGAAATACTAGGTTAAATGTCTCCATTTGCTATTTTTCCTAGCACTTTTCAGTACCATGGGCCAAAACTTCAGCTGGCATAAATCATCATTAGGCATATGAGTATAGCAGCAGCTGAGGCCCAAGAGCTTGTATGGATGGGTTGATCTGCATTTAGCCTTACATTCCTGGTTCCTTTTCCATGTTGTTTTTGTTGTTGTTGTTCCCAGTTTGTTTCCCTCTCTGTGAGATTTCTTCCTCAACACTAAAGAAATAAGCATGTCACATCTATTATGAACAGACTGTTTACCGTTTCTTCAGATCCCTGTATTTGGGGCACTCACAGCAAATTCGATGCAGCCAGAACTTGGCACGTTATGGTTCCCATGGCATGGCTTGTGCTTGCTGAGGCAGCATCACATCAGTGCTGGCAGCGAGTGCCTCTGGAGGCAGCACAGATCTCAGCCTGCTTTCTGCACTGTCCGTGCCCAAATCCAGCCTTGCAGCCCGCAGGAAGGCAGGTCTGGCTGTTCTTAAATCGACCTAGCAGGAAACAGAGGCCAAGAAGAGCCATTTAGCCTGCCTGCTCCTGATGTTTGCAGCCTGACCATGGATATATGCCCAACTTCATGAGCTCTATTTGCTGCTGCTTTGCTGATGAAATGCACTTAGTGACTAGCACAGCCGAAAAGGAGGCAGCTACTCCAAAGAAGAAGCAGGCATATACACACTGGGGTACGTGTACAAATTACGGACTCAGCAGCTGCAGTTTTGTCTGATTTAGATGGAGTACACTTGGAGATGATGAGAGAATTCAATGGATTCAGGATTTTGTAACTTGCCTGCTGTTGGGTGCAGCACAGGGGGCCTGCATGGAACAGCTCCCTGGAGCAGAGCAGCCCGGTCCTTTCCAAGCAGCTTTCCTTACCAAACAGGAGAATAGGAATTGTACCCTAGCTGACATGTGGAGCACCCTACTGGACATAAGCATTCCCCAGGCACTATCATTCCAGTTAAATGTGTTATCATGGCACATATTTTGCAGGCAGATGATTTAAGCTTTTTTGTTAATGAATTACTATTAGGCTGTACAGAGTGAAGAGCCCTTGTTGCTCCAAGCGTGGAGGTAATTACTGAAAGTAGACTTTATAAGGTGAAAAACACTCTGTCTGCACCCAGCTCCTCTGCAATGCCTTCACCCGTGTTACAGCTGGGGTGACTCCCAGAAAACGCCACAAGGCTCCCAGGTGTCTTGTGAGGAAGCTGATGCCAGGTCCTGTGTCACAGGGACACCTGCTGGAGACAGAGCCCGCTGCCCTGCACCGCGGTTATGCTTTGAAATACTGCTAAATTCTCATTTAAATGCAGCTAAACTCTCATGATTTTCTTTCCTCAGCTAATTGTATTTCTCTGTGTCTTTAAGTTTCTCAGGCAGCAGCACGTATGAGCAGCTGATTAAAAATTCTCTTTGATGTACATGATAACACAGATGAGTGACCTTGCACCATACTACAGCACTTGTCAAAGTGCTGCTTCTGTAAGAGAGTTTCTTGCTGCTGCTGCCTCTGTGAAGCGTCCTGGCTTAGTCCTTAGGGAGGTGTGGGGCTGCACTGTCCCCTCTGACCAGAATGTCATCTGGAGCTGACACTGCTGCAAAACCTCGGGAGAAGAGGCTGTGTATTTCGTTCTGTCCCATAAGCAGAGCAGCGTATTCCTCCTTGCACACCGTTATGTGTTACAGACAACATCCCACACATCCCCTTCCCTGCTCCTCAGGGGCAACAAGTACCCTCAGAAGCAAATGGAAGGAACACACCCTATTCCTCAGGATCACTCTGACAACAAGCTCGATGCCTGTCGTGCAGAGCAGGGGACAGTCCTTTGTGTGGTGGGTATTTCTATACCACTAGCTGTGCTGTGGAGCTGTAGAGATAACAGCTGTTAGTACTGGCTTTAAGAGATTTACTGCTTAAGCATTTAGGAATAGTAAGTCAATCACTTTAAATCACTTCTCTAACAAGGAAATTTCATTCTGAATTCAAAAGTGTTGTAGTTACACCCTTAGGAGCAGTATCATTTGGGACGCTAAGGGCATAAAGTACAGTTCTTTTCTCATCTTGTCCACTTAGCAAGCACCTTTGATTCACTCTACTGCACCTGTGCTATAGTATTGATATTAGTGCAACTGATGATACCTGGTCATCATCTCTCTGTGCCTCTAGTGGGTTGTAGGACAAACAAGGGAAGTTGTCATGGTTTCAGTTCCTTCCATATAGGTCAGTTTGCTGATCATCAGACAATTCACATCCCTGTGTACCTGAGTCACTTCTGACTGAGTAGTGATCTCTAAGGTATCTGAATTTGAGGCCCCTTTCTACATGGCTGCTCTCCAGCCACTCTTCTCCCAGTTTATACTTGTGCCTGGTGTTAGTTACTCCATCCTAGATGCTGAATCAGGCATTTTGACTTGATAATTTCCATCCCAGAGTTCATTGCTCAGTGAATGCCCCAATCTATTTATATCCCCCTGCAAGGCGTTTTGAAACTAACTACTAATGCAACATGTTCAAAAACAAGCATGAGATTCTGCAAACTACTGATGTCTAATACTGTGATGCAGGAGTTAAAAATGTGGGGTTGTGGTGATGTGAGTTTCTCAAGGAGAACGGCATTGTCTAGGTCAGGTTTCAGTCTCAGTCAATAAAGTCGATGTGCCCAGGAAAAAAACAAAGTCATTTGCTGTTTGTTAAAGAGGAATTTGGTAAAACTCAGCTTCTGCTCTTCCATTCCTGTCTTATACCTACAAGGCTGATAGTTCATAATCATGACCATCATTCTGTGGCAAGAAATGAGTGTAGATTCATGTCTATTAATGCACATATATAAAACAGGGGTAAAATCTAGCATGTGTTAACTGTTGTGAGATCTCTGTTCTCTTCCTGTAGTATGTAGCTTTCATCCATACTGTAGATCAGGGATAGAGAGGCCCTTTATACCACTGAGTTCTGCAAACACAGCTCCTCAGTGCTCAGATGATGACTATCAATCATTACAACTTGGATTAGCTCTCAAGTCCATGCAAAGACAAATCTCTCCACTCTTCTTTCTTGTCACCACTATTGATGGCCATCAGTCAGAAGTTTCACTTCCTTTGATAATGTCGTTTTAGATGTTTGTTACAAGCTTTTATGATGCAGAATCTCTCATGGAAAATGACAGCTGATACAGTTCTATAGTACAGATGCTGAACTGGAATCCTGGAAACAAATGTTTTGCACAGTACTTTCTCACTACTCCCAGACTCCATCTAGGCAAAACTGGAGTCTGTGATGTACTAATATTTTGTTCTGAAGTAATATATCTACTTACTATTTATATATTCAGTACAGGAAACCTTTAGTACTGCCTTTAGTACTGCTGCTAAATACAGCAGCGTGGTCAACAACTGCAGAACCCAAAGTCCTATTTACCAGCAGGTAACCAAGCAGAGGAGCTCAGTGCCATAGCTAGCAGACCAGGCATCACCTCACATCAGTAACTGTCAGAATTCCAGTTTTTTTGCAAATAAGCAGCTTTGGGCAGTGTAGAGACTGCAGAGCTCATGACTGACATCAATTCACTGGCTTGTGTCTCTCCCGGTACAGCAGCAACACGCACAGTACACGTAGCTGTGTGAGCAGTGAATCCAGCAAACCTTCTACTGGTGCTCATAACAGGCACCTCTGGCATAAGTAATTTCACATCCCTATTGCTCATTCGGAGCACTAGGATATGCTCCCACAAATTTCATGCAGTGTTTGTACCAGATTTCTCTTGCAGGACATCCAGTGTGTTGTGCGTGTATATATGCTGTGTGTGTATATATATATAACACAGAGTGTGCAAAGTTTTCCCTATGTATTTGGAGTCTGTTGAGCATGTGTCTGCAGTAATTTTCCATAGGTTGTGCTTTAAACCTGCATCTGGATTGGCTGCACAGCTTGGACAGTGCTTGCTGTTCCCTGACTTTCCCTTCTCCCTCTGCCATTGTGGGCTCAGTTGACTGGAAAGTGGCTCTGCCCTCTGTAGTGTCAGTCTGATTCAAGCAGTAAACCCTCTCTAATGTGAGGGGTAATTGTTTTTCTCTGTAAGGTGATCTCAGATAATTTGGTCTGCCGTGTTTCCAGACACATGGAAATCAGCTCTCATGAAACTACGGCGTCACGTTCTGCGTGTTTTCAGTAGTCCCTTTCCAAACTGGCAGAGTTTATATTGTTAATCTACAGCACTCGTTTCAAGTACAAACAGACGTAATTCCAAGAGTACAATATCACTATCATCAGCTTGGGAAAGTGAATGTAGTATGCAGTTGCCTTTGGCTTTCTTCAGGAAACACAATTAGTGTTCACAATCCAGACACGCTTGGTCAAGCAATGGGAAGGTTACTGGTCTCATCCACATTTTTCGGGAGTGCAGTGGGTTTGCTAGGGACCATAGCAAAGTACAGGTGGGAAGTAAAGACTGAGAAATTTACTTCAGCAAGTGAAGATACAGAATTAAGCTAGGCATGCCTGTAGTTGGTGGTAATATATGCAAATATACCTGGAGAAATTAGCTCATGAAGAAGGCAGGGTCACTGATATTTTGGGGTTTTTTGTCTCAGAAGAGCTGAGCAGACAAAGTGCTACACTTCACCAATCTGTTGGTAGAAAATTTCACTGTTAGTACAGAGAAGCTGTCAGTAAGAGAGAGGACGAGGCCATTCCATTCCTTTGTATGGACTGCCTCGTGGTGGCTTTGGGCAGGGAAAGAGTGTGGCTGAGAGCAGCAGCAACTCAGCGTCACCCTTCTCCCAACTGCAGGAAGTCAAATGCATTTCTGTGGGATGAGCTCTCACTTGCTGAGCAAGGTCAGCCCTGCCAAGACTGAGCCCCTGAGCTCTCCATCTGCAGAGAAGTGCTTTTACTGATGATACTAAAAAGATGTCCAGATGCTCTTCCTGTTTTGCATTTTCAGGCTGCTGCCAAACCAACTGGGAAGCCATATTGTACAGATGAGGCAAGTCATCCCCGATATAAATTTGTGTGCAATTCATAGCCCATGCCTTTATTTTCCAGCAAACTTTCTTTTAAAGGTCAAACCAGAAATTTGGGAAGGTATTTTGTCTCTCTCAGGGACAAAATGCAGCCTCATTTCAGTTATAGTACCCGGCTGCTTACATGGAGTGTTAAACTGGATCCTACTGGAGAAGAAATGTTCAGCAGGAGAGAGTTTAAAAGTAATTAGTAACAGGGGAAGTCAAAAAGGTAGCTTTAGTACAAGTCGAAAGTACTGCATAATAATGATTAACTGGAAGGATAATATGTAAGTGGAGAAAAGAACAGTTAATTTATCAAGATAAACAATAAGATAGTTAAAATTAAGGGAAATAGAGGAAGAGATAATTAAAATCCAGTATTGTTAAGCACAAAACCACACTTTGCAGGAGCTAGACACTTATTTTTTAATAGAGCCCAGCTGAGCAATTGAGGGAATGCAAGGTATTGGTAAAGAGCTCCTAAGAGAACAGTGAAGCATCAGTGTAAAGGTATCCTTTAGGAGACATTTAATCTGCGTGTAAACAAAATTGTTTTGCTTCTATTTTGCCATCAGCATAGAAAATTGCAGTATGTCTCTATTTGTCTGCATCTTTATAACCTCTAACAGGAGGCAAATGGAGAATAAGAAAGTGATGCTGGCATAAGTCAAAAGTAAGGAATTTTTAGTGCATTCAGTCTTACATGTGTGAAACTCATACCAGAGTGATAGATAAAAGATACATAAAATGCCCTGTAGAAAAGCAACAAATGCTACTGTGTTGCAAGAAGGCAAGCAAAGGATCTGGGAAATAAAGGGGATGTGAAATATGGAACCAGTTCCTCTGTCCTGCATCAGAGTTTTGCTTTTTTGTTTTGTTCATTTGGGTTATTTTATTTGGTTTTTAGCATTTTACTATTAAACAGAACTGGATTGTTAACAAGATAGCCTGGTCCAGAATTTTGGTGATGGGGAAGCAAGCAAAGTTGGGCCTCTTTATAGACATACCCTTTCTACCCTGATTTTTAACAGAAGTCTACTTGTTAGTATAAATATCTTTGGTTTTATTCTCTCAGAATGGGCCGGGAAATACAGGAATTATCAGACCCACTTCATGGCCTAAGATGACTTGAGTGAAATTAGATGGTTTATCTGGGATTACTCTGCCAGCCAATGGCACAAGGAAGAATGGTAGGTTCATTTTCTGTCCTACCATCGATGTTGTGCCATGGTGACAGGCAATAGGATTTCAGATATTCATTGCAGTCGTAGAGATTCCACCTCCTGTCTCTCCTGAGAATGTCTGGTTGAGGTTTCAGATTTGCCAAAAAAATTGGATATTGCCAATTGCAAGAGACTGAGCTGGGTGAGGAAGCTGGATGATGAGAACCCATGGCCTTCACAGGAAACTTCCAGCAAAGCAACCAGCACCTATGCAAATACCTGATTTTCTATAGGGTGTTCTTCTGTAAGGTGTTTTTTAAATGGTCGAGACATTTAAAAGGGGCAAGTTTGGTCCACAAATGGGACCACAGGTCAGGGGAGTCTCAGAGGTGTATCTGCCATAACTATGGTCATGGCTAGCTAGAGAAGGAGAGAGATGATTTAGAAAAAGAAAACTCCCCAGTGGCCGCTTCTTTGTTTGTTTAAGTACCACCAGCCACGCATCGTTTGACTGCAACCACTTTGTAAAGGCAAAAGACATAAAAAAAATGTGTCTTTCCTAAGAGCATTTCTACTCTCTTTCATCTGGCAGCCTGCCCTAGTAATGTTTCCAAGGCAGAACTTCGATGGGAAGCTGAAAACTATCCAGAATTTGGGTTTTATACAATTCTAACATTTAGCATTCAATAACATATATCAGAGGGCATATGCTACCATAATTTTTTTTTTACTACTGTGGATCCCACTGAAAAGAAAATCATTTTTCCCTGGGCAAAAAAAATTCTCTCCAAACCCTGTTTCACTGCAGCAGGAATTGCCATAATGGGACTGAAGCTGATTAAGATCTATAGCAGGTGACAGGTTTGAGAAGGAATAGTGTTTTCATAATTTAAAAATAATAATGGAGGGCTTTTCTGGTTTGGATGCTAATATGTGTCAGCAGCAAGGTAAAAGATGTCTTGGAAAGAGCTTTTTCTGTAGATGAAATGTATTGTAAGAAAACACGTTTCCCCATGTTGGAAGAGAAAGTGAAAATGGGCACTGAAATACCATTTACATTTATATATCACCTTTCATTCTGAAAGAGGAACAGCTGATTAAAGATTACCCTGGATAGAGAAATCCCTTCACCCGCCCCAGAAATGCATCCCTCAAGAGAGGGATGTAGCAGGTGTTTAATTGTGTATGGCACAGTAGTGTGAACAAAAACATTCTGCCAGGTGAAACATACTGGGGAGTTATATGCAGGCAAGGATTCTGTGTGCAGGCTAAAACTAAGCCTGGGGTTTGAATTAAAGAAAAATTGGATCCAGGTTGTGCTCACATTTTCAGCCTGTGACTAAACATGGAAATGCTTAAATGCAGAGTCATTGATCTTACTTTATTTTACTCACATCCACTCTTTTCTGTGCAGCACATAGAGTCTCCCCTCACAAAAGAGAAACTTCCAGGCTTTAACAATGAGAGCATAACAGAACCAGATCCTAAAAGTGGAGCAGTAGAATTCAAGAAGTGATCAGGGACCATGTCACTGGAAAGGCCAGCCAACTCTGTGTTTCCTTCCACTTCCTTTTCCCCCTCTTTCATATCCCATAACATCTCCTTCTTAAATGGGTTCTTACTGCGTTTCGTGGGGGATGGCAGAGATTCTTTTTACAGTGTTGAGTCACCTAAATGGGATGTCTGGGTATCTTCCTCGTGTTGGGTACTCCCAGACAGGTGAGACATCATGAAAAAGATCTGGTGCCTGGTCAACAGACACATCACGACACGTGTTTCGAGCATTCATTGTGCTGGGTTGCTTAGGACAAAATCTTGCAGACCATGGTCTGTTGTTTAGGCCACCAATATGTAGTTTTGCTGCTTCTTCTGCAGAGGTAAGGCATAAGACATTTGAAGCAGGATGTGAGTTTCAGCTGGAAATAACTGATATTTCTTACAATAAAAGGCATCTGAGATGTTTTAGAATTATTTGTGTACATGATACTGCTTGGTATTTTCCAAGCAATTCCATAGAAATCCTGCTATATTAAAATGCTAATGGCAAAGACAATTTTATCTTCAGATAGCCTCTGGCTGCCTGTGACTGTGAGGGCTGACCTGCAGGTGGGCATCAGGTTTTAGCCACAGCCTTCCTTGTTCCCAGAATTGAGGACTGCAGGAACCTGACACAGTAACTTGCTGCTCCTACTTTTTATTCCTAAAGGAGATATTAATATTCTTCCACACATTGGAACACTGAAAGACAGATAAGAAGCTGCATCTCAGAGAAGGTCTGTTCTGAAAAGGATTGCAGTGAAATGAAAATGGCAGCGATGTGAAAAACGTGGCAATTTTTTCTTTTTATGTAATCAATTTCCATATCTCCTAAGTTAGTTGCCAGTTCCAATAATGGAAAACTAATTTGCACTGATGTCCCAACTTTGTGGATCTTCATGTGTGCACACATTGAAATTCTCAGCAAACACCAATGTTGGAAATGACTTTTGAAAAGTCATAGGGAATCAATGGTGCAATCAGGAACAGACAGAAGCCCTGACTTATTTGTTACTTTCCTGGTGTGCTCGTAGCTGATGGATGCCTGCAACCTCAATTAACTCATTCCCTATCCTAACCGCTGTGTGCTTTCTTCAGAGAGCTGCATATTTAGTCTTTCTTAACTCTGCTTTAGTACCCAACAAATGTAATCAAATTCAAGCTACTATCTATCAGGAAAGAATGAAATGAAATGAAAATTACGGCTAGGATTCAATTTACAGTAATTTATGATGTTAACTGCTGTTACTGTCTTCCAAGATGTGGCCCTTGCTCCAAGAAATTGAAAGCTCTTGTTTTGGGGCATTTTAGCTCTAGTAGGAATAAATATATCACCTGGAGGTAAAGAGTTTTCAAATAGTTCAAGAATATTTATGTTTTTCAAATCCAGTTCTGGAAAGGTAGAAAGCATGCAGTAAATAGATGAAAGAAGTGTTAGAGCTTCTTCCCAAAGTTCTTACCTTTCTTTAACTGCAGATGGATGTTTCCTTGCTTTGGCATAACTATGACAAATGACCCATAAAATGTCTGTTCATTCACCTTATTCACATCACTACCTGCTCTGAAAGTTGTCTCTGGGGAGGGAGAAAGAGGAGGGAAAGGAGTAACAGCTCTTTTCAGCAGCAGACACAGCACTGGTGGTGGTGTGGTTGTCACCATCACAAGTGACTGATCTGGAGCTAATAAAAGGGTAAAATTCCTTCCCCCTCCTTCCCAGGAATTCTGGGCCCAATCACAATGATAAAATATCCACTCTACAAAGGAAAGCTTTTATATTTTTCATGACAAACTGTGCCAAAAAATGGTTGGAAGCTTAATGCCTTCCCCAGTGGTAATGTCTGGGAGAAATTTCTGTGCTTTCAGTGATGAACTGAGGTAATGAAACTCATGCCATGCAGTAGCTCTAAGCTGAATTGGGGATGGTAGGTAAACTGCTCTCTTTCTTGAATGCTACCTGCTATTTTCTGTTTGGCTAATGGTCAGGAATGTCCGTGACTATTATAGAAATGCCCTTATTTTTAATTCCTCCCATATAAAACCAGAGAAATTCTGTCAGGCTGCATTTCTCATCTGTTCACGTGAGTGGGTTTGAGCTTGTTTTGTTTTCTCCACAGCAGTACTGCTGCATCTTACAGACTAAAGTGAATTTTTACCCCATCAACACCAAGGAGGCAATTTTGGATTCAATTCAAAATATGAAATATGAGTTTGTGGGGACAGAATGAGGATAGGAGTTTGAATGCTTTCTTGAGTCTCTCCAGCTCAAATAACCTTAAAAAAACCCACTTGACAAGAAGGTAAATTACTAAATCTACTCTAGTCTGAAACAAACATTTGTTGCTACAAGTTATTACTACTTATGTGAATTTAATTCTTAAAAATCATACTCTACAATTTATTCTGCTCTTCCTCATTAACCTAATGATTAATCCTTTTCCAATGCTACCAAATAAAACTTCCATTTGGCCAAAATTTCCATTGATGAATAGAGGACTGAGATCAGGAAAATTACTATGAAAAACGCAGAATACATCTTAATATTGATGGTGATTATTATTTTTGTTGTTTTTATTATTGTTATCCTGTGACATTAGGTCACTATAAACTTGCAAACTTGCATGTCCTTGCTGTATTAAGAGAGATTCATGATTTATATGTGGGGTGTTTGACACCTGTAAAAGCAGATTAATCCACTTCTGGTTACTTGTTTTATTGGAAGAAGTGCTCAAGCTAATGTGAGGAGAGGTTATTTCTTTTACTGGTGAGAAGCATCAAGGAAGAACAGTTGGTTTATCACTCCCATTATCAGAATGATAAACCAACTGTTTATCATTTACAAGTACCATCTAACTGTAAATTGTACCTTTTTTTCTGTGCTATACTTTTAAAGATGTAGGTAAGTGTTTAAGGATTATTCAAATGGACTGATAGAAGCTTTCATTGCAGGTTGCAAAGCCATATGGTCAAAATGGCCAGAACACTTCTAGAACAATTTCATTCAGTGTTGAACAAAACCATCTGGCATGTGAGAGAGTCCTCAATGAGTGATGGGTGGTAACACCTGTAGCATGTGTTGTTCAGTGTTGGTTTACAGTGGCAGGAGTCCTAAAAGTAGCCTATTGACAAACCTTCGCTTTGTAAGAGAAAAAAAAAATCGGCTCTTACTAGATTTCTTTTTTTTTTTTGACTGAGGAATGCCTGTATGGTTTTGAAAGTTCTCTACTGGTAAGATGGCAGTTCTTCCTTCCTAAATCTCTACGAAAGAAAACACTGATGGTTTTCTGGAAATCTTTGCTATGTGTTAATATTTAACACATTCCAGTAGTTGCCTGAGTGCCTGTGCACAGGAGATGTCAATGGGGGCCAGAGACACAGAATTCTGGCAAAATGAGGGTTATCAACAGTGAGGTGCTCATGCGGCAGAGGAGGAAAAAAGTAAATTATTTTATTAGGTGAGATTTTCCTTTTCCCAGATTAGCAATCTGTCATTTCCATAAAATAGAGCAGTCAGACCAAGGGTCCAGTGTGTCATCTTGGAATATCGGACTGCTCTAAGGCAACTCACGGGTGGAGGGAAGAGCCTTTGTGGTCTCTCTGAGCAACTGGTAATAATTGCTTAATAAATGCTATAGGTACACTGAAGAGCATGCAAGTAATTCTCCAGAATCAGCAAAGAGTGCCTGAGCTGTACCTGAAAACACAGTAATTCTCTGATAATGACTTGCAGAAGGCACTGCTGCCTGGGGTCCTTCTTTAATGGAGTTGAATTTTACTGCCAGTTGAAAGATCTGGCTTTTCATTGCAATCCTTACAAGCTGGAAGCCAGCACAGAGGATCCTGAAGTGTTCTATGACTTCACAAAGCAGGAGAGCTACCAATTTCTTGCAGAATATGTGCTTGCTTTTTTTTCTGGACCAAATAAAATAATTTTTATGCTTGTATAGCACTTACCAGGTGTCAACCTCAAGCTGAAGGAGCTTTAGCAAGCTCACACCCAGCAAGGAAGGGGTAAAAATGGTAGGAAGAGCAATGCAGATGGCCTGAGTGCAATCAGCTGTCACAGTCAGAGCTGTCCTTTCCTCTTTGCTATTCTGAAGGTGGAAATTGTTGTCAGCAAACATGAAAAATGTACTAAACCTGAGTGTAGCAAATTGAGGGACTTTTAATTTGTGAGGAAGAGAATGAGAAAAGGACCATGGTCTTCTCTTTTCAAATGTATGGATAGGGCTGCACTGCTGGGGCTGTGGGTCTGCTCCAGGACAATATGGGAGAGCCTAGGATCACTGCACATTTGTAACCTGTAATCACATCCTCAGCAGGATGTGCTTGCTTTCATGATGCACTACCTTTCTTAGGCAATATACCATTTCTCAGTCGTGTGACTTTGTCTCCAAGGCAGCTAAAACTGGAGATTTACACAGTGATTCTGCAGAGGGGAGTAAATCAAAGAGGGAGAAGAAAAACTCAGGATTTCTCTGGCAGCTTGATGAAATGCATGTTAAGACTAAAACTAAACTTAAGAATATCTCATTGCCTGGCTTGTTTTACAGGCACTGGCAAAATATAACCTCTTTCTCCATTTTGCTTGGCTTAGGTTTTCCTGGCAGTTCCCTCATTTCTGGTTGACCAAAATGTTGCTCCTGCTTGTTTTGTATCACAGAAACACCTCTTCCATGTAGGCAGTAAAATAAATAGCAGTTTTTCCATCTCACAGCATGGAATTCTTCTTGAAACAATATTTTTACAGTTAAATTTCACTTTGGTTGACTCTGCAAATATTATTAGGTCTCCAAAATCAGGTGTGCATTATCTCTATTTTATAGAGAATCCTGAGGGACCCTGGTAGAGTTCAGGACGGAATTAGCCTCATTCTTTTACCTAGGGAATTAATAATTCATTTGGTGGTACTTATTGTGTATTCCTTCCAACCTCAAGATAGAAGTCAACATTTCTTTAAGGCCTCAGGCTGGCTTTCAAAATACCTGCTACGATGGTAATGCAGCCCTGTTAGTTATGTCCTGGCTCCAGCAGCACATGGGGGTTTTTCCTCACCAAGTGGGACTGGAGATGAGCAGTCCCCCACAGGTCAGTTCTGGAGCAAGCTGGGGCCAGCAGAGCAGCTGGAGCACACTGCAAAACTGCTGAAATACAACCTTCCCTGGAGGCAAAGAGAGCTGGGTTTGGCACTGAATATTTCTGATCTATTGCCTGGACTTTCTTTTTTATAGCACATCTTTTATCTGTTTCCTGAGGGAAAAATAATGTATGTAAGGCTGGTGGGGATCCAGTCTATCTGTCCAACCTGTGTGAGAGATCACAATTTTTTGCTGTTTACTTTATTTAAAAAAAAAATATTTAAAAATAGTGACTCTGACTTACAGGCTGGAAGGCTTAAGATTAAACATGCAAGAAGCATCATACCTAGTACCCAGGTTGCTGCCAGTTAAGAGGAATGGGTGGGTTCATCCTGCAGAGAGGTGCAGGCGCCTTTGGGAAGTGTGGAGATCCCACAGCAAGTTCCTCGCTGCCACCACCAGGGGCCAAGTTTGGGACACCAGAGAGTGGTGGCTGGGTGAGCCCTCAGGGACCTCAGGCAGCCAGCATTGACTTAGATTTTATGGCATACATTTTGTGACACGGCTTGGCACTGATAAACCAAGGGCTGGTGAAGTGCAAAGCTGGCTGTAAGCACTGAGCTGCAGCTCAAGACATGCCTGCTTTGGGATCCTCCAGGATCTGGAAATTTGTGGTGCTTAAGAATGGGACTCGATGCTCCTTGTGGTCCCTTCCAGCTGAGAATATTCTGTGATGCTGTTGGGCACGGCAGCAATGCCCAGTGAGACACACCCCCGGGTGTGGTGATACCTCCCTTCTGAAAACGCTGGTCTCAAAGCACTTGCCAAAGCTTCCAGCTTGGGGGAGTCTGGCAGGCAGGAAGGAGGGGGAGAAGCACTGCAATCCCAATCCCATCAGCAAGCAATTAAGGTCCAAGGAGAGTACTTTAAAATCCAAGGTGAAAAAACATTGCAGTGCTGTATTACATGACTAGTAAAGCAGACAAACATCATCAAACACCCACAACACATTTATAGGCTTTATTTTGAGTTTTGTAAAGTGGATTAGAGACATTTTATTCATTAAGGAGATAAAACTTCTTTTTCCGGAACCCACGTGTTTTATTAAAAAAGTTTGAGTTTTATAGGTGGTGAAAGAACCATAAACAGAGCAATGGAATGGTCAGAGGAAAAAAAAAGTCAGTTGTGTAAACTGCTTTAAAAAGAGCAAGGGCATTTCTTTTGCTTAAATCCCTTTTTAATGGATTAATGCATTATTAAAAAAAAAAGACAGATTATGTACAGAGATGGAAAAAACCCGTGAGCCTTTGAGTTCTCTCCTGTCTTTCTTTCCTACTTACTGCAATTTGTCTCCCTGTAGCATTTAGAGGCAGTGACACCAAGGCCTCAGTGAGTGCTGTAAAGAAGCACTCCTAAACTGGAGAAGCATCACTTGGATTAAAAACTTGATGGAAAAGTCAAAATAAAGAGGAAAGAGAGCCTTGTGTTTAAAATGGGCATGATGGTTACAGGAAAGACTAATGTGAAATTGTAGAGCTTGAAGCAACACCTTTTGTTTTGATGGCTAGTATGGGCAGGGCTACTGGGAATAACCTTGTTGTCTTAGTATTTACTCCATTTTCATGTCATGTTTTCTCTCTTCTCCAGTTTCCTCCACTCTATCCCTCCCTTGCTCTGCAGTTTTTCTTTCCCTAGCTGGCTGTCCTTCCCTCCTGTCTCTTTGGTTTCCTGTTTGTAGCACTCCCTGCACTTTCCCTTCAGAAGCTGTCAGCCTTTTTCTATTCTACTGTCTCCTCACCATCCACCCTCTCCATGGCATCTCTTTAGAATTATTTGCCGGTTTTGAGAAAGGGCTTATAAAGTAAATGACATTTATAACCTGAGCACATGAGTAATTTGCTAAAGGTCTTAATTACCTGCCACAAAGAAAGCTAATCAGGAAGATTCACTAGGGATTAATTGTGTAGGGAAACCTGGGAAATTTTTTCCATTTTCTGGACCCAATTGGACCTTCCAGAGGAACCAGTAGGTGCCTTTTCAGCAGGCACAGGAAATTGTAGTTTAAAAGAGATTTGTGTTAGAAACAAGGTACCTTTTTTTATTTATTTAAATGAGAGCAGAGATATATGTGCCTACAGCCAAGTTACTGCTTTGAGAAGCATTTGTTGCAGAACTGTCTGTAACGTGTGTTGCAGCAGAGTTAGACCATGCACAGATTTTTGACAGCACACCCATGGGTTATGCCATACCAAGATATCCTTCCCTGTGAATAGGATCTCTGGGTAATTACTGTGCTTAGAAGCTACTTCTGGGGAGCAGAGCAGGTAAGATGCAGATCCAAAATGACATTATAGGGCTTTCCCCAAACCATGAGCCCTGCAAGTGTGGATCTCACAATCCTAACAAAAGATAGCTCTGTAATTACTTCCCACCAACCCTTCTTGGTGAAGGATTTCATCCTCATTTCAGCATTGAAACCATTTCCTTTCACATGCATGTTAAAAATAGATGGAAGCCAGGATATTGAGCAGGTGCCCTTGAAAAGCAATTTTTAAATTTTTAACAGGGTAGTATTATTAATCATCGAGAAAGAGAGGATGAGCATGAGATTTCTGGAGTATTTTCCTGCTCTATAGCACAGGCTCTTTCTGAACAAATCACTGAATCTCCTAGCCCCTGTATGACCATCCTTCAAAATGGAAATGAAGCATTCCCTTTTCCATTTTGTGTGTCTTGTGTACTTAAGCTGTAAACTTGGTGAAAAATAGGCTGGGTATTGTCACTCCCTCATTGTGTACCTCACTTCTGTAGTGCAAAAGGGAACCTGTGATAGAATAAGGAAAATCAAACCATCTGAATATTATTCCTTTTTTGCTTCACTTTTAATCTTCCTGTTAAAATGGTCTCAAGCCTTCCTCCTGAATCTGTGAACTTAAAATAAAAGCACAGCCTCTCACAGCTCTCTCCAGTAAGGAGGAAAGACTCTGGTCCCTATGTAAACTGGAATTAAACCACAGATATAACTGTTGATCATCCTGCTGCTTTTGCAAAGTAGGTTTATTTTTGCTATTTTTTGCAATTATTCCCAGGGATCTTCTATTGCAGGTCACAAACATATGCCAGCTCAATGGTCCTTCACTTTATTTTTGTCTTCCTGCAAGGTAACCATTCATCCATGGAGTAATTTCTTTGAATGAGGCATTTTAATCCAAATTGCCAGTTAATACCTGCAGGGTCAGCTTCCCTCCCGATCAGCTCTTGAAATTAAGGGAAGCTTCTAAAGCTGCTGGAAAGTTTTGCTTGCAGAAATTCTGAAGGCTTTTTGAAACACAGAGAAAAATTAGTGGGACAAGCTCTGAACCTTCAGACAAAATGCAAAACTGTAGGGGGAAAAAAAGTCAAGTGTCAAATTAACTCTGTGTCCCAGTCTCTCAGGTTGTGTGGGTCTGGGTTCAGTTCTGAAGGACTCTGTAAGTAAAAATGAGGCCGGAGTCTCACTGCAGTGCCCTTGTTCATTGATGTAGAGCGAGCAGTGTTACGCTCTTCTGTGCTTCTTCCTCTTGAACTGATTCTCTCATTGTTATCTGGTGCTGTAATGACCACTCCACTTCTAATTTTGTGTGTTTATATAAAGGCAACTACTGTAGTCTCCAGCTAAACTTGAATGGAACAGGGCAAGGATCTGTCAGATTATGTCTGTGGAAGGGTGTTTCCTTTGGAAACCTAAGCCAGGCATTCAGAACACTACCCAAGCAGCCTTCCACATCAAGCTACCTATGGGATTTGAGGGGAGACTACACCCCGTGTATTTATGTGGCTTTGACTTATTAGTAAATACTAATGGATCCCAAGTGCACAAAAAACATCTCAACTAGAAAAACTATGCTGGTCTTCTATTACATCTTCCACTGGAGTTGCAACTGAATCTCCAAAAATCAGAATGTAGGTCATTAGAGCCAAGTGTAATAATTCTTCTAAAGGGTGGTGGCTGTCCCTATGCAGTATTGAAGGGGAAGAAAAGCATGTGGACACAAGCCAAGCTCAAATAAACTAGCTGTATCCATGTCCTACCTCTGTTGGATCTATTGGCTCCTGTAACCTGCAAATTGGAGAGAAAGCTTCTGAACTTTTTAAGGTTTTAAGCTTGTAGTCCCACGAAAATCCTGTCCATTCCCCCTGCTGTTTCCCACTCTGTACAAGCTCTGATGCATGCCAGCAAGATGCAGTTTAGCAATCAGCTAAATTAAAGAACTAATGCAGAGAAGAATGAAACAAGAAAAACAACACCTGTACTTAAAAAGGCTGTAAGTTACTAACCAGTGCTGTAAAATTAAAAATTTTGTCATTTTTCCCTAGTCATTCATTCATGGCTTGTTCCTTTTAGCTTTATTACTAAAGGAAAAAATATAGCTACCTGTTGATAATCACTGCATAGTCTAAAGACTTTCTACACCCTTAGATGAAGGGGATTTAAAGCTGTTTATATTTTCTTATAAATAGTACAAATCATGTCAGAATGCTCTTCCATTTATTGGACTCAACCTTTAAGCAATCTACCCATAACTGCACTAGAAAATGTTCAGAGCAATTTGCCAGGCACCTACGTGGACATAGTATCCTGAATAACATATGATTGTTGTACTCTGAGCACCAATAATAAGCAGAGCACTGAGTGTTCCTGCTTTTAAAGCAAAATGTAATTGTTTCTGGAATACTTGCATTTGAAATAAACATCTGAGTGTTTTTACTGATTATAAATTATTATCATGTTTTGACTTTGAAATTATGCAATTATATAACGCAGCTATGAGGAAGAAATGGGTTAAAGGGAATTGTAATTACACTCAATTTTGAAAAAACTATCTCATCGTATGTTTTCTGTCAGCCCAATTAATTTAGCTGCAGTTGTACAAGTTCTGCTTTCTAAGATGGCATTTAGGCTCAGGGTGGTGAAGAGCTGATTGCAGTTGTGCTTAGGGTTTTGCTCAATATGGAAGTGCTGCTTAACCCATTCAGACTTTCACAGAGATTTCAGCAGGTTCTGGCTTTTGTTCACTCTTTTTTCCTCTACAAATATAATTTCACTTACAGTACCCGTGAGGATGATTGAGACAGCCCACTGTGATACATATGATTCAATCAGTCCAAATTAAAATCTACCATCCCTTGTTGGGTGTCTTCTCCATCAGCTCTAGCTGATACTGGCTAGCACAGATTTCTTCATTGCCCTCTTTTAAGCCTTCCTTACTACTCTATTTTACTGTGAAAAATACCAATGTCCTGCCTTTTACTTAAACTTTAATTAGACATAATTTGATATGAGTTACTTCTAGAACCTGCAGGTTCTTATTCTATAAGATCTTAAAGATATGGCCTATTGTGTGCCTCCTAATAATTGACATGCTCTCTTCTAAGTTCTGCCCTTCTCTTTTATCTTTGTTTGCTACGCTATTTGCTTTGTTCTCAACAAATACATTATTCCTCAAACTGCTGCTGCAAAGTCTTTTTTGTCCAATCCATCAGCTGAGTATGTTCTATTCCCCTCTGCATCCTGATTCCATCTTCCCTAGGCTGCAATTCCTATGTGGCTTTCAGAGATCCTCTCTGCACCCATCCAGTGCTTAAAGTCCGGTTCCTGCTTCAGAATAATCATTAGTCCACATATTAGATTTCTAAACAAGTATATTCAAACCTTCTGCCATCAACAGGCCTTGGGAGGAACACCTCATAATCTTCTGCTGTTTTACCTCATTATTTGCCTTCAGGTGCTTCTTTCAAGCCAGCGACTCGCTGTGTGTTGGAAATGGCAAGATCCATTTCCACCTGGGGGCAAGCTACACATTTACCTCTGGAGGAGGCATGAGCACAGGCAGTTCCCATGGTTCAGCTAATGTGCTGGAAATCTCCCCTCCAGCATTTCTCACAGTAACTTGCTCACAAGCCCCACCACCAAGCTTCACCTGTCAGCTTCACGTTTGCTTTGAGCGAGGCTGATTTCTCTCGCTCTCCCTCAGTTCACGCACTGCAGCGGAATATTTAAACTGAAAGCAGCTTTCTGTGCAGTTAATTGTTGTGCCATAATGTTTCTTTTCAATTTTTATCATAAATTTTTTTCTCCAAATAAAACCTTAAAGGGAAAGGTACAAAGCAAGCCCAAATGCTTTCAGTTGCTGAAGCAGGGAGTCTGCAGTGAAGCTTCTGCTTAACAAAGTGGAAAATAAGAAAGCATGTTTTATTCCATCATTTATTAAAATTAAGGGAATGAGGGCCTCATTTGCTTAAAAATTGTCTATTAGTATTCACCTGGTGGCAAGCAGCCTTAATCTCACACCATTAAAGAAAACAGAAGCTCATTAAATAGTAATTCTTTTTAATAGTGACAGGAGCTTGGGTTTGAGCAGCACTGCTCTAAGTTCCCATGTAAATTGTTCATGATGATCACCAATGAGAGAATTTTTTGTACCTCTCCCCTCTCCCAAGAGCTTTCATTCCATCTGTAATCACTTATGAATGCCAGACAGGGAAAGAACCTTGCATCAAGGGAAAGAGGTTTCACTGTCAGACTTCTGATGTTACAAAACGGGAAAGAAGCCGTTGGATACAAAGCAGGGAAAGTAATTCTTGAACGAGGGAGGAGGGTTCCGAGAGACACGAGAGCTTTGGGGGTCATGGAGTGTTCTTAGCTTGGCCAGTACTGCTGTGGCTTTGAAACAAGAAGAGGCATACTGAATTTTTCTGCTTTGACAGCTGCTGTTTGACCTCTCATTAACAGACTTATCAAGCCACCATCCTGTTGATTATCTCTCTCTGGCCATTGCTATGCTTTCCCTTCCTCCAAAGGATTTAGTCATTAATGGCACCTTGTTGCTGTGTAGGCCGGTTGTCAGCACTACCCAACTATTCTCATATTAAAGCTCTACAGTAATGGACAGGGTGCTCTTATGCTCATTCCAAACCCATAGCTGAAGCTCCCATTCCACTTGGAATGTTATAAAATGTCCTTTGCTCTCATTACAGTCCTCGGCTGTTCCACTGCTTCGCATGGCACGAATCACTACCTTCACTTCATGCAGCTGAGCTGCTTGTGGCTCTTCTGATGAACAACTTCAGGCCACGGGGCCCTATTCCTTATTAACATTATTCTGTTCTCTCCCACACCATTCTTGTGCTAGGGACGTCTCTGGGACAGGCATTGTTTGTTTTGGGTATGTGTGTGGGAAGATTGCTTAGTGCTGCTCCTTAGACATGCTTAATTCAATTACTGCCAGATTTTCTAGGCCTCTTGACATTGCTATATATAGCTCTTTAGTAATAATATTATCAATTATTTAAATTTTAATTTGTGCTTGCATTAATTACATGATCCTTTAATGCAAGGGGAAAGAGATCTCGCTTTCCACAATTATATGACCATGGTTTGTCCTTAGAGGCCTAAGTTTTATTTAGCAACAAATGGAATCATTGCTAATACTCATCAAATAGCCATTATCCTATGGGTATGCTTCTGTGGGTCCTTGCTGTCTGAGGACATAGCTTCTCTGAGAAGTTATTAAAGGTTTATCTCACTGGACTGGCCTTCAGTGGATGGGAGCTGACACACTCCTAAACTCTGTCAAGGCAGTTTTGTTCTCCCTGCTGCCAATCCCAACACAGGTGCTGCTGGGATCCCTGGCAGCAAAGCTGCCGGGTGTTTATTCTATAACAGACAGAGCTGCTGTCTGACTCCTTACACACACCCCATCATCTTGCCCAGGCTGCTTGAAGGGCTGGGGGAAGGTCCTGGGGGATTATGTGCTTCCTTGCTTCACAGATCCTCAGAAAGATCTTTCCCGGAAACCAAGATCTCATGTCAGCACACCGAAAACAGAAGCTGAATTCTGGTTGTGCTCGCCAGATGAGACAGCTGGCTGAGAATGGTTTGTGGGAAGATTGGAAGAAGGTTAGCATGACATCCTCATAATGGCCCTTGTTAGCTCTTCTGTACTCCACTCTCTGTTGCAGACTGCAAATAGGTTTTTACAGTTAGGATTTGCATCAGCATTCAAACTTCTGCTGTGTTATTACCTACTACAGTTGCTCTGGGTGAAAAAATCTTCCTCTGTGTTTAGCACTCACTGTTACAAGAGGTAGATTAGGCCCCTGTCATGTGCAGCAGCAAATACTGTGGCCAAGTGCAATGTACACATTTTCACTAAGTGTGCTATTAATGTTCCTGTGCTGCATAAACCCTGGGTTTGTTACAGCCTACATGCTGTGGGCATTCCTTCCTGTGACTCTATCAAGCTGGTGGTTTTTTGTCTGGTGAGGTTTTGTTCCAGTAGTTGTAGGGTTTTTTGGGATGAAGTGAAGATTTTGATTCCTTCCTTTCTTCCTGCAACCAGGTTTTTAACTAACTCCAACGGTTCATTAGATGTTCACTGGTTTTTCTTTTGTTTGCTTCTTTGCAGTTGGAAAATGCGAATCTGCCCACAGATAAAGCAGCAGAGAAGATTAATGTTGCATATTTTCTCTACACAGAGCACAGTAAGTAAAATGTTACCCACAGAGGGTTAAAACCTGATGGAAGAAGGGATTTTGTCCCCTCAGATCAGAGAAGCAGTGCAATTCATTCTGCCCTGGTTGCCCTCCTGCCTACAATGTGCTGTTTCACTGAAGCGAGCACCTGTCAGTACTTAACAGGGAACAGCTTTTTGGTGTAACTGAACTAAGGTGAAAAATTAAAAATAATTTCAATTTCAGCTGCTCTGTTGGTTTGGGGAGAAATACGAAGAGGGGATTTACTGGGACAACCAGTAAAGGAGCTGTATCTCTTCACTTCTATTCCTTGTCATTCCTTAACCCCTGGACTTCATCCCTGCAGAGCCTTTGTTGGCAACCTTTTGTCAGCCTTACCAACACATCCCCCAGGGGTGACTGATCCATGGTGCTTGTCCCAAATTCTCTGCATCCCATCTCTGTGATGTCCTGTAATGTCATGCCTCATCCATGGAGCTGTTCATTTCCATTACCCAGGTGCTTAAACAATTTATAAGAAAATAAAAACTAATTGTCTTTTTTCATATTTCACAATGATAGTCATAATAGTAGTCTTGATGGTAGTCTTTTCTGGAAGCCAAAACCAAATTCTTCTTGCTACAAAAACAAATGTAATTTTTATGGCTAATTAAAAACAGGGAAATACAAAAACAAGCACAAACATAGATACAGGGAAAGCAGTAGGGTTATCCTTTTTCACAGTACCCCATAGAAAGGAATTAAATGTATCCAGGATGTATATGAGGGGTTTTTCGGTCTCTATAGTAAAAAAAAAAAAAAAAAAAAGGTGGGCTTTTACAGGGGACCTTTTTGCACATACTGACAGACTTTTTACTTTAGTTTCACTGGATAAATCTGCTACTTTGGTTTGGTCAGATGCAAAATTTTGAAAGGTCTAGCTGGGAAAAAAAAAGTTGATTTGGGCAAAAATTTTTGTAGAAGCACATGCTTTTCAATACAATAAAATGAAAAAAGGTAATCAAAGTTTTGCCTTTCCTCCAAAAGTGGTTCCAACAGATGATGTTGAACAAATCCTTTTTCAGCTGCCTGGAGCCAGTGATGATCATAATCACAAAGGAAATAAGAACATGAAAGAATAATCACAGCATCATAAAATTGCTTTTGGAGAGATTTTTGCTGAATTCCTACTAATTTGAATGGGAACCACAGCCTGGGTTTGTGATAAAAATGTAACCATAGCATAACTCTCATTGCTACCCCCTTTCTTGTGAACGAGCAGTGGATGTTGTTGTATCCCCTTACAAGTCCTTTCTTGGAAGATTTAAGCAAAATGTCAAGTCAAAACCCACCAGGCTGGGGACAGTGACTCCACAGCACTCAGATTTAAACACTAAATGCAAACTAGAGTTGCAGCACTGTCTTAGCCTGTCTGCACTAAGGGATGTTGTTTTATAACTAATTCCATAGGGTTTATTTTAATATGCAGTAAAAGCATGCATTTTACAAGCATGGCATTAGATCTTTCATGTGGTCATGGTTTACATTATTTTTGCAGAAATACACGATATGCTGTGATCTGCAAAGCACTGTACACATCCATTAAATATTGCATGAACACCAACACCACAGGGAACATAAAATATTGAATCTGAGCAAGTGGATAGCTCAGCGTAGGGGAATGCAGAGATTTTCACCCGTAAGTCGCCACTTAAAAAAACAGTTCAGATTAGTGCCAACAGCACACCAGATGTAGCTTGGCAGGTGTTCATTGGCTGAAATTATTTATGTCCTCCAACTTCTTTTGGACAAAGGGTTGTACCACACAAGCCATGGCTGTTTGTGGTACCCATGAGACAGGTCATTGTTTCCATAGAACAGCTAAGGTTTAAAAAGACCTGGATACCGTGAACTTTCCAGCCATGTCTAGGACAGGGTCAGAGTTTTAAGATTTGAAAATTGCACAGGGGTTTTTATTCTCTCTGCAGAAAGAAGCAGTTTTCCTTCTCCAGGAAGGCTGGGCTGGCACATCCTCTCGAGCATGAGACAGCGATGTGACTGCACAGCCTCCCTCCAAACCCTTTTCTCTGCTGGCCACCCCAGGACAGCACACACCCCAGGGCTGGGCCAGTCTCACTCCTGCTGCCTCCTTGCTCTCCTCCCACCCCCTCGTTTAGGTTTTGTGGCTGCTCCTGCCTGCAAGGCAGCAATCACTGATGTGCTTGTTAAGCTCAGGAGACATAAAGCAGATGTTCTTAGGACCTTGACTGGGGACCCATGAAGAGACTATTTCCATAATAGCACCTCCCAGTTGGACTCACTGCTATTTCTTCCTCATTTGCCTGGTCTACAAATTCCTTACTCATCTCTTCAGCACAAAAGCAGTGTTCTTCTCTGACAGATACCATCTTTACTGACTTCATAAGAGGATCTTTTGGATTCTTTGATATGAATATATTCTTATCTATCTCTCCATCTGTCTTCAAGAACATGCCTGGTCTATTGTGGTTTTTCTGTGGATGCCATTTTGTAACAAACAAAGCTCTCTTTTCTCCAAATCTGAACTACAGTAACAAGTATAGCTGTCCTGTATCTTTGATGTGGCTTCTTAAAGCCTCTTCCCTGGGCTGAAATGTGAAGGTTGAAATTCTGACATCTAATAGAAAAAACTGCTGTGATCAATGCAACGTATGTATTTTAGAGAATACAAAAGTCTGTGCTAATTGGTCTCCTACCTGATAGTAGGGAAGCTGAAGGTGCAACCACCAGTAGCAAGTACAGTTGCTTCTCTGAAGGTCTTAGTGTAGCAGAAGTACATAGGATTTGGTGTCCCTAAGAAACTAATAGGACTGGTTGCTAAAAATTCCTAAGAAATCAGTGTGAGGGCTCTTGATCCATGGGCAATGGAGCAAGATTGGAAGCAAAATGGTATGATTCTGTGGGTAGGAAGAAACTTCTTCCTTCTAGCTCCTCCTGTCTCTTGGTGACTGACAGGGAAAAGCAATGTGCAATCTCCTATCTCCCTCAGACACAGCTGCTGAAGTTTCTAGTTGTCCCTTAGGTCTGGGATAAGTGGGAACTGGGACCCTACATCTCTTAGCTCAGCACATCCTTGCCTCTGCTACATGCTTTCAGAGCAGACACTGCTTTGTGCAGTGCCCCAAGGCTTGGAGAAGGGCAGGAGAGAAGATCCCACCTCTGTGAAGGCATCAAACCCGCAGCCCAGGCCAACCCAGCTGCGCTTGCCCCGTGCTGTCGGGTACAGGGCTGTACCACGGCAGGAGTGCTGTGTGTGTTCCACAAGGAGATGAGGCGAGCTGGAGGGCATTTATTTTGCTGCCCTAAAAAGGGATCCCTGTTTTCCAGGAGCTGTGGGCGCCCATCCCACCTGCCTGCTCTGCGTGGTCTAAGCAGCCTGTGGGACACAGAGCTGCAGGGCAGCGCTTGCTGCAGTGGCTGCTCACCCTGAGCGAGAGGGAGCGTGTAGCATGTCAGGATTAAACCTCTGCCTTCTCCTGCCCTCCCCTTGGCAGGGGAGGAGCAGAAAACTCCCCTTTTGTTCTTCAGACTGTAGGGAGGGGTTGGTGGTGTCACAGATGTTGGTGAAAACACAGGTGAAGGTGCCCTTAAATAGCTGAATAAGAGCATTGCATTAATTCATGCACTTTTTGTGTGAATCCACACCTTGCAAACCTAGGGGAAGTAACTGCACATGGAAAAGCCATGAAGGAAAGCAAAAGCACATCAGAGATAGGTGACAACTGGACTTGGCCAGCCCAGCAGACTGGGTTTTGTAGGAAACTAAAGCTCATCATCAAAACAGCTGGCTTGTTTACTCTGCCATGCTCATAAGCAAGGGAGGTTATTCCAAGTCACGGCTGCAAAACTGCTTTTTTAGAAACTGCAAAACTGCTACACCTGTGTTTTGTGTCTATTTTGTGGCTAAAAGTCACATTTGTTTAATGACTGGGGGAGACAATGGCAAACCCACACTTGATTTCTCTCTTTCAAGTGAGCCCAAGCGGGCAGAAATGGACACCTCTGCTGTTTGTTGTAGCACAGATCCACAGTGGCACAGAGCACTTTGGCATCCGGCACATCCACTGCTTGCCTGAATTTACAAGCAAATGAAATCTGTAAGAGCACTACAAAGAATTCTGAGTGGATCCCATCCCTCTGCTGTAAGGTCATTATGCAGCACAAAATTAGGCAGCCTCAGCTAGCAGCTGATGTCTCCAGCACACATGAGCCCCAAATATAGCAGAGGCTGGAGGAAATTCCCCCGTTATTTTCTAGATTGTCTATGGGAGTACAACAACAACAAGGTACTAAAATGTACAACTCAGAGAGAACAGGCTGGCTTGCAAATGCAGCTTGTCAGTGCAGTACAGAAGCCCCTACTGAAAATTTAATTGCCCCTTCTGCAACACGCTCTCCTTAAGGTGTGAAGTCTAAAGTCATGGATTTCTCTGCAAGATCAGGAGTAGAAATTACAAGCTCTAGGCCGTAATTCAAATTGATTATCACATTCTTGCCTCTTCACACCAGCATCTCGGTTTTGACACCAGCGTTGCAGAGCTGCTGAGAGGCAGCAGATGCCCTGGCATCAGATCTAAGTGGAGGAGGAATTTGGCCATATCCTAAGTGGGTGTTTTAATTGTCCTTGTTTTAATTAAAGGCACTCACTGTGCCAAAATCAGGTGGTCAGAGAGCACCCTGGGAAGCCTGGCTTCCTTCAAGAGGTTTCACCTGCAGGAAGACCTGCCTCCCCTTTGCAGGACTGAAACCAGCAGCGCTGGGGCTTCAGCCTCCCCTTTGCTTCACGGAGCACGTTCATCCTGAGAGGCCCTTGTAGAAAAGCTCTTTTCACCACAGAGCCTAAACCACCAGCACCTGTCTTCCCAAAAGATGTGAAGTTACTTCAGTGCTATGGAAGGTGTGAAAGCTGGTACGTGTGCTGTTTCTTAGTCTTTTCCTGAAGCAGATCAATTTTAGCATTGAAAACAACATGCAAACTCTCCTTTTTAAAGAAATTTATTCTTTTAAGTGTGTCAAGGAAAGTTCTTCTCCCCGTCTTCCACTACAACTCCATTACATCTGAAAGCAGAGATAGTCCCTATTTGCTTCCTGCATCCTAAAAATGTTTTAAACTTTGCTGCTTTTTTTGGTGGGAAAATAATTGTCTAGCTTCTCTTTTCAGTCACGTTTTCCTTATTTATTTACCTGGACTCTGGCAGTGTTGAAGTTCACTTGAGGCTGTGGGAATCTGAGAAAATTCATTGTTTACCTTTTTGAATAATAGATGAAGTTTTTTCAAATGAAAATCACGTTAAAATTTTTTTTTTCATATTGAAAAAAAAGTCCAAACTTCATTCGTCATGAAACAGATTATTTCTTTCTCTGATTTTGTGGTGTTTAATTTATTTCAAATGAAATTGCTAAAATTTTGAACAAGTTAAAATCAGAAATTCAGTAGGTTTCATTTTGAAAATATCTGGTTTTGTTCACTACATTTGGTGATGATGTTGAATATATATTTTTTCCCCAAGGAATTGTTCAGAAGAGCTATTTCATTAGGCCTGGTCTCTTAAAGCTTTGAAAAGTTTATTTAATGTTTCATAGTAGATGGAGCCATAGATCATTAACTTTGGACAGAGACTGATTTCGTTTTGTTATCTGGATCAAGTTGGTTCCAATTAAAATGGGAAGCAAACTGGAAAAATGCTTTTATGAGCTTTCTTTGTGGTACTCACAACCACCTGGAAGGAAGAGCCTCATCAAAAAGATGTTCTTTAGCAATGCTTTAACCTCGTCTTAAAACATTCCTTCGCTAATTAACAGTCATGAAATCAACAGTTCTGTCTATGTACAAAAGCAAAGTTTTAAAAGTTGGTTTAGGGTAGGGAGTTTTTTTCATGACTGCCTATCTCCCAGAAAAAAAAAAAAAAAAAAGGAATAAAGCAATGATAGGATTATATAAGCATCCAGGTTTGAATTCTTCCATCACTTATACATGGAGATGCTGCTCTTTTACACAAAACCTTTAAGAAACAATTATACTGTTTTGACTGGCAGAAAGTATTGAGGTGAAAATTCTGGTTTCCTCCAAAATTTTTGGCTTTACATTAGAAAAAACAAACTTAGAGGGAATAGCTGTTGTAATGCCTTCATTTCAGAAGCATAACTTTGGTGATATAGCTGCTCTGCAATAGTGAGCCTACGTGTTAAAGGTGTGGGAGATTTAATGATTCATAAAGGTGTGGAAGATTTAATGATACCATGAGGTGGAATGATAAGGACAGAAAGATTGATTGAGCCACAGTTGTTGCTTCTTTGAATTTTTGGGCTTACTAGACTGTTTGTTTTGAACAATGGATGGCAGGCACATAATGAAAGAGAGTGACACAATATCCAAACAGTTTCCCTGGGCTGGCCAGATAAGCTGGAAAAGCTGGAAATGTGATCTGTGGGATTTTTAATTGACTTTTCATGAACAGAAAAAGCAATTAGAAAAGGGAGCAGAGAATTTTTTAATAATGGCTGTTAGGACTTCAAAGAGATACCACACTTTTCGACTTTGAAGGAAAGTAACATAAAAATAAAAGCAGAAAACTTGGGAATTTAATGCTTGTTCTGGTTTAATGATGTTTTGTGGTTCCTAGACTCTTTTAATTGTTACATCGTGCTTAGCATTTTGTGTTAGGCTGAGCTGTGAATGTTAATAGTGGTTTAACCCTCTGGGAATGTCAACTACTGGCACGTTTCACGTGACCTCAGGACTCACACTCAGTGTGTAAATAGGAAAACATCTCTTTCTTGGAAGCACAGCTTGTGAAGATCTATGTGAATCAAGCTTCTGCTTTAAAACACTCCAATGAACACATCTCATCCAACGTGATCTTTCTAACCCAGATGGGCAATTAGGTACATGAAACAAAAGAGGACAAATGCATATGTTCTTAAACTTCAGAATGTGAATCAAGAATGTGAAGGATTGTTTCTTCTCACATTCAAAATGTAACACTGTGTTGATTTGGCACAGCCTGGTTTTTTGGTAGCGGGGCAGGGCCACAGAAACAGCTTCTGTGAGAAGCTGCTGGAAGCTTCCACCACGTCCGACAGAGCAAACCTCTGATGGCTCTGAAGATGGGAGTGCTGCTGGCCCAGTTAGAGAGGTTGTTAACGCCTCTGTGATGACATATTTAAGAAGAGAATCAAAACAGCACACACGCAGTGGGGAGGAGCCCTACGGCATAGCAAGGGAAAGACTCCTCTCCCTGAGCAAACAGGAGATCTCAAGGGATGAACTCACCAAAACCCCCATGCCCTGTCTCCCTGTGCTGTTGGTGGGAAGGAGGGAGGGGCTGGGGGGAAAAAAGGTGTTTTAAAGGCTTATTTTACTTCTCATTATCCTCCTCTGACTCTGTTAATAATTAATTTACTTTATACATTTAAATTTGAACCTGTTTTGCCCTTAGAGTGTCTTCTCCCAGTCCTCATCTCAATTCATGAGCCCTTCATTACTCTTTTTTCCTTCTGCTCTGCCCAGCTGAGAGCAAGAGAGGGTGAGCAAACGGCTTTTGTGAGTGCCTGGCATTTGGCCAGTGTCAAACCACGACAAACAGGAAGACGTTTTTATTTTTAAGCTCTTTTGGTGTTGTTAATTCTGAAGTAATACAGGTATTCCTTTACACACACACACACACTAGAGAGCTGTTTTTCCTCTTTTTTTGTTTTTTTTTTTTTTAAACTTCCAAAACTTGTCAGAAGTCATCTCATTTCTTTTTTCCTTTCCACTTCTAAATCCATTTAGTGTCCATGAAAACTGTCAGATAAATAGTGTGACATATCAGAGCACGCTTTGGGCAGCACATAAGCTTTCTGCATTTGGCTTGAGGGTTTGGGGGGGTTTTGCCACTCTATTTCTGGCAGAATTAGGGGAATTATTCACAATGAATCATTAGTCTGACAAATTTTGCCTTTTTCCTGTTATCCTTAATCCAGAAATTGCCCAAGTAATTTGAAGCTATCGGAAGCTAATGCAAGTTCTTTTTAAAGCTATCCACTGAATGGGATATGGGAATAGTACTTTGAAGATTGTACTTGATAGTCAAGATCTGAGACTTACAGTTTAAATGCTGTAAGTCTAATAGTTTAGACTTGAAATTATCTAAAAGTTATGCAGTGACTTTGAAATATTAAAATTCATGGTTTGGGTACTAAAAAGGCATAAATGTCTGAAGCACAGCTTGAGAAACTAAGTCACAAAACGATTCTTCTTTGCTATCTCACTCTGAATTACTTCAAAAATGAAATCTGGTTTAGTCCTAAATGTGAACTGTAATGTTTTAAGGAGTTTTCATTTGGCTTTTTCATATTTTGCTTTGTTCAGTTAACTTTGCTCAGGAAAGGACCATTCTGTTTGTTCTCCCTGAGTGCCCTTGGTGACAATCAAAAATCCCTGAGCTGCCCAAGACACTGCATGTTGAAAGCAACAACAGGAATTTTTACTGTCAAGGGGGATTCAGGGAGCTCTTCAGGCCCCTCCTGCACAGCTCGGTTCATGGCCTTGGACACACAGCACAGGGCCACAATTCCCTTTGCACCTGGCACACCCTCCCTTAGGTGAGGCCATCCCAAGTGGAATGGTTGCCATGAAGGACTGCATTAGCAGGACTTTAGGCCAGCCTTTATTTTGATGGGACAGGGGGGACAGCACGTGTGCCTCTAGCACCTATTTTTGACACAAGTGTTTGGCAAGTACTAAACTGAATGCAACTGGTTTCACCTTTATATTGCACTTTATAATTTGAAACCTCCTGAAGTTCTTATGTCTTTGTCTTTAAAGTGCTGTGTGAATAACTAATTCAATTAATTAATCCACCTAATATAAAAAGCAGATTTTCCTTAAAAGTGAAAGGCTGTTTCCTTGTCCTTCTTTCATTACAGGAGAGGAGAAGGAGAATAAATGTAGACATATGTAATTAGAAGGACCTTAACTTGCTTTGCTGAAGGCAAGCCCTAGTGTTAAAGATGTTTTGGGGTCTATAAAGACATTTCCTCATCATTGCCTTGCAAAATGGAGTCATCTGTTGTGTTCTGCAAGGCAGCCAAGTCTAAGATGCTTGGTGGGGAGCATGGCTGCTGGACCCCTTCCAACAGTCAGAGCAGAGAATTGGAAACCACAAATTAAGCAAATTAGCCTGATGGTTACAAGTCATGGCTAAAGCAGGACACATCCAGTGTAAATTCTTTCCACTATTCATCTCTGAATTTATATCTAAATTCTATGCCTACTCAAGGCAAGGTTTCTTTACTTTTGTGTGTATTGTACATCTGCAAGTGCACACACATTATTCTTTTCTTCTTTTTTATTCCTCTCTCTCTATGGTGTCATTATATCAGAGTGAGAGATCTTGGACTAATCAAAGCATATAAATAATCCAAAGAGGGGAAAGAAGTTGAAAATTAGTACAGAAACTCTCTCTTCAGCAATAGGTGATATTGAATGGAAGAAGATTTCAGATACCTTGACAGTGTCTAGCTAAACCTTTAAGCTGTCTAGAGATGCTAGAGAGTGTGTAAGGATCCTTTTCTTAGTTATATGCTTCAATTAAAGTTGAGAGGAAGGCTGTGTATTAATAACGAAAATGGCTTTTAAATCCATTTTGCACATTTAACAAGTAAAGAGCTGTCAAACTATTGTCAAATTGTACTGAGGCAGCAGTTGGTGATAGCAACAAGTGGACTGAGATCAGCAAGGACTATTTCTGCTCTCCCCTCCCTCGTTCCTGACACAGGAGACACTCGGGTTGAAGCCTGAGAGGCTCTGCAGGTTGTGGGACAGCAACCCAGTCAGCCATGGCCAGCGTTGGACACTGGGGAGAGGCAGCGGCAGAGCTCAGGGATTGCTAAAGTTTTTAAGAGCCAGACTAGGAATGATGTGTTTTTGACAGCCATTTCTACTGAATCAACTAAGCTAACATAGACCTGAATTAACTATTTTGTTTTATTTTTAAATCCATAAACATGAATGCAACTATGTCTTGAACGAGAAAATTGCTGCATTAGAGAGAGACTAGTACAGCATAATGTGTCTAATCTGAGACAACAAAACACAGTGTTCAAGGAAGCCAATGAATAGGTAAATCAACATTTTCATTTGCTTGATGCCTTGGAAGTCTGAGTCCTGAAGATCTTTGCACTACCCAAATTGAGGTGATGCTCTCTCAATGACTGATGGCTCCTGTTAAAAGATGACTTGGTTAAATTACTGATGTTGGAGGGTATGAATCTCCCCTTGCTGCACACAGAAATGAATTGCTGCCTGATCCAGCTAAGCAGTAAGGCATGGGGACAGATGACATGTTTGAAGTGAAGTGTTGGTCCAGATGACTGAGTCAGCTTGCTTGAGATATGTCTGCAGAGACACACTCCTATGGTCTTTTGCATGCAAAACCCCTAGAAAGTTATACTTCACTTCCTCTGGTTTCCTTTTTCCTGGCATTTCACTGTTGTTTCTTTTCACTTTTGCTATTATTCTAACCTGCCATCTGCAGATTTTCTGAACCTTGAACAATAGCCGTGACTTTGCTGTGAGAACTCCGAAACTCATTAACAGAAGGACTTGGCTTTAAGCAAATGTCACATCCCATTAGTGTAATTCTCAGGCATTAGCTAGCTGTTAGCTTGGCCCATTCATTCGGGCAGAGTTCAGAATGCCTCCTTGCTGTATCATAAGGATATTCTGATTATGCTGATTACTTTTGTCTCCATCTCTTCTGATTGATAACTCAGTCAATTATTAGCATTCCGAACACAGCAGGAGCTTTTCTCAGCTCTTGTCAGCATAAGAGGACAGTGGTGAGGAGGAAGGGAATTTGTAAGCAGTATCCCAGGGAAAATAACCTCCAGGGTCAGAAAGTATTAACCAGAGAAGTGCTACTATAATTAGATGCCGTGCACGTGTACGGTACACACGTCTTGCATTATGCTCTTTTTGGGGTGCAGCCCTGGGATCTCACAAGAACCAAGATGAAGATATCTAAGGTTTGCTAGCAGCCTTCCACAGTGCTATTTGCATCTGCCTTTACAGGTGAAAGGAAAGGTAACACTGGGCTTAGGAATCAGTGGTTATATATGAGAATGCCTTTGAAATGGCTCTTCCTTGGCTAACTGATAATTTATCATTTTTTACAAGGATTGCAGAAATAGCACAGTTTGCAGCGCGCTGTAGCATCACCCTCAGAGCTCATCAGAAGGATATATCTTAAAATGCTACAACAGCAGGAGGGAGAGAAAGCAGATTTTAGGCCTCCCAGTGTACTAGCAGATAGATTGGTCCAACAGTGCTTGACATACTTTGAAACCTGCGTCTGCCTACACAGCCTTCTCCTCTTCCCCACAATTTACATTGGAGGCTGTATCCATCCCCAGTGCCAACACTCTGGCAAATATCTATTCAATCAGAGTGTCAAAAGAGCATTAAAGTCATTGTGGCTGAAAAGTGAAAAGCAAAGAAACTTTATTGTGGTTGATGTATGACTCAAAGAGTCTGAATTTCAAAGCCTTTCCATAATCTAGATGTTTCCTTTGGGCTGGGAGCACAACCAAACGTGTCCCTGAGTTCCAAGCATGGGAATAACTGAGAAAAATTTAAAAGCTGGTTGAGTACATAAATAGGTAGATGGAAAGTGTAGCTCTTGATCCTGGATCACAGGCAGTAGATTGAGTAGTGAGTGTGTGTTCTTGGCTATAGCTGGCATGCACAGTGAGCAAATAGAAAATGAAAGCAGTAGGGTGAGCTTTTCTGGGGATTTGAGCAACTACAGAATATGGAGATTATTCCTAAAAGAGAGCTTAGGTTTTTATGTTATAGGTTTCTCCCCTGGCTGGACTAAAGTCTGCTGCTTTTTATGAAAATTATGGTTGTGTCATTGAGTGGGCATGGTCATCTGGGAGTGAAAGCAGCTCATTTTAGCTGCTTACTGACTGGCATGCTCGCAGAGACAAGGTCTGTGTCCTGCCCTGGGGAGCAGAACCTGATCTCTTGTTTATGGCAAACTGTGGAGAAGGGGCAAGTCCAATCACCAAGGGAAATGAGATGTGCCTTAGGGAGATGTGGCCACAGAGCTTCCTCCCAGCACAGTGTCAGGTTTCATGCCTTAATTATTTTCTTTCCCCTGATGAGGGAATTTTAATATCTTTCGCTAGGCACCGTAAAGAATAGCACCTTCCATCTTCTTAGCTTGTAGATAGTTGTTTATTAAGTCTTATCAGAGAAGTGTAGCCCATAGCCGGGCATTAGACATAGCACAGAGCAAGGAATGCCAAGAATGGCCCTTTTATCTTGATAACACACTCTTTTAAAGGTAAATTATCCAATTAAAACTTAAAACTAAAGATATTTTCTTTTTTCTACCAATGCTCAATAATTCACCCTGTCACGTCAAAAGGAATTGCAGAACTTTCTATCCAATCATTCCAAACTACCTCTACCACAGAATTTGGGGTATTAGAAGAAGAAGGTCTAAAAGGCAGCTATTATCCTCCATTTTGAAGTTTTTTGCTTTTATCTATTTACTATATTAACTAACCTAAAAAGTCTAGATTTTTCACCCTGTGACAGTCCTACATAATATCCCATCACCTAGTTCACACCAGTGTAAATTTTAATTCTTCCCTGAGAGTATATAGATTTCTCCATGGACAAAGGTCAGAAATGCTGATGTACAGGGAGGTTTTTATGCTTAAAAACAGGCAGAGCGATATTCTCTGCATTCTGGACTCCAACAGCACAGCTCAGCAATTCCAGAATGAGCCGAACACAGCTCAGTGTGTGTAATTCACAGAGCTCCTGGGCCTCATACTCTGCTTCCACGTTTCAGGCAAAACTGGGCTTCAGGGGTGCACAGGGGCTCAGCCTGGAGCACAGACTTTGCCTCTCATTTGCCATGAGATGTAAATCTCTGAGGCTGGAGTTTATGTTCACTGTTAATTCAAATCCTGGCAGCTCTGAGAAACACAGATCTCGTTTGAACCTCTAAAGCTCACTGATGAGGGTACTGCTCAAATCAGTAGCTTGTTTCATGGTGTGCAGTAGGATTTAAATCTGAAAACAGTCTGGTCTGTAGAGGGGCTGATTTGAAATCTCTTGGCCAAATGCAGTTGACTATTTTTTTCTACACCACTTATTTGCTCTTTTTTTCACATATAACTTTGCTCATGTCTGGCTGGTGTTAGCGATAGTGATGTAAAGACATAACAATGTAATTTCCCTGTAAATTACAGGACTTGCATGCGAAGGGCAAACCCAAATGAGGGTGATGTCTGAGGTATTGATGCACCTCTACTGTTACTAACTGGATTACATCTGGTGGGCTGTAAGCCTGAAGTTAATAGAAGGGGAATGAAGACCTAACCATAAACAAGCTTACTTGAGGGGAGGGAGTGACAGTGCTTGACACTGGACTGAATTTTAGGGGTCTCAGGTGACAATTTGAATGAGTCATTGATGCGCTGTTCCACTAGGGAAATTCATTCAGTCCACTATCAATTTCCCCTGACACTCACAACCCTCGTAGGGTTTCTGGTGTTGGTTATTTGTTATCAGGCAAAAAGAATTTGATTTTCATACTCCTTAAGTGAAACAAAGTTGGAGAAATGAGTAAGACAAACAAGGTCATCTCCTGTGCGTGGTTTTGTAAGTTAGATTCCATTTCATGCATACAAAAAAGTAATAGCTGGTTTTCTTATTCCTTTGCAGCTTTACTTTGCCTCAAAGTAATGTGTGGGCTTATTATTTTTTAAGCCACCATAAAAAACAGACAATAGATGAAGCAAGAAAAATGCACAGTTCCTTTCAGAGGGGGCTTTAATCTCATGATAAAGGATTGGTGACTTCTGTTCGGCTTCCAGCTCCACAGTTCAGTGTAAATATTTATTTTGGGGGCCATTAACACCATGGCTAAATAGCTGTTACTGAGGCTTTTCCAAATTGAAAATCTTATGTGCCATAGTAGGATTCTTTATCCTTTTATTGTGTGATGGCTCATGGTAACTCTGCATGAAAAGCAGTCTTTGGGATGGCTGCCAAGCTATACTAGAATGTACCCATCTCAAGTGAAAATCATCATGAGGCAGCTCTCTTGAGGAGCCTGGTACTTTGCAGTGAAGTATGAAGTACCCAGCTATTAATTTCAAATTAACCCGAGTTACATTTTCCTGAAACAAGAAGCTAGAAGAAAGTAGGTTGTCAGCTGAGTGGTGCTGTGCTTGGAAGGTGGGGAGGCTGGCTCCAAACCTTGTGCAATATTGTGTCAGACTTTCCAGGCACCTTTTGCATAAGAAAACAATTTACTCAAAAGGCACTGAAAGAAATAAATGTGTCCCAAAGAGACCTTAACACAAAAATATCAGGCTCATTTGTGTGAGAGATTGAGGGGAACCACTTCTTCGGGTGAACCAAGGGATGTTAAAGCCATGCATCTACTCTGGGGAGACTGTGAGAAAAGTATCTGTATTTAGAAGATGCTTTTAAACCCACAAAAAGTGCACCTGAAATATCCTTGAAGTGTCGCATGGTAAAAATTTAGAAGGAAACAGCTGCCTTCTGCAATGTTTTTGGATGAGAAATAAAACACTATAATGATTCCTCCTGAAATGTCAGGAAAAATTTTTAAGCAAAAGTTTCTTTTAAGGTTGATGCTTTTTTATGACAACCTCAGCTTTGTGAAGCACTACATAATATCAGTGTAGATGAAGAGGTACGGATGAGGCTTCTGTGAGAGTTTGTGTTCATTTTAACTTCTAATTTGTCTTCTATCGAGCTCTGTTTGTAAAACAGCCTTTAAATAAGAATTCAGGACATCAAATAACAGATGGAAAACACTAGGATATTAGAAGTAAAAAGCCCAATTGCATTTCAGTTCGTATTTCCTTGGAGAATCTTTAATTTTCATGTTCAGTAAGACATTGCCTGACCTATCGCTTGTACAGATGCATGAAATGTAATCAAAGCACAGTTTCTCTCAGCATTTCTGGTTGTTCTCTGATCATGCAGGGATACCTGTTCATATTGCATCAATCTCAGTCAAAAAATAATCTTTGCTACAGTGGCAGAAGACTAATAATATCCAGGAACAATAAAGAGAAGAGGATTCATAAAGAGAAGGAATTTTTTTCTGTGTATACTGTTATGTCTTTTCTGTGCCTTGCAAAACATGAATGGTATCTGAGATAGTGAACAGTGGCATTCAAGTGATGGGGCTCTCAAGAAAAATGTAAAGTGGTGTGTGGAGCAGTGTGGTACTTATTTGGTACCTCAGTTCCTCAGGCTGTCTTTTCACTTGGCACTACTAGGAAACTGTCTTCAGTCTTCCAAATAAGCAAATTACTTTAATCTGAAAAGTGCCAAATAGTATTAGTCTTTTCTTAGGAATTAATCTAGGCAAAAGGAAGGCTGGCCCTCTAGGCAAGGGAGTTTTGTATCTATAAACTACTGCTCCTCATTCTGTGTGGAGCACTACAGAATTAGTATACTGCTGATAGCTTTATATTTTCATTTGCCTACTCAGCAGTTACATTCCAGTAGCTTCCCCAAATTGGATATTAATGATTCACACTATGCAATTTGTGTATCCATGAAGTGGAATTGCATAATCTAAAAAACCAAAGACCATACCTAGGCACTAACAAGATCTTCCTCTTGATTTACTGGCTGATCCTCCATTCAGCCTGATTTAGGGGCAGTCAATGAATTAGAACCTTCCATTGCACTATCAGCCCCTCGGAGCCCTGTGTGCAGCAGTGGTGGAGGAGCTTCCTGGAGAGGAGCAAGCTGAACTTTGTGTCTTGAGGTTCCAGAAAGCATTAACCCTTTTTGGAGCACCCCGTGGTGATGAGCAGGAGCTGTGGGGTGCTGGAGAGAGAGCTGGAAGCAGTGACACAAGGATGAGAGCACAGATGGGGTTGACAAACCTCTAGTGGTTACTTCTGCATGGGGCGCTGCAGGAGCAACAGGATCCATTCTCCTAGTTCCCCTGGGAAATATGTTTAACTGTTTTCCTGTGTCATTCTCCAAGTGGAAATCTTATTTCCTCCTGGTGTTAAGTAATGTGCAAAGGCGTTCTTTCACTCCTGTTTTTTTTTTTTTTAGCAGGTTCTAAGTGCAGCAGCTCATTTTCCCTCTTGGCTCAAATGAGCTCAGTTTTCTGCTTCTGGGTGTCTTCACTTCCAGGGTATCCACTGCTAAAGAAAAAGCTGACCTCCCAACTCTTGAAGAGATTCAGCTCTTGCCTAGGAGGGCAGAGTTTGAATTGAGAAGGATAATTATGCACTGCTATATTCCCCTGCCTTATTCCACATGCCACAAGAAATTGAGCAAGGAGATGAAGCAGCAGCCATGAACTGCTGATACTACCATTACTTATACAGTCATGAAAACAAAGAGCCTTTGCAGATAGCTCTGCTGTTGATTTGTGAGCCTTGGTCACCTCTGGGCCTGGGACTGTGCCTTTGTTCCTTACCTGCAGTCCCCTGTTCCTCTCCCTTAGCTCAGCACTATGACAAATTAGACAAAAATTATCTCTGTGCTTGCACAGCTTGTGCTGAATCCTTAGAGTGCAGGAGGATCTAGATCATTGCTGGAACAAGATCCAAGCTAATAATAACCCCTGCCATTAGTCCATTTAAAGTGGGTCAAAAGGATGACCTAATTGTGATAATTGCCTTCTGGCCCTGCTTGTGCAACAAAGCCTTTTGGCTGCATGTGCAGGCTTGTGCCCAACAGTAGGCAGTCCTGTCTCTAATCTCTGAGCTCAAAGACTAAACTTCCATTCCACAGAGCTGCCATCTGCTGCAGCTTGTGTCCAGCCACTCAAGAACCTCGATCACTGATCTTACACACAGCACTGGTGCTGTCTCTGTGCTTTTCATGCCACCTTACTGCTCTGACTAGAACAGACTGAATGAACCAAAATGCATAAAACAATCTAGTAGGTGAACACAGGTGTTAACCGGCTCATTTAGCCCCTGCCTTGAGGCAGGATAAAGTAAAAACTGAAATAGTTTTCAAAAGATTTCTGTTCACCTGCAGAATGTCTAACTACGAGTTCTGCATGGTGGCACTGATTGAGTGTTTCAGGCTTGATGCTCTCGCCTGCAGCCATTGTGTGTGTGACACTTCATTGTTGATGCTGCCATTGAATTGAGTGAGGCCATCATCTCCCCGAGTTCCTGTGGTCCTGGCATTTGTGATAAGAAGATAGGATGGCCCTATTTGAGCTGAGCCCAAAAGAGCCCAGGCTACATTTGCACTCTCTTGTGCACATTTTTGTTTGCTCTACTTTGATGAGGGAGAGACATGCCAGTATTTATCCTGTTATAGGAATTCTGGACTGCTCCCATCTCCAACAGAGCTGAAATGCAGCTTTTTAGCAGACTGTCATAAATTACATATTGTCATTTTAATTAATTTCATGTACTGCTTGGAGGCATTAAACTTGGAATCCTTGTGGGCATGAAGGCAGCCTTCCATCAGTCCTACACCCCAGCACCAGGAGCTCCCTGGCTGCCCTCTGGGGCTAGCCCAGGACTCATGGACTTGCAGAAGTGACATACAGAGGCCAGGTCTGGGAGGAGGTGACTCTGGACTAGGATATTCATGGGTTGGTGATGTGGACCACGCAGTGCTCTGGACTGAGTGTTTTGAGTGGCAGGTATGTGATATAGTAATCTCTGAGAGCCAGACAGAGTGGATTTAGTGTCAGGAGACATTTTCCGGGGATCAAAGCAGCTTATAGAAATAATTTATTTTTACCTTTAAATGAAGAGAAATGTGATAAATGTTAAAATGGCCCTTAATTCATGAGCTTCACATCCCTGGGGTATGATTAGCACCAGATAACTGGGTCTCCCTGCTGTGCCTTGTTGCTTAGTTACACTACACAAGTACACTGTGCTTTCATTTTCTGTCTTACGTGAGCAGAAGCAGCATGATATAAAAGTCCAAAAAGACTGAAAGACCCTGAGAGTACTCTCAGCTGTATTCCAAATCACTTGGGCTCCAGCAACACCACATGCACCGTCCTTGCTGTGGATGGAAAGAAACTTAGTCTGACCATGGGTGTAAATCAGTAGAGACCCCATTAGCTGCAGCTGCTGGAGTAAAGCAGTGCAAACAAAATCAGAATCATGCCCGAAAGACTGATCCTTTGTGGGAAGTAATTTGTTTTCATTAAGAGAGATTAGCATCACACCAGTATGATAAACTTAAAAGGCCTTGGAAGAGCTATTATTGTTCTTAAGTAAATATTGATTCCTAAAAAAAAAAATAAATAAATTAGTAGATTGCATAATAATCTCCTAAAACAGAACTGCCTTGAAGAGCTGGATACTTGAAGAGTGTACAGTGTCTTTCATTTTACTGGCTTTATTAATGAGGGTTTGGTTGTATTGTAAAAAATCAGAGCTGGCCTGTGCTGGGTCTCATGAGAGCCACTGGTCTGGTGCAGCTGGGAAATCTGGGGAAAGTTCCATGGAGAAAAACGTGAGGACCTGCAATGGAGAGAGGGACATCAGTGGGTTGCAGAGTAAGGCTTCTGTTTGCTTTGAGATTTTCTGCTGACTGTTTGGAGAACATGTCTTTCACAATTCTTTCTTACTGTCAAAATACTCATTTTCCTATTTCTTTTGTCCTGCTAATGGATTCTTAAATACAGACACATAAAGGTCTCATAGGGTTAAGAGAAAACACAGTTTTGCTTGAAAAAATTATCTGGCAAGTCAAATGATTTTGGAGAAATTCTGGAACACCTCACTCTAAATACAAGGCTGAGTGATAACAGCAGTTTCCTTGGGGGACTGCTAATACTTCTTTGCCCACAGTGGCTACAAAGTCTGTTAACACCAGCTGCTATTAATCCCTTTATTTCGTGGCTGGGTCTTCAACCACACAAAAATTAGAGAACAGGGAGGTTAATAAATATGTTAGTTAATTCCCTCAGACTGAAATGGGTCAAAGATCCTTAGATTCTTCTTTATTATTTTGGTTAGCTGTTAAATTTGACTTTTTTTTTTCTTTTGAAAGAGGACTATGGAAAAGATGTCTCAAATAGTAGTTCAGCAGTAGTTTTTAATGGTGATTTAATAAGTGTGTGTTAAAAATTAATTTTCTATTTTCACTGTGGGAGGTGAGGGAATTGCTGATGTAGTAAGGCAGAGAACTGGCAAAAGAGGGGATGCTCACGAATTGGCAGTTCTGTTGCTAGGTTTTGGAGGGTAAACAAAAGATGCTATTTTCCAGCAAAGAGCAGCTCTCCTGATTGCCTCATTCATTCTTAAGGGTTATGTCAATCAGCCATTGGTTTGTTCAGAGCTGGGAATACCCAATACTACTGTTCCATGAACTTGGTGGGAATGTTCTCTTGTAAAGTCCAGAGTGACCAAATTCAGGGAATCTTGAGGTCAGCAATTACTATCATTTTCCATCAGCTGATTTTTGGCAGATGATGGCTCCAAAGTGGTAAAACCAAAGCAGCAGCTTTGCCAACTTTATTGCTTTTATTTTCCAGTATTTTTATGTGATGATAAATACACTCCTCCCTCAGATATGTTCTGCTTATTCTCATACACATTTTACGCTGTGATCCCTGCTTTTAATATCCTTGTATTTAGACAAGCAGCCAGCCTTTCTGTATCAACAGATAGCTCTAGAATTTGCTGAGAAAACTGTTCCTTTCCTGGGTGCTCACTGATATGAAAGAAATTTTTATCCTGGGGAGCCAGTCATTCTTCCTCTGTTACCTGTGATAGTTAAGACATTGCAAATTTAGCTAGAAATGCATAAAGACAAGAGCTCTCATTTTCCCTTGTAATATCTCCAAGGCACTCATCAGCAGGCTCCGTGGTTGAGAGCTTTTGCCTGGTTTTCAGCTGACAAGCCAATAAAGTTGTGGGAATGCAGTGGGCTGACTTGGTCCATGTGGATTTTACATATTCATCCCATTAATAAGGGACAAAGGAATCTTCCCTTTTAGATTTGGGTGGGGTTTTTTTTTTTTTTTCCCTATTTGATGTGAACACATGCAGTCAGTAAGGTAAGGACCAACCATGTAAAATCATTAAATGAAAGAAGAGATGGAAAATACATGCCAGTACAGATTTTTAATTTTTTTTCCATGAAGTGGAAATCTATATATTTCTTTCTCACTACTTTACTATGTTTCAGCACAGTGACTTCCTGCTTAATGTGGTAGAAAGTATGGATGCTGGAGCATTTGGTGCATCATTAAAAAGCATAAAAAATAGCTTATAATGAAAAACTCATCTAGGTGTTAAAGACAACTCTTTTTGCACTAGATGCACTGGAAAGGGGTCTCTGTGCCTGCAGAGAGCTTGAGGGTGTACTCAGAACACATGCAGTGACTGCAGGCAGGAGCTGAGAGCTAAGGATCTCTGCTGCTGCCTGGTTTGCTGCCCTGAGCCAGGTGGGCTCCAGGGGTGAAGGGCACTCGCTTGCTTCAGCTCACAGGAGTAGCAGAGCTGTGGGAGGCAGTTCCACCAGCTCGCTGCTCCCTCTCTGCAGGCTTGTGACTGCCCAGAGATCTTTCATCCACACACATCCCTAAGCCCTACATATAATGTCAAAAGAAAAAATAAAAAAGAGGGGGAATTGCAATAACATCTTACCATAACTGTAATTATTACCCAAGAGAGATGGCAAGGCATCATTTTGGAGCTAAATATCCCCTAGGATAATACATATGCTATCCAGCAAATATTTGGTTTGCCTTCCTGAGGAAAAGCCCTTCAGTGGGAAAGCCTGCCCAGTCAGAAATGCTTGCACAGTGTGAGAATGCTTACTGCAGAAGGGATAACTTCTGCCTCATATTTTTCCTGAGTGTAACATCACTGCAACTTGAGATAGGTTTAAATCAATGTGGATGATAGTTAAATATTCTGGTTTAAAAATGAAAATTGATTTTCACCAGGAGGATATTTCAATAAGGTCAGTAGGGGCATGGACACTGAGTAAATCAGCTTTTGTTCACAGTTTACAAAATCTCTGTCACAATAACTTAGGTGTGTAAACATTTGTAAAACTGGTTTCCCTTGAGGGAAACATGGTAATCAGGGCCTTCTCCTAGAGAGAGAGGAGCTTGGCTCTACTGCTTATATCAATAAGCATTGGTTGAGTTCAAAGGAGCCCTGTGGATTTACACCTCCAAAAGTCCTGCTCAGGAGATTAGACTCTCTAACCTGTTCTGCTTGTTGCCTCTGATACCACATGGTTCAGATGGTGCAATTTGGTGTCCTCTCTGCCCTGGACAGATAGCAAAGGCACCACTTAGCACTTTGCTAAGTGAAGAACTGTGCCCAGTGGTCCTTGGCTAGACTCTGCCCTCTGCTCCATGGCGCTTTGGCTAAGGCGTACCACCCATGCCATTTTGCTGCCTGTCTGCCCCTTACTCCTTCAGTAGCCATCAGCAGATACAGGATGCCCAGTCCTGAAATTCAGCCATGAATAACATGTGTGGTTTTACTGCCTGTAAGCTGCGATTGTAGTTTTTCAACTTTCTGCCCCAGCTGAAAGTGCCACAAACCTGATCTGATTTTGAGGTGGAGAGCTGTGGAGGACTCCCAGGTTCCCACACAATTTGAAGGGTTACCATAAAGAACAGCCTCTTACTGGGTCTGGACAGCAAGGTCATGCATCTGGAAGAACCTAATTGGGAAGATGGCTGATGGCTGTCTTTTCAGCCCTGTTTTCTTCTGAGGGGTGGGATCTGTTGGGATGTGTCCGTTTCCCATGACAAACCCTCAGCACAGTCCAAGGGTCAGCGAGAGATTCCCTGAGCTCGTCCTGCTGTTGGTCATAGGAGGCTGAGAGCTGTTTCTGATCCCTGTTGCTGTCGTGCTACTGATACCAGTGGGGTGTACGACATCTCTTACACATGCAAAACTGGATCTAAGTTCTGGTAACTCCTGCAACAAGGAACACCAGTTCTGTTTCCCTTAGGCACTTGCACAGATCTAACAGCCATGGGATAAGCAAGGTATATATTCATCCAACCAATCAGTGGGAATAAGGGGAAACATCCCAGGTCCAGATTTTCATGAAGAACACTAAACCCTACCTTTTCTGGCTTACCTTTTTCCAGTTTTATCACAAAAATCTCTAGACTTGCTCTGTTTTTTCCTAGGAACTGTTTTTCTGTTGTCACAGTCAAAGCGAATTTCAGATTTCATGAACTTCTTTCACCCAATTAGACATAAGCAGTTCCAGGAAGCTGTTCTTCCTTTTATCCTGGAAGGTTTAAAAGTGTGAGGATCAGTAATAAAAGTTGTAGGTATCAGCTTCGGAGGAGAATATTGTGGTTCTGAGTGGAGCTGATTGACACAGAAATGCTGAGGATTGGCAGGGTAATATTCATACTGTCTCTGTACACATTTCACAAGTGGAGAAGACAGTGGGTTTTGGGGTTTTTTTCTCTAGAAGGTTTGACAGGAGAAAACTCTAAATGCAACTTTTCTAAAACTTCAGTGATTGTAGCATGGGGAATGCAGATGAGAGGGGAAAGGTTGTACCCTGTTAGCTTCTTTTATCTGGCCAGGGTCTGCTGACAGCAGGAAATAAGTATAAATAAACCTGTCGTAACAGGAAAGCAGAGTAGGAATTGACTCTGAAGGAGGATCTTAGCAGAAATCCCAGCCAGAGACTATTTGAACTGATTGACTGTGCAGCTGAAACCTGAATTAACACTACTAGTGAACACTAGCTGAGAAAGCTCTTCTTGGGGACAGCTCTGACTAACCTGCATTTTAAACCTACAGTGAACTGCAAAGCTTTCCGTCTTTGTTGGTCTCCTGATAATTTCTTCCTTGCTTAACATACCATGAAAAATGTTTAACCTTTCCTATCCAAAGAGACGCACACTTGAAAATTGAAAAGAGCCTCCTGAAGTTCCTTCTCCCAAACTAGATGTGTTCAGTTTTCTGAAGCACTTGGTGGCCACTTGAGAGTTTTAAGCGCCTACTTAGGGAAGTGGATTGTCAGCTCTGCCAGCCATCAGCACGCTGGGGCTGTGGGGTGGAACTGCTTGCACCTTCTCATCACTGACACATCCTCCCCACCTCAAGGAACAGTCCTACAAGGCGACCCCTTTGTGACACAGGTGCTCATTTAATTTCAGCAGTTGCTCACATGCAACGAAGCCAAGTGTGGCTCCTGGGGAATTCTGTTGACTTGAGGAGATTTACTGTGGTGTAAATCAGAGGCCAAGTGACAGAGGAAGCCCATATGTTCTCCTGGAGTGCTGATTATGGGAGAAAGGAGCTGGATTAGAAGAAAATGATTGCACCCAGATTGTTTTCAATGTTTTAATGACTAGCTTAAGGCAGCAAATAAAAACAGAATCAGAGGTGATTTATATTTTTGCTGAAATCTAAACAGGTCTGGCCCTAGGCATTTGCATTTGTTCCTGTCTAACACTGTGGCTGACTTCAAACCTCTTGAACTGCAAGAACTGCTGAAAGAGTGAAGCGAAAGCTGCTTGTATAAGTCAGTGCCAAGACTCTCAGAGACGACACAAAGGGCAGGAGGGGTATATGTATGGGAAGAATTGGGTTCCTATTTGTAGGGAAAGCACTGCTATCCATGGGAAATACCCTCCACTCCCCTCCCTGGTTAGCAATAGCTACTTTGGTAAATCTGTCTCATTGAGATCAAGAATTATTACAGAATCAGAGAATATGCTGAGTTGGAACGGGTCCAGCTCCTGGCCCTGCACAACACCATGCCCAAGAGTCACACCATGTCTCTGAGAGCGTTGTCCAAACACTTGAACTGGTTGGCTCTGGCTTGGTCCTGTGGCCACTGCCCTGGGGAGTCTGTTCTAGTGCCCAACCACCCTCTGCATGAAGACTGTTTTTCTAATATCCACCCTGATGCCCCCCCAGGACACAGGTGTCCCTCCTGGCTGCCAGGGCACTGCTGAATCATGTTCAACTTTCCACCAGCCAGGTCCCTTTCTGCCCACTAGTGACATGCCTCCTGTCTGATGTCACCCCACTGTCACCCCATAATATGTTTATCCAGCTCTGGACATTTTGTCCAGATGGATCCTGTGAGAGACAGTATTAAAAGCTGCCCTTGATCAACTAGATGGGTTACCCTGTCATAAAAGGAAATCAGGTTTGATAAGCAGGGCTTTCCTCTCACAAATCATGCTGGCTGTGACCGATGGCTGCGTTGTCTTCCATTGTCTCCCTCAATACCTCCCAGAATCATCTTCTCTGTACCTTTACCATGCACTGAAGTGAGAGCAACAGGCCTGTAGTTTTGGGGTCCTCCTTCTTGCCTTTCTTGTAGATTGGGATCATTCCCCACGGACTCGGGTGTCTTGTGTTGTGTCTACGTCAGAGCTTTAGCTGAGCAGGAGAGGAAAAGGAGCTAAGACTTCTAATATGACTGAAAAGTTTTGCAGCTTGTCCTGAGCTTTCTTTTTTTACTCTTTTCTCAAAGTCCCAAACAGAAGGCTGCTTCCAGAGTAAAAGCAGCACCAGGGTGATTGGCCCTGTGCACAGCCAAAACCAACTGCCATCTAGGGCAGCACCTTGTTTGTTAGGAGAAAAAGACCATGAAACACCATGACCTGGAGCCTAATAAAGTAAGGTTTTTGCAGCTATTAAGGGAGGAGCTGAGGTGTGGGACAGCAGCCACTGGTATATATTAACAGCAGAGTAGCACGCCCTGTCTTTCCACAAGCGGGGCTTACCATTGCAGCTCATTTTCCTTTGGTCACAAGAGCAGCCTCCCAGACTCTCTGGGGCTGTTTCTTGCTCTCTATCCCTGTTTTGTCACTCCAGAGTTTAGTTTTGCTTACATTGCTGAAAAGCCTTTGTCTGTGTCTGGCAATAATCCTAAGGACCACAGTCCTTAGATCAGCAGGCTGGGTGCCAGTTCACCCTGTTCAGGATCAGGAAGCTCAGAGATGCTGTAGCTGGATCCCCTGAGCAAGGAAAGAGGGCTGAAGCCCTTTCTATATAGGCAGCAAGGCTGTAGCACAATCTGCATATCAAATGGATGTTTGCCTTATACATGGAAGAGCCCCTTTTGCATTCAGCTTCACATAAAAGAGATGGTGAAGCCTGTTCTTCCTCACCCACCCACTCAGCGACGTGGTGTGGGTGTTTCAGTGACACACCGAGTTCACAGCACCATTTCTCAGCTTCTTGTTAATGCTTGCCACAGTGGAAATCTCATTCATGGATGACACTGATCACAGATATTGATTCATCAGCCAGAGCTGAGCACTAGCGATGAGTTTTTCCTACACAGTTCTTTGGTGGCTCTGATGTCTGATAACAGTGGAATAAGTTGGTGTTGGCTAATGTAGGGTAAGTGGTCTCAATGGAGGGATTTTTTTTCAACTGTGAATCTGTTAGGACTTGATGTGTGGGTTTGGATTAGGTATTCTGCATCAAAGGGATTCCTATTTTCTTTTTCCATCAGTTTTCACTGAACTCCCAAGTGTCTGTTATGCAACAGCAGATCAAAACGGGGAGGAAGGGTGAGGTGAACTGCTGATATTTGCTGGTATTAATTGGAATGACTCTTCCAAATGAAATCTCTCATTAATGAATTCCATTTTTAAAAGTTAGTCCTGGAGATTGGACTTTGGGGTGTATCGGAACAAACAATACCAGGGTAGGGAAAGTTGACCTGTTGGAATAATTTATGGTTTTGTTTTCATTAGTCCGTTTTCATTCTGTTTGGGGAATGTGGGGAAAAGCAAGGGCTGGAATTCCTGGTGAACTGGGAAATCCATAGTAACCATAAGGCATTTCAGATGCTTAAGCTTTGTGATCTCCAGATTTCCAAGGTTCAGTTAGAAAACTACAGGCCATTTCAGGGAAGGGAGACAGTTCCCTCACTGACAAGTCAAAACTGCCTGAGCAGGGACCACAGGTGCTCATGAGTCTTCACAAATCCTGTTTCCCAGGGGACATTTTCCTGTGTCAACAGACTGTTAATCCTCCTCAGACTTTTGCAGGATTGAGTTTTGATGCATTTCTGTTCATTCATCTACTTCTTGCAGCTGTCTTTGTGACCAGATAAGCAACGTCCTGTGGCATTTTCTCTTCTCTTCAGTACTATTAAATACATATAAAGCCAAGCAGCCCCTGTCAGAAAACTGCAGGACACAGGCTCAGAGAGAGATGTAAGACACAAGGTGTTGTAAGGGACAGCACCATCTGCTTTGCTGACAGCCACTTGTGCAGAGAGGACAAGGCACTGATTAATTTGTCAAGGGCTCGTCTGAAGAGCTGTGAAAGAAGGCAGATATGTGTATGCACAGTGCACCAGGGGGTGTGGGGGGCAATGAGATGGCTGTCAAGACAAGAGAGAAGGGTGATACAGGCTTTCAAAATGGGTATTTGGACATCTCACTTGGAGAATGGGACAAAGGCACTGACACAGCTCGCTGCAGGACCACAGTGAAAGTTGTGAGTTGTTGCTGAGCAGCAGCATATAAGTTTAGGTAGTTATTTATGGTGCACAATAAGATGTGAAAAAGAAATGCAGGCTGGCTGCTAATTCCTGGTTGATTTTTTTTCTTTTTTTCTTTTTTTTTTTTTTTCTTTCACTGAAACCTATGAGATAAAAGGTCTGCTAATCTCCACTAATTGGCAGTGCTGCTGCTAGGCTCTCGTAGGAAGGACCAAAGGAGCCAGAAGGATGAGGGACTGTCAGGGAGATGGAGTGGAGGGATAAGACACACCAGTGGTCAACGACAGAGTCTTCACAGCTGCAGCCCACTCTGGGTTTTTTCCCCAGGCTCTGTATTCTCCTAAAGCCATGCTATAAAATGCAGACAAGTTATGTAATCAAGCAAATTAAAACCAGTCTAGAGGCATTTCTGTCAGCCCAGCTAACAAAGACAAAAAGTGCTGCTTTCACAGGAAAGCTGCAAAAAAGAATTATCTTATTACAACTGGTGCCAGTACTTAAGATCAGAAGAGAAGTATGATCAAATATGGATGGCAAAGATTGACAAATTTAGGGAGAATTTTTGAAGGGAAGGGAGTTTCAAGCAGATTTGTAACAATTTCCTGGCTTTTATCAATTATCTGGAAATCATCTGTAAAGAAGACCTGAAAGATAATGACTGACATTAACCTTTTGGGCAATTCAGTATTGCCTATTTATGGTATTAGTTATCTATGGATCCACAAAAAATAACAGGTGAAGACCCCTGACTCACAATAGCTCTGTTCTGGGCTTTTCAGGTCTTACCACTAACAGACAGTTTATTGCTGAAATAAGTCCATCTGGCATGTCATATTGGAGTCCTCTAGAGAAGCTTCCATAGGGGGTCAAAGAAGCAGAGAGGAATGCTCTCCCACCCTCAGCACTGCATTTCTGAAAATGAACAGTGCTGAGGATGAATATGAAATGAATACCACAAGTACTGTTCCATCCTCTTACAGAGATATGCAAATACAGAAAAGGAGAGTAAAATGTGAGAAAAACTCAATTTTTAGGGACTGTATACCAACACTGAGTGTACATACCTCTCAAGACAGGATGCTTTGAACTGGACATGTGCCTTTCTCAAGTCTAATCCAGTTCAATAGTAGTGAATGTGAGGAAGATGAAAAGGAAATATTTGAGGTTCTTCTGCTCTGGAATGCTCACACATTCATTGCCAATCAAAGTTATGTGGATTATGTGGAGATGTTGTGCAGTGTGAATTGTGTGCAGCGACATCAATCACAGGACAGGTGTAAATTAAAGGAAACTTTCAATTTTGCTGCCAACTGTAAGGGCACCGGATGCTTAATGAAAGGAATTCCATTTTGAACTTGTCACAAGCAACCCAACAGAGCAGTGCAGTCTGCTTTTCCATAGACAGGCAAAGAGGGACTGGGGCACAGATCCCTTTCACTTCCATACAAGGTCTTTACTAATCCCTTGGTTACAATAAAGATTTGTCTCAGTCATGAACTCCTAGTCAGACTTCTAAAACACTACCCAGCAGCAGGATTGACATTGGAGCTGTGGAGACAGACCTCTGCCAAAGTGTAATTGCAGGACTGGGGACTTATGTTAATCAGAGGTTTGTTCCCAAATCTGTAAAAAGCATGGGAAGATTTCAGTGGCTTTGGATTAGACCTTCACTTATGCTGTTTAGCCAACATGTACCAGATTGATTTCTAACTGCCTGGTTTAGTAGGTTTTAAGATGCTAGCATCCACCTCTTCCAGGTTCTAGCCTGCAAGACTCATGTCACTTGGGAAAACATAATTTCTTGATTACTGTGAGTCCTGGTTATAAAAACTTCATCTAATGATAAACGTGTTTCAGGAGGAAGCGGGAGGAAAATTGAAGTTACTGGACAAAATTTTGGAGGCATTTTAAAAAAAATCTGTGGAGAGTGGATTTTATTCTAGGTTTATTTCTGGGTGGCATGGGTTTGGGGGTTTTTTTGAGTGGTTTTGTTGTTCTTGTTTTGGTTTGAGCTGTTTTGTTTGGGTTGGGTTGTTTGTGGTTGAGTTTCTCAAATTTTTCTTACTACTTTTCTTTCTCATGCTTAATGAAACTTAGGCTGGTAAAATTCCTCATGAGACATCCCAGGCAATTCACCCAGTGTTTTACGTGCTATCAAAATATATGGATCCAGCCTGTGCAGCTGCTTGCTGTCAGGTTCATTACATCCTGAGCATCCATGCCCCCGAGTGATTTCTGCTGAAGCCTCTCTCATTCATCGTGGGAGATGTCAGACTCTGTAGAGAGCAGCTGATCCTCACGGAGGTGGGAGTGGAGCTGCCTGATTGATTGTCCACAGAGGACAGTAGGCACTGAGTCAGTCTGCAGGGAAGGAGGATACAACAGGCTGTTGGTTTTGTCTTTCTCTGGAGCATTTCAGTCACATTCCTGGATAACATGTGCTTTGTTTTGCCTTTGTTCCACATAATAAACTGACAATGGCTAAGGATTTTTTTTTTTTCCTTTTGTTTCTCGTGTGTTCCTAGAAATTGGAGAGAATGGTGATTCTGTGTGTTTCAGACAAAGCCAGTTTGTCCTCTACAGAAAAGCTTGGTGTGTTTTACTGCATCCAGTGTTAAATCACCTAGAAGTGCCATCACAATTACACCTCGGTGCTTTACATTCTCGAACAGAGAAGTGAGAGGGTAGACTTTTGGAGTACACTTCTCCTAAATACATTGGTATAACTCCCCAGCTCCAGGGAATTATTGCTGCCTTGCAGAGAGTCGGCTGATGCAGGATTGCAGCCGGGAAGTGTGTGTGGCACACCCGTGTGAGGTGTGCAGTTTGCTGCTCAGTGCCCTGTCCCGGACCACACATGGCACCCCTGCCATCCAGGGGACACCAGTAAGGCATTGGCACTGGGAGGTTGTCAGCTTCCCACTGGAAAAGGCTGACAAGAGCTGCCACAAACTTCTGTACTTATGCCTGAATTTAATATGCAAAGCTTTCCCAGCAGGGAAAGAAGTTGGCATGGCTGCAACAGCTGCTACCTTGCTCTGAATAGAGGTGGCACCTCTTAGCTTAGAGTACAAGCAAGGCTGTGAGGTGCACAGGCCAGCAGGATCAGTAGTGACCTGGGGTAGTGACCCCATGGTGAGGAGAACCATGAGGGGAAGAAGGGCACCTGGATCTCAGCCAGCACTGCAAGGGCTTCGTCTTTCACATCTCCGTGCGAGGCTGATGATTCAAGTTTGCCTGGAGCAGCATGTGGTGTAACTTGACTTTTAGTGCCTGTTTTAAAGTCCAACTCTCTCCACGTGGCAGGATTTTTAAATGACGGGTGCATGTGCTTCTATGAAAACATTGCCTTATTTCCCTAAACCTTTACCTAAGTGGATCTTGTCAGGTGAACAGTCAAAAAGAAAGGCAGGAGAGGATCTGTTGTCACAAAACTACCATTTACAAAGGATGTCTGAATCAGTGCACAGTTCATCCAGGCAGCTGATGATTTAAGATCATTGTTCAATTTAAAATGACAAGAGAATTCGAACAAAGATTAATATGATTCTGGCACCTGCAGATAGACAAACGTGGGATGGGGAAATGTGAGTGTTGATTCGGACATTAAGGGAAAAAATACAGTGTTTAGCTCCAGGGTCAAGTATTTCCCTGTCTCCCACTTCATTACAGCATTTAGTGCCTTGTCACAGAAGGGCTCTCTGGGGGCTGCCTTTGTGATCACAGGCTGAGCACCGTGGCAGAACCCAGAGTAGCACAACATTGTATTGCATCCCCAGCAGAGACCTGAGCTGACAACAGTTGTGTTTGTAAACTTAGTGCCCTTTTATGTTGTCCTGCACATAAAAAAAAAGAGCAAATAACACTCAGAATGGATCATCATGAATCCTTCCATCCCATAGGAAAGACCTCACGGACTAGCAGAGCAACTCTGATCTTCACTCTGGCACTGGCAGAGGGGCACTGCCACATTAAAAGTGTTCCAGGCATGGTGTGCATTTTCTGCCACCTGAGCTGGAATGGCTGTTTAGCATACCACAGAGCCTGGTGCAATTTAAAGCCTCTCAATCAGAACCATAGAAGTTCCTTTTCTAATTTGGTGCTGGGTCAGGTCTCCAGATGGCTTCAGCATAGCAGCACATTAGGCCAGATCCAGTCCTACCCCTGCACCTTCTCTGCAGCAAATCCATGAGTCCAGGTTATTGTTCTGGTAGCTGTTGGTGGGGTTTTTGTGTTTGTGTATGGGAGGTTTTTTTGGTTGGGTTTTATTGTTGCTGGAGTTTGGGGGGTTTTTTTGGCATGGAGGGAGAGGGAAATTTGGGTGTTGGATATTTTTTTTACCCCTGTTAGGTCATCTGACATCCTTCATTTTTCTGTGTAGTTCTTCCTCATGTCTAAATGTGTTTTAGTAAATCCATTACTCCCTGCTCTGTTTTGGCATCTACAAGTGGTCTGTCTCTCTCACTCCTCAAAATAATAATAATTGATTTTGAAGAGAAAGGTCATATTGTTTACTTTCCTTTACAGCTGTTCATTGCCTCTTCCTTGTAATTCAATACTATGCCTTCTGCTTACATCTAGGTTAGTGGCAGCTCTTAGCTTGAATACTTTGGCCACCTCTAATGTGATAACAAATTGCTGATTATCAAGGGAGTGGTAGCACTTTACCTAGACTCCCCCACACACTAAATCTAGATTAAGGAATGAGAGAAATGAAATGAAGGCAAGAGAATGGTTGGCTCCTTAATCAGAATGCTATTAAACAGCAGAACACAACCCATTCAGTGCCCATTACTGAAAAAAATTAAATTACAAAGACATAACTGAATATTTAATATGACAAATATGATTAAATGGACATCTGGAAAAAAGCTGATGTTATAGCCTATCATGTTCTAAAATAATCAAAGAAGAGGGCAAGTGAAGAGTGTGTTTCTCCTAATGGTTATAGGAAGGGATGAAAACCTGCCTTTTGTTTCTGACCGTTTGCCTTTATAGAGAGTTCTGCCTGTCCATTGACTGTCCCTCTGCAAAGGGGCTGCAGTAACCCTTGGCTCCTTTACCACACCAGCTCAAACGACCCAGTCTGCAGAGTACCTGGGATTTTTTTCTCAATTTTTCCTTCCACATGAATAATAATGTGGATTTTTTAGTTCTGTATCCCTGGGTTTTTTTCCCTTGAGGACATCTTAAATTGAAGTTCATATTTGAGAAGGGGTTCAGTTTTCATGTCTTCAAGTCCATTTATAAGAATGACCATTTTAGGACAGCAATATCTGTTACTTTAATTCTATTTCATGCCTTAGAATTTTTCTTAAACTTTTATTTTTGAGTCAAGAAGCCTCTGGATGTAAGAATCTCTTCTTATAGAAACACACATTTTTATTTTCATACAGAAAGATCAGAACACCTGAAGAACATAGCAGCAGTGTATATAGATGCTAGGAAAACAAAAAGAAAATTGCAAAATAAACCATGTGGTCTGATGGTTGATGTGAGGATAAGAAAAAAGGATAATGTCTTTTGAATGATTATGTTAAGAATGAGTTTTAGGGCTTTGTTTGGAATTAGTTTTGGAGGCACTCCTTTTTGCTTCTAACTTGCCACACAGCAGTACTAACTCTTTCTTCTCTATTTTTTTTTTCCTGTCTGAAAGAGCAGAAAGAGGCACTTCCATTTATTTATAATCTCTTAAACTGAGATACATAGCCTGGGTTCTTGGCAGATTGCATAAAAGACTCATCTATGAACCAATAAAGAAATGCTCCCAGATTGATTAGACACTGGATAAGGCTTAGGCTGAGGAGAGCTGGCCCAAATCCATTTTAAGTTAGGTGCAGGTCTAAGTTATGCTTCATCCCTGCCTGCCTTTTCCTGCCTGCAGCTGCAGTCCATTGAAGCTGTTGTCTAGGATACAGGCAGGCTTTGTTTATTCAGCCCATGGTTTAAATGCAGAGAGAAGGATAGTTTGGGGGCTAATGCAAACATCCATGTGGCATTTAAAAAGTCACTTATTGCTATCAGAGCTGGTTTCATCTTTCATGTGGGAAGGTGCATGTGCTAGGAAGGACCTTGAAAATACAGTGATAGAAACCACAACAGGTGAGAGAGAAACAGACAACATCCTGATGTCTGCATCCTACAGCTGCATCCTTCTGTGTTATGTATTTGTATTGCACGACTGACAGTGGGGATGAAATCCTCCAGTTTATTCACTTATTTAAACTCAAGTTTAAAACTTCCCTTCCTACTATCCTGGATAGTCCTAGAGTCGGGAGAAGCTACAGACAGTCTCCAGGGAGCATCCTGAGCTGCAGGACACAAGCGTCTTTGTCTGTGGCCATCCATCATGAATGGGTGAGAATTTGAAAGCCGCATTCTATGTGCTGTGTCACCACTGAGCAGCTTTCTCTGGCTGTAGTGGCACAGCCAGCACGTGAGGAAGAGGAAGGATCATGTTGTTCTGCTCCTGGTCTTTCCTTGCTAGGTGATTATGGTGAGGAAGCCATAATCTGCTTGCCTTAATCATCATAATCTGCTTGAAGCCATAATCACCATTTTCTGCTTGCTTCTGTCAAGGAGGATCATGGGGCTTTGACTAAGACCACTTCCATTAAGGAGAACCTTCACCTAATGAATGAAATCTCCTATGCCACAGAACATCATAAAATTAATAAAAGGTTCCACTGCAGGTGGCTGATTTGGAGACATGGGATTTTTCCAAAATTTTGGTGTGTTCAGGCTACAAATGTAGGGGCTCGTGCAAGTCAGCCTTTCCCTTCCTCTGATGCAGGAGTTTTCTCTGGCATGCAGAACAGACTTCCAAGCAAAGCAATTAGCCAGTGTCTTTGGAAAGCAGTGCTCTGCCTCTCAAGAATGAGCACATAGGAAGGGTCTGGTAAGACTTTCTCTCTCTGAGCTACAGAGCTTTAATCAACATCCTGCACAGAGGAAACTGTAGGGAAAACTGTATTATTTTGCTCTTTTGCTTCAAAGAGTAGCAGGGGAGGAAAAAAAAGAACAAACAACAAATCCCCAATAATCACAGCTCATAAATTCTTCATCATGTGAACGGTCCTTAGGTAGATACATCCACCCAGGGAGGTATGTGACAGCTTCTAGGCACAAACTGCTGCCCTCCGTGTGGCCTAAAAATTGCTGCGTACACTAGCTAACACTTTGCTGATGGGCTGGGCTGTTTAACAGGAGAGAGCTCTTGACTGAAAACAGGCCATTTTTCTCCTTCAGAGCAGATCTATTTTCTCATCACCACGTTTCATAGTAATTCAGAGATACTCAGTTTGCTGTGCCAGCATCATTTTCCCTGGCTGTTTAATAACCATGCTCTGAACCAGAGCTGCAGAGTATCTCATTATTCTGCTCCAAAGGTAGGAGAGGAAGGGTGGATGTGAAGAAAAACATCTGTTTCTGAGCATGTCATAAGTAAGGTTATGCTGCCAACTGCAGTATAGTATCTGGGATACTGCAGTCAGAATCCCTGCAGCAGCTGTAGGAGAGGAATGAAATGAGAGGAAAGAAAAATCAACATGGAAAAACATTATCGATTTCTTTTCTGCAGCACTGAGTTTAACCTGAGTTTAATATCACTTGAATTTAAAATATTTGGGAGCTGCTGCTTGCTAATCCATTTGCAGAGTTAGATGAAAGCTCCTGTTGGTTATCTTTGAAGGATTTGCAAAATCAGAAAGAGTTAATGCTGGAGAAAGCTCTCCTGATATTCCCCAGTGCCTCAGCAAGGAGACCCATTGAGTCACAGTCCCTGAGGGGAGTCAGACCATTCTGAAATGTTACAAAAGCAGCACCCAAGGCGAGCTTCAGTGCTGTGAGAGGCTGAAATGTCCTTCAGAGCAGCGCAGGTGCCAAAAGCACAAGGAAGGAAAGTGTGGAGTGTAACATCCTGCAAAGACGTGAGCTGTGGTTCACCTTTCCCAGTACAAGAGTTTGGGGTTTGTTCTTCGCGGTGCTGCTGGCTCTGCCTGTCACAGCCTGGTCCTCCAGGGCCAGAGGTGCAGAAGCAGCAGGTCAGAGAGGCTGTGGGGTAAAGGCTGGCGGGATGGCACTGCCACTGGCTGGCACTGCTGATGTGCCCCAGCAGGGACCAACAAATCTCGAGGCAGAGAAAATCAATAGGCACTGCTGAAATGTTTGGCTTTTGCCTTTTTGTCTCTCATTTCTCACAGGTTTTTTCAGGGTACAGGTCTGGCCTTAATCTGCTTGCTGTGCAAGTCCAGGGAAGTGCCTGGACATGACACCAGGTCTTTCCAGATTCTGTACATAAATCACACTTAATTTAAAATAAATTTCTAATGGGAATATTTGACATTACATTTTTCAGCTGGCAGAGCATTGCCCACCACATGCTGTTTCTTTCTTTCTGGGAGTTACTACCACAGGAGAGCCTGAAAATTACTTTCTTTTAATGGGACTGCCTTCTCTTCACTAGGTTTGCATTGATTTCTCTATCATTTTCAGCCATGAGTTGGAGGACATTTCATTCCTGCTGCTCTGGCATCTGAAAAGGTAAAGCATTCTGCCTGTGGTATTGTGGTGACTATTTCAGCATGGCTAGAGTTAGCTGAAAAAAAGTATTTCAAAGGTGTTCTTGGGATGACTTTGTTTTTTAGCTGCCTCTTTAAAAACAAACAAAGCATTAAAAAATTTATTTAAAATTATAAGAAGTAATATAAAAGGATGACTAGGGAAAATGTGGACACTCTGTGGAAGGAAATGGGACACCTGGTTAGCCAGAATAGGAAGAAGTCTGAGGTCCTCAAGGACTTTTTTTCCCTCAGTCTTCATTGGCCACAAAGTTCAGCAAGTCCAAGACAAGGTCCTGCACCTGGGTCAGGGCAATCCCAAGCACAAATACAGGCTGGGTGGAGAAGGGATTTAGAGCAGCCCTGAGGAGAAGGTCTTGGGGGTGTTGGTTGGTGAGAAGCTTGATGTGACCTGGCAACGTGATTGCAGTCCATAAAGCCAGCTGTGTCTGGGGCTGCATCCAAAGAACCATGGGCAGCAGCTCAAGGGATGTAATTCTTTCCCCCACTCTGTTCTGGTGAGATCCCACCTGGAGTACTTCATCCAGATCTGGGGCCCCCAGCATAAGAAGGACAGGGACCTGTTGGAGAGAGTCCACAGGAGACCGCAGAGATGGCCAGAGGGATGGGGCACCTCTCCCATGGAGATGAGCTGAAAAATTTGGTGTTACTCAGCCTGGAGAAAAGAAGGCTCCAGGGAGACTTTGGAGAAGCCTTTCAGGACCTAAAGGGGACCTACAAGAAAAATGGAGAGAGGCTTTTTACAAGGACATGTAATGATAGGACAAGAGGTAACAGCTGTAAACTGAAGGAGGGTAGATTTGGGTCAGATACGAGGGAGAAATTCTTCATTGTGAGGCTGGTGAGGCACTGGAACAGGCTGCCCAGAGAAATTGTGGGTGCTGCATCCCTGGGAGTGCTCAAGGCCAGGCTGGATGGGGCTTGGAGCAGCCTGGTCTAGTGGGAGGTGTCCCTGCCTATGGCAGAGGGGTTGGAACTAGGTTGGTCCCTTCCAGATCAAACCATTCCACGATTCTGTGATGGACACATCAGCGCCCTTTAGCCAAGGAGCTGTACAGCACAACAGCAGCACACTGAGGACAGAACAAACCTATCAAAAACACACAAGGCTGGGGAAAACTTGATAGTGTTCAGCCTATGGTTTTTTGACTTGAGGAAATTGTGTCATGAGGTGCATTATGTTTTGGCTGCTAACATTTTTATCTTTTTTTAACACCACAAAATATTTGAGGTGAGCATGAGCAGAAGAGAAGCTAATGGGTGTTTTAACCAGGCATTTTAATGAATAGTAAATTAAGTCATTACAGAATCGAGAAGGAACCTTGCATTTTGAGATCACTGTTTCAGCCCCTGCCAAGACCAGCAGGAACCCTGGGATACCTAGTTGCTCTTTGCTGTGTGCATCTCACAGAGAAGGTGGAAGAGATTTTTTTCTAGGTGCTTTTTCTCTCTCTCCTAGCAGACTGTTGGGAGCCCAAGGACCTGGCTAGGGCTGGCCATTCTTCCCCCTGCTAAGCTAGGGTATGGATAGGATATGTTGCTCCTACACCAAAGCCTGCATGCCTGAGTCACTTCACAGCTGGTTTTCCTCCCTTCATTTACTTACTTTCTATTGCTAAGACAGTAAGGTGGGTATGCAGTTGATAGCTGAGGGATTCAGGAGCATCATTCAGCTTTTTGTAAAATGATATTCAGCAGGTCCAAAACATTGGTACTTTCATAACACCTGTTAGAGTATTTCAGGTGGGAAGTCTTGCAGCAAATGAGAGGAGCCTCTTTCAAAAGGTCTCTTTGTTTTTTAAAGCTTTTGGAAGACTCCTGAGACATGAGCCCAGAAGGTTGCCCATTTAATAAATGAGAGACCAAATCTTGTTTAATATTGTCTGTTTCAGAGAAGATGCTCCTGGCAGATGCTGTTTATTGAAACAAAAGCTTGATGGGTTTTGCTAATGATGGTGTATCCTACAAAATATTTATGTTCTGGGAATACTCTGAGTTGTGATCTTTTGGTAGGAGTTTTTATTGATGGAGTCTAGTACCCCATTATGCCAAATTTATCCTTTCTTTAGAGTTATATATATTAAACCTTTTCTCTGTCATTAGTTTTCTGTCTCCAAAATGAGAATTAGCATTGCAGGATATTATGGTATGGGTGAAAAGATGAATCGTTACTCTTTGGAAAGGTAATTAACCTCCAAAGGCATCTGCCAGAGAGCTGCCATTATACCATCAGCTGCACTCTGTTTCAGGTTTAGCCTTTCCCTGTCCTCCTCCAGCTCTCAGAGGTGTGCTGTTTATCAGCTCAGTTCAGAGCAAGCAGGAAGATGGATACCTTCAGCACAGCACCTGCAAGGAGCAGGGTGACAAATGCGGGGCTTTCACCAGAGGAACGCCCCGTGCTTTGCTCCCCTGCCTTCAGCATGCAGAGCAGAGCTGTGACCTTAGCAGCGCACCTGAGCAGGTGTTGGCAACATCCAGGGATGCTGATTAATTGTGCTTGCCCAGGGCAGGGGGGCTGCTCATTAATTGAAGCCTGTGTCAAGGAAAGAGGAGACCCTTAGACAGGGTCCTTAGGCGAGCCCTGCTGGTCTGTGCCATGGAAAGACAGCTTTACGAAAGGCACATTGACTTTGTGGGAGAGAGCATCCCTCTCACTCGCAGTTCAGGTCTGAATCCTGTACTGTAGTGATGCCTTTTCCTGGTCTTAAAATCAAGAGTCAAACACGGTTAGAAGGGAAAAAGGGATTTTTACCTTGGCATTTATTTTAAGGATCCCTAGGTGCACTACATCCAGGTCAAATGCACCTCAGTGTACACTGCAAAACCTCTTCTCTCGTCCCCACAAAGATCTGGTATAACATAGGTTTTACTAATTAGCATATCTATCAAAGATTCCCCAATGAGAGGCTAACATGAGCCCCCCTCCCCAAGGAACCTTCCCCTGGATGGTTCTATCTTAGTTTACAAAATGTGTTCTGGAGAGGACCTTGGGGTCTGGGGCATGTTGATCCCTAACTACGAAACCTCTAAAATATTTAATCTCCCAGCTTAACAAACAAGTCCAAGAATGTAGGCAAAAAGTACTAAGGAATACAGAAGTTGTAAAAAGGCACAAAAAGGGGTTTAAAAGAAAAGGCAAAAAATCATCATGGCATCAGTAGCACTGAGAGAGGAATACTTAGCCTGTCTACAGGCACTTGTTTGCTAGTAAACAAGAAACGCTGTTCCAAACAGAGATGATTAATGTTGACAGCAAAATTTAGGAACTGGGTAGAAAGCTTTATTCTGCCTTGATCACAACTGCCTATTATGTCAGTAGGTCCTGATTTTTTTTCAGACTAATGGTAGGTGTACACTCGTACAAACATGCAACCGTGCACCGATCTCACCCTCGAGGGACTGTGGATTTATCTCTAATGCTGTCAGATTTATGGATAAAGATAGAGCACACTTACAAATGCTCCATTGTGCTCTGTTATTTGGAACAGAATGAAACCTGGTCCCAATGGATAAGGCAAAATGGAAGAGGGTTTTTAAGTCTTTGCCCTCCCAAATGAAGTGATTTTTAATTGAAACCATTGATGAGTTTCTATCAACACACATGGAAAAAGGAAAAAACAGTGAGGATTTCATACAGAATTCCTGGGAAAGAATGAACATTCTGTTTCAATGCTGGAGGAGTGCTCAACTTCATGTGACAATGATAGCAAAAACCAGTCTTTTGCTGCTGTTGCAAAGTGTGTTTTCCTATTACGATAGTTTGGGTCTCTGTCATCCTTCAGTGACCAAACTGTAGTTTAGCTGTTCCACAACAAAGAGCTAGAAAAAAGGTGGAGATGATCAAGAGACATGTCAAATAAGAAAAACTCTGTTGTGCTTCCTGGATATCTCACTGACAATTAGGAAATGCCCCTGATTTTTTCCTAGACACTTCTTTGTGTTATTGCCTACCTGGGCTTGTATATGTAGTCTCCAATGCTGGAGAGAATGCTCTTGCTAGTTCAGGACAGATTTCCAGAAACTTTGAGGATTTTCCTCCCTCCTCTTATGTCTGTTGCAGCATGTGTATCCAGATGTGGTGCCACAGCTGTACATCCCTTTGTCTTCCCCATCCATAATGTGGTTGGAATTTTGTGCAGATGGGCATGTGAATATCTGTTTGCAGAAAAAGCAAGACTTCCTTTACAAAAATCTCTGCTTACATAAGAAGCACATTGTTCTCAGCAGATTGTGAGCTCTCTTTAAACCTCGGCTCTTCAGCAAGACATCCAAATGCCACAGTGACAGAATTAAACTCACTTTGGTATAAAGACACTAGGAATGCATTTAAGCAGAGCTTTAAGCTTTCAGGTATGGGCAAGTGCTGCTGCATAAAAGCAATTGTTTCCAAACTCTGTTAGTGATTTTTGTTTTGCTGTTTATATTGCATTCAAAGCATGAAATGATGCACCTCCTGAAGTGCAATGCTCATTTGGATCCATGGGTTCCAGCCTCTCCCAGTCAGTGGGAGTCTCTGCACTGATCTTGGCAGGCTCTGGACAAGTGTAGGCAGAGAAGACTGATTTTGTTACCAGAATGATGAGCAAGCTGCACCCCCCTCTTCTGTTACTGAGAGCTCAACTCACACAGGCATTCTCCTCAGGTTCTTGTTCCGTTCCAGGTACTAAGTAGATTTCACACGTAAATCCTTCCATCCCCATGCAGTCCTTGCCTGGTAGTAATGCTTTGTAAACAACTGTCCTTTGCCAGAACAGTGCTTTCCTAGAGCTTTGAGTCTGAGAGTTTCTGCAGGGGAAACATTTCCTCCCAACAAACTCTAATTTATCTCCTGACAAATGGCCCTAGTAAAAGAATTGTGAATTTGTGTGGGTTTGTTTCTCTTTTCTGCCTCTGCTGCTTGAAGTATTCTCAGGAAGGTCAACCGACCTTTATCAAGCCCTGGCCACTGGCAAGATGATATCCATAATGAATGTACTTCAAGCAGCCAGTGCTCCAGCATGAGTGGTTTAACATCTGACCCCTTCAGCACAAATAGTGCAAGACACAGAAGATACTTGACTCCTTTTCCTAGGGGAGAGCAAACTCCAACTGTGTACCTGATAGGGTATAAAATAGCATGTACTTATGACCTAGCTAGAAGAGTAATGCATGCAGTCCTTTGTTTAGCTGAACATAAAAGTTCTGGCAGCTTGTTTAGTTTTTTCACTATATGTATGACCTGTACTGCTGTCTGGAAAGATGCAAAGGTTACTGATCTCCTGGTATTGTTTAGGTTTCTTTTGATCTCACTTGCCCGAGCCTCTAAAGGAGAAGTACCTTAGTTAAATCATAAATATATGGAATAGTAAAGTGAAGGCAAATAACAGCCTTGGGGCTGTTACTTTCACTGAAAGTACCGAAAGTACTTTTCACTTTTTGTGATACAGGACATAACATCACGTGCTCCACATTGACCAGGGTTTTTATTAACACTCACTTTGTATTCCTCCCTATCCTGATGGAAATGTTTTCCCAGAGATGGGAAATGTTGAAGCAGAGATGAAACATTTAAGGCAGGGCGTGCACCTTGTGATGGGAACTGACTGAAAGGTGTCAACATGGCAGTCTAGGCCTTGAGTGAATACAGTGAGGTGGAGCATAAATGAACTGCTTCCTCACCGCACTCACATATTTCAATCCATGGCTTTTTTCTTAAAAATGGCCCATATTAAGCCAAGTATAATACAAGCATGTTACTGAAGTAACCCTTTGTCCACCTTAGGGTTTTTTCCACGTGAGCTGTCAGGCCAGCCAAACACAGAGTGTACCACAGAAAAATATGGATGGGAAATCACTATTTTTCCCTGTGTTTGAGGGAACAAAAATGGGGAGATCCCTTCTGAGGGGGAAAGGCTCATGAATTGGCCTTACAATTTTTAAATGTGCATGGGTTATGACATTTCACTCTCTTAGTAATAGCACGGCTTTCTGCTCGATGTGAGGGGTGTTTATTGCACTCTCCTTGAGGTTTTCATGTCTGATTGTCTCCTTGGGGAGAAACAGTTGAAGTTTTGAGGTGGACTAGGTTTCTGGTTTAGTGTCATCTAACACCTTTTAAAGGAATTATGTCTTTCTCTTTGAGCACTGAAACTGGGGTCTTCTGATGTATCATTTATATAGGGAGAGACCACCCATGCCCACTCCAGTATCTCTATTTTCCCATTTGTACAGTACACCCAAATGTACTTCTTTTTCATGCTATATTCATAGCTGACCTAAAATTAACTTGGGTTTTTGCTGTTGCACATTGTTACTGAGTTTAATGGCAGAAAGAGTAATCAGCATTGATTGTTTGAGACTAAAATCCCCCACTCCCTGGTTCAGCCAGTGCTTTGCAGCTGTCCTGTGACACTGGGTGGTACATGAGTTTGCTTCTCTCTGAGATCTGGGGGGCTGAATTCAAATCACTCTGTGTGGAATTTAACTTTCTTTGAAAACTGAAACAGTTTGCCTCCTCTGTGCAGAAGGTGTCATTAAGTGATGTATTTTTTTAATAAGAAGATTAGTTCTGCAACTCCAGTCTTGGGTTTCACTTGTACCCTGTAATTGTGCAGCTGTTACACAGCCAAGTGCTCTGCCCAGAGGGTAGGGACTGGCTCAGCCCATAAGCAGATGTGGTCCCTGGGAAGAGGGAAACAGCAATGCACCTGAACTGGGGACTCTGGAGAAGTCAATTTCTTCTCATTTCCTCACCCAGGTGATACTCTGAGTTTACTGAAGCACTTGCCCTGCAAATAAACCAAGGCTAAATGCTTTAGGCAAGAGACAGAAATAAATAACAGGTTAAAACTCACTAGGATACCTACACTTCTTTGACTAAAGACTAACTTTCAAATAAAGATGTTACCAGCATCACAAATACATGACTTTTTACATACTCTCTGCAAGGCAACCATTTTGTCAAACACGGGAGGGAGGATTAAGCCAGACAAATTGTGTGCAGTAACAGCTGTAGCTAATCAAAGAAATGGGAGAAAGTTGAATTTAATGAAGAAAAAGTCACAGTAAATATGTCAGGAAAGGGCCTACAGTAAGTAGTCCCCTACCAGGGGATGTGACATAGATGTGTATGTTAGGTAGCTAACTCAGTTGCTAAAGGACAATTCCATTTCAAAACCCTGATTGAAATCTGTCTGTTTCAGGTTGGTTTGGATGAAAACCAAAGGTGCCAAGTGTCATTTCTGTTCTAATAGGCCAAGTTTAAAACTCAAGCAGTGCAGGTTGCAAAGGCATGTTCGTACCTGGGCTATTTGGGTTTTGGCTGCTTTAAGGTGCTCAGTGTGTGTTTGAGGTGAGCAGGCTTGATCCATGCTCTGAGTCAGGTGGCAGCCATGCAGTTGCATCTGCAGAACTCCTAATTTAGGGTGATATATCCAACTGAGTCTCCACACAGCATCCAGTGAGCTGCAAGAGTTTCCATGCGTTCACCTGCACAGGACTAGCTGGACATGCCCTGATCTCCTTTTGAACGACAGTCATCTTTGCAGTATCAGAGAAATCTCCATCTCTATTAAAGCACAAGCTACTGTCTGTTCCGCATTCTGGAAACAGAGGGTTTGGGTCTATGGAACTTAATTCCCTACTAGATATTCTTATCTCAGCAGCATTTGCTGGGATTTTGGTGTGTTGGGGCCATGGTGGGGGTGAATTTGTTCTGGAGGCTTGTTAGTTTTTCTTTCTGCTTAGGAGTCAAGTGGCTCCTCATGTGAGGGCACAATAACCCTTTTGGTGGTGATTTTATACTGACATTTGATCATTATGTGCAGGTAGACTTATTGTTGGGTATAATTTTAAGGACAGCTGGGCTTTGAGATACTCCCTTCCATGACCAGAGGATACACAAGAAAAGTAATAGTGATGTGATTATTTGAAATATCTTCTTATACTCAGAAAATTTTGATCATTTATTCCATGTTCCTAATTCAGTACTCATCCTGATTTAGAGATTTTAATTTTACTTGTACTGTTATTACCAGTTGTTAAATTATAGAAGTCTATTTTTCTTCTGTACTTCTGATCTAGATAAATGCAAAATCAGAAGTTACTTGAACTCATTTGAGTTTAAATAAAAGAAAAATGAGAGAGAAGCTTGAGGAGGTGGAAGTATTTCAGGGTGTTATCGCATATTGCCTGAGCACTTAGATTCCAAGGTGATACATACCTAAAAACACCAAAGACAGATGTATCTGACATTATCTCACCCTCTAAATCCCTGGTAAAATTACAGGAAAACTGAAACTATAGAGAAAAGGGGGTTTTTCTTCTTTTTATACCTCCACCTGTGACAGTTACCCTTAAGAAAGCCTGTCACATCTTTTGATAAAAGGTCCATCTTCGGTTTTAAATGGGAGCTATCTATGCCGAAGCAGAGATTCAAAAGCACTTTCTATAAACAGTCCCTCGGGAGCCTTTAGCTCCCTGCTGATACAACAGCAAGCAGAAAAGTCAGCTCCTGAGCCGGCTGTCCTTGTCGGAGGAGGCAGGGGGGAGCCCGAGCCGGCTCCTGGCAGGGAAGGCACTTCCACTTAGCCCGTGTGGGCTCCGAGGGAGATCGGTTCATCTGCACACACCGGGGAGTTCGGGGCTCTTCTGCACAGCCAGAAATGACTCGAGCCCGAGAGCAGTCAGGCACCGATTCCTCTCCTCTCCCGGAAAGTCTTGAGGCATCGCTGTGGAAGTAAACGAAGCTCCGCTCTGCTCTCACGAGCAATTTTAGGGTTATGTCAGATAAAGGTATGTGGCTCAGAACAAAAAGAAGCAAGAACTAAGGCCAGCTCCTCACCAGGTGTAGCATGGTGCAATGCCTTGCGCTCTCAGGGAACTGTGGATTTAGTCCATGTGAGGATCTGTCCCCAAGTCTGCTGTGAGCAGGCAGGCATTTGTCCCTGACCTCTGCAGCAGCTGCAGGAGTTCAGATGAGAGAGAAGCCTGTAATGAGCCCAGACTGTCTTTCTCCAGCCCCTCCTTTTAGCACAGAGTGTTATCCAGAACACTTGCAGAAAATGCTTTTTGTTCAGTGGTGAAAACTCCCTGAATGCTGCTGAAGGACAGTTTTTCTCTACCACACATGCACTGCGTCCAGTAGAAATTGATTTAAAAACAAACAAACAAACAGAAAAAAGTTATCCCAGGGTGAATTTACTAAATCGTTCAAGTGGGAGGGAATGAAAAGGTCTGCATCCTGCTGGTTCCTTTTCTGCACTGAAGGATCTCACCGGGTCTGCAGCACAGGAGAATGGCAGTGATGGACAGAGGCGTGTGTGTGAGCAGGAGGGAACAAGGATCTCTGTGTGGCCGCAGGCTGCAGGATATGAGGAGAAACAGTGAGTAGCGAGAACCTCTCCTTTGAGACAGAAATACTTTAAAACGTTTTTCTGAAAGGGGATGCCTAGCATAGGCTTGGTGAGGGGGGGTTTGGGAAACACAAAAAAACCCCTCTCGACAATAGAGCTACTGCAATGGTGAGCTCGATAGTGCCACCCAGAGTACCTTTTTGCATAATATATGATGCTCTGTGTGGGTCTGGAAACTGGGAAGATTAAAGCAGATGATGTTTCTGCATGTAAAGCAGCCAGAGACAGCATGATGGATTATTACTGAATACATTTCTGGCCGTGCATAACTGTGTTCTGATCTTCCTTGTTGAAGTTCTACCACCATCTTTCTGCCAGACTACGTTACTTAACTCATAAGAGCCAAAAATACTCTTTACTTCCCCATGTTTTGACCATAGCTCTCTCTGGGGTCAGTTGCATTGGAAGTAGGTTACTGCCAGCTCCAGTAAAATATTGAAATGGCATCGAAACATCCTAGAGCAGGCCAGCAAGGTGAATCAGGTAACTGGCTGCATATAGGGTCTGGAAAAGAAGTGTCTGTTCAGTTTTTGATAGGCATGAGCTTTGTTTAACACTTTGTGTTTAATTCTGCTTTGTCTGATGTCTGATTTGCACTGAGAATGTTAATGCAAAACAACAGAGGGGGATTGTTTTGTCATTTAGTTTCCTGTCATTTCTATTTGACATTTATCAGACAAATATTGTGCAGTGTATTTACTGAATAAGGGTTAAACAATCCCTATCACATAGTGGGGAACAATACAGAAGAAAAATTCTGTCTTGCTTACAAATGAAAGTCAAAATGAAAGTGTCTGTGTGCACTGGGAGTTTCAGCAGCCCTGAGATCCAACTGCTGAGGGACAGGCAGGTGGTCTTGGTCTGCACAGCTGAGCTGCAGAACTCCTGGGGACAAGATTTCTGGTGACATGGTTTGTACTGCTGCCCTCTGCATTGGTTAGAAGAGATTTATTGCAGGCTTGTCAGTGTGGATCATTACCTTCCTTTACATCTGTGGCGTGTCACCTACTTCAAATAATCTATAATTTATCCCCTGCATTAAACAACTTTTTAATTGCACATGGTACCTATGAACAGTTAGGTGCCTTTCACTTCTTAATAAATACAAGTGAGAAATACAGCAACTGCCAGAAAATGTCCTCCTTCTTTCTCTTTCCTTCCCTAGCTCAGTAAAGAAAAATTGGAAATTTAAGAAAATATTTAAATCAAACTTACGTTTAGATTTTTTTTTCTCAGAAACAAATAGCAAAAGTTATTTTGAAGCAAGGTTTAAAATGGAGATATTACTCCTTCACTTAAATCCCAGAAGCATTTCAACAGTCTTTATTTCAACACTTATCATATTGGCAATTAGTTGAGAGATATATATAGATATATAGATATGTAAGTATAGATATACCCACAAGCACTCTTCAATTTACATTCAGCATTACTGCTGGTCCTTAATATCAGGCTGTGCTAATTAAGTTGTAATGAACACATGCACATCATTCGCTTTCCAAGCTTTTTCATCTAGAAATGTGAGATTTTTATGTTCATTATGACATTAATTCTCCACTTACATACTGTTACTGAGCCTTTTGGATATAACCTTCAAGAATATCCATGCTTTCTATTTTCAACATTTTAATTTCTAGCCTTAAGAAGAAATGTCAACAGGTGAAAAGTGTACTTTAATGCCTTATTATGCTGCTCAGCTCCATCTCTAATACTATGAATATTTTTCATTTATTCAAAATTAAAGAATTTGTGCCATAAATATACCTCACGGTATTTTTATGCGATAAATAAATGATACAAATAATACGTTTTTCACTCTCAAAGAGATAAATATGGTTTAATTTGGATCAGCACATAGCTAGTAGGGGTATATAAATTTTTTTGATGCTTTCATTTTTTCTTTAAGATGCCTGGAATTGTCTCATTCCAATTTGCACAGGACTCAATACAAAATGACACGTTTGTAGAAAGCAACTGGTCGCCTCTAGACAGCAAAAGCTTGGTTTTTCCTGACCTCAAAATATTGCTTGTCATGAGTTGCAGAGCAGGGACCCATTTGGCTGGGCTCTGGTTTTGGCTCCCGTTTCTCCGAGCTGTTCAGCGAGGCACAGAGTTCCTCCCCGTCCCCCAGCCGCACTGCAATATGTTCAGAGTTGCTGGAAATTTCGTGGCATAAATTGTTGCCACGCTGAGCAGAGCCCGGCTGCGTGGCTCTGGCTTTGCTGAGGGGCCCTGAGGAGTAGCGGCAGGCAGCTTCCATGGGACAGGTTTTCCACGGGTGCCCTTCAGTTTTTGCCAGTGCCAGGAGAGGCCAACCCCTGGTGCTCCCCTGTGGCTGCACCTCGCTACCAGACACTGAGCTGGTACCTCCTTGCTGAGGAGAGTCAGCCCAGGAAGCGCAGCTTGTGAAATCCAGCAGGATTAGCTGTATCTGTGAAATCGAGCACTTGTGATGGTTGCTCCTTTTGAAGCCAATTCTCATCCCTAAAAGGATTCTGCCATGCAGTTTCTTGCCAGGCAGTCCTGTGTTCCCACTTGCAGACCAAACCACGAGAGCTGGCACCAGAAGTAACTCCACGGTCCATGGCCTAAAGGGTACCTGTAGTGAATCCTGTGAAAAATACAGGATGTATGCAACTTCTCTGTAGGTGCAGTTGTTTTCCTGCCTCTGGGTGACTCGTGGTGAAGAGCAGCTTCTCTCTCACGAGTTGTGCAGCCTGTTCCTGCAGCTGAGGGAAGCTGGGGAGAGGTGGCAGAAAAACATACCTGGGTACACATCAGGCCCCCAAAGCCTGGGGAGGCCCTGATGTGCTCCAGGTGATCAGAAAGCCTGGAGAGGGATCAAGAGACATGACAGCAATACCAGTGTTGAGAGAGCAAGAGAAGCATAAGGAGAGCACATGTATTTCCATCTGAGAGGACAGACAGCTGACTTTGTGGGTCTCTCTCCATGCCTCTTTCCATGCCCTGCTGAATACGTGTTTCCCCTACGTGGCACTAGAACAGTTGCAAGCAGGAACTTCAGACACGGGGAAAAAATGGAAACTGTCCTGCAACCACAGAGTCTTTCTCTTTTTTTCTGATGGCAGCATCCCACCGCTGCCTCCCTGGGCTGTTTAACTTTCTAAAAGCAGTCCTGAATGTGTATCCTCGTGGATGGCATGCAGAGAGTATCCTAAAAAGCCACAACTTACTGGTCTGTCAATGCAATGTTGTGCTAAGGCAGGTTGTAGTTCCATTTCTTAGAGATGCAGGAGGTATCTAGAGCCAGGAGCTGAAAGCTGCTCCTTGATACCCTTAAATTTTAAAGGTTAACTCAACTGGGAATTGCACAGGATATCTGTGAGAGCCTGCATGGCACTGTCCTGAGCTCTTCACACAGGAAAGTAGGAAAAATGTGCAGCAGTCTAAACCAAGCTCAAAGCAGTGATAAAACCCCATGTACCCCTCAGTTTGAATTCAGAGGTTTGATCTGGGAGCATTCTCTCTGCTAGGATGTATTTTCTCTTAGCAACACCCACAGCTAAATTGAGATTTCTGTCTGGTTTTTACACAGAAAGGATTTCTGGGAAGCTTACTGGTTTACTACTGGAGAATGATAATAGAGCTACATAAGAGCATTTAACTCCAGGTTCTGCATTGCCCAAATGGCTATTTCCCTCAAAAACAGTGGTGGAACAAGAGAGAGCAGTCCACCACAACTTTTAGGTGGCTTGACTTCTGTGTTCAATGGAAGCCAACAATAAGACTCTTCTTGTTGCAGAAGTGTTCACCTGGAATTATTATAGATAAGTCATAAGAAAGTATTTCTGGCAGCACATAAATATCAGTCAGAGGGGAATAAATTGTAGTTACCTGAAAGCCAAACTCAATTTCCAGTTTTAGTGCAACTGGAGAATTCTCAACTAAACTTCTCAGCTGAGAGATTTTCATGTCCCTAGGATATTTTCCCTTTGGGACTTGTGGGGTTTTCATTGTTTTTACTCTTGTCTGTCATCTATGCCTTAGGCATTGTCCATTTTTCCTCTAGAGAATTTTTTAAGACGATGCACTGAGGAATTAGTTCATGCAAGTCATTCCTGAGCACAACTAAAAAGCCTTGAAAGTGATGAAATGTGTTTGTGTCATCTGTGAATGCATTGATATTTATCCCTATTATCCTTCCCATTTTCAATTCAAGCAGCACATAATTTATCAGCTGTTGTCAAATGCTGCATGTAATTGTGTTTAGTACAAAGCTTGGTGGGAGAGAGGGGAGAACAGAGGGGGGGAGATAGCCATTCACTTTTTCCCAGGAGAATTGCAGAGCAGACCTTGCTTTGAATTTGGTGGCCATCTACTCTTTTCAAGTACTCCCATGGCACATGTTGTAAAAGTGGAGCAGCATATCAAATGTAAGAATGTAGTTCAGCAGGGGCAACACAGGTGGGTGTCTTACTGGAACAATGCAGAGCATGAGACCGGAAACACTTGGAGGGTTTGCCAAGCTGAACAGTTGTATAGCAGCCCCTTGCTCATTGACATCAACCTGAAAATGAAGCCCCTTGGATACTGGACGCCAGTGCACTGCAGTGGTCTCCTTTCAGTATCAAAATTATTCTACTTTGAGTAGAATTTGGTTTAGTTCTCTTAGTCTCCTTCAAGAGAACATGGATACGACATGGTTAACAGATGGCAGCACTTAGATTGGGGATGTCAGCTGCAAAAGATGCTGGAAAAAAGCTACTGACATGCTTTAATTTCTGTGGGAGAACATGGCTCTGTCTGTGTTCCCTGGCTGTTCTGTATTCCACAGCTGTGGAGTCACAGCAGAAGACCTGACAGTCAGACCCCTTAATGTGTACTTTGCAGAGCTGCTAATGAAGTCACACAGTTAGGGAGCACACCTATAAAGTAAGGCTGTGAACACACCTATTAACTATGGCTGTGAAAGTAGCAAAGGGGACAGCTTGTGGACAAGGGCCTCCCTTTTATTCCCCACACTAAGGCTACTCTAGTCTGGGTGACAGCTGGTTCTTCTGTGGCTTCTCCCTTTCTCCGTTTCTCATCGTGACCTCTGGTGTGTTGACAGAACAGACAGAACGGTCCTTTGGAAAGTGCCTTTGCTTTTGTCTTTGTCAAAGACACATGGACAGATTCTCACCAAGATTTTTTGCATCTTGTAGGCCTAAAAAATGACATTGAAAACATTTAGATCTTCCTGCTGGCTGTTATCTTCCACTCTGGAGCAGCTGCAGTGCAGGGAGAATGTTGGGAATTGACAGATATCTTGATGGATTTGCCTGGACCTGGTAAACCTGGTTGGGAGACAGCCCTTCTGGAATTCTCTTTTTCCTGCTCATTAGAAATGCACTGAGGAAGTACACTGCTGTTGGAAGGAATGGACTCAGTACCTGCAGTATGGGACAGTCTGAGGGTAATAGGGAAATAAATCCTTTTTCTTTCTCTTTTTTATTCTTTTGATCATGAGTGGAGATACAGAAATTGCCATAAAGCTCTGTGTTCTCCCAAGGTACTCTGCTCATAGAAAAAGGAACCTCAGCACCTTAAGAACTTTAACATTAAGCCCAGTCTTTGAGTGTGATTTGTTTAATAAGAGGAGATTTCTTTAGTTTGGTTTGGTTTCCCCATGGAAAGGATGCTGCTCCGCTGCAGAGCAGTGCTGTGGTATTACTCCATTCGTAGAAACTTGTAGGGCTTTGCCTTTTCCCCTGCTGAACACTGAATCTGTGCTGTGAACCTTAGCTGGCATTGCCTTCTTGAATAGGACAAAACAAGGCAGCTACTGAGCTGGGGAGCTCCCCATTAATATGGGGAGGCTGGACCAGGGAGCCCCATCCAGGCATCTCTGGCACTAAGCACCAACTCCTACCAACCACAGGATGTCCTAGAAAACACATAGAAAACACATCCCAGCAGAGAGAATGCTCCCAGATCAAACCTCTGAATTCAAACTGAGGGGTACATGGGGTTTTATCACTGCTTTGAGCTTGGTTTAGACTGCTGCACATTTTTCCTACTTTCCTGTGTGAAGAGCTCAGGACAGTGCCATGCAGGCTCTCACAGATGTCCTGTGCAATTCCCAGTTGAGTTAACCTTTAAAATTTAAGGGTATCAAGAAGCAGCTTTCCGTGCCCTCTCTCAACCAGCCCAGCAGGGAAAAGCTTTTCCTGCTGTGATGAAACCGTGCCCCGTGCCCCGACTGCACTGACTGGGAGTGAGAAGTTTTGTGCTGTAGCTTGAAAAGAAAACAGGGAAATAAGACGTGGTCTGCTCTGGTGTGTCAGCCATTTGGGAGCACCAACAGTGACAAGTGCTGGGCTTAGGCAGAACAGGGGGTGTGAGGGATTTGAGTAAAAAGGGTTACCAGACTGGCAGTTTGATGTCAGCCCTCACTGTTCCAGAAGAGCAGCTTGTCCCCTGTTAATAGATTAGCAGAAATTTCTGTGCCTCTCTAGCATATTAACAGCAGTTTGCCTCTGTTTTGTTATATAAATAGACTAAGCTTTAGCTGTGCTCCTATCAGACAAATTTTCTTTTCCTTTTTTTAATTTTTTTAAAAAAATCTTCAGATATTCTCATCAGTTTTGTCCTACAAGCAAGGCGTTGAAAAAAACCCTGAAGAGCTGACTGAACAGCTGCTTTTTTTTCAGCATCTGTAGCTGTTTAATATTTTGCTTGTCTGTCTCTTCAGGTGCACAGGGGAGACAGAGCTGCTCTCTCCAGCCTGTATCAAGACAAGCAGAACTTGATCAACTGGGGAGAGAGGATGAACTGCCACAGCAATGTCTAAATTTCTGGCTCATGTTCTTGAGCTCTGCTGTCCATGTGTCAAAAATTGAAAGTGTAACTGGGTGAATAATCCTCAGGCCATAAAATTCATAAGTGTTTGGGTTTCAGCCAGCTCTTTACTGGGGATTTTGTGGGTCCAGATTTAATTCTTCCTTGCATTTGACATGGGAATCATGTAATTCATGCAGTTCTGGAGGTGTGGAACCAGGCAGTGCTTTTTATCATTGTTATTTTATTTATTAATTTATTTAAGTGCTGTGAGGGTGACCTGTCACTCTCCTTATAAAATCAGAATTTTACAAATATTTAAAGCAAACTGATATGTGAAGGAGCTTTGTATATAGTTCTGGATACTCACTACCAAAAGCTAAACGAACTTACACCTGTTAAAACAAAAAAAAAATCCTGATACTGCTGTTGTAATATAAACACCTGCTGTGGTGAGGTCAGGCGTCAATGACCTCAGTGACAGAGGTTCCTTTAAGCAATTTTGCAAATAGTGACTGTTTCTTTCATGGACAAATTGATTTTTATGTTAAATTTCTGCTGAAGAACCTCATCTAAAGTCAGATCACTACAGTGCCACTACAGTTCTTGTCTCACAAGCTGAGTCCTGTGTTGGATTTAGTATGTCCTATAACTTTTAGCCTGATACTTACCTCTTGGCAGACTCTTCAGGCATAGCCAGTAATGAATTCAAGAGATATTTCATGCCTGAGCCAGGAACTTACTTATCTCACTTCTGTGGATCCATAGAGTGGAAAGATAGGGTACTGATGGCCTGTCTTGCTGGCATGTACTGTGAATTATATTGAAAACATACACCTAACTACTTTTATACATCTGAATCCTGTGCAACAACTTACTCTCTAATTAGCTCAAAAAGTGTCTGACCTTCTGTGGTGAAACTATATCAGCATGAAATTAATCTTCCTCAGACAATGGTGAAAGGAGTTAACTGCACTTGAATTTTTTTGTTTTGTTTTGGTGGGGTTTTTTTGTTTTTTTGGTTTTTGACACAGACTTGCATACCTGGGTTTAGGTCCTGGTGATGCCATAGGCTTTTTGTGTGATGTTGCAGAAATACCCTAATATTCCTTTACCTACCCTAGCATGTCACTAATGTTCTCCTGCATTCTGCTTACAGTGTGAACGTGTAGACAACTGCCACTAATTCTCCAGAGCCATTAACCTGGGTTTAGTCTTGCAGAATTTGATGTCATACATGGTCATAAAGCATGGGAATGATATCTGGCTGTGGTCATCTCAAGGATGAAAGCATTATCAGCTCTTGAAGTCTGAGCTACAAGTTATTTCTGTGAGGTGGAAAAGGCTGCCTAATTTTATTTCTCCTTGTATAGAAAGGAGGAATAATAATAACAAAAGCTTTGGAGGGTAGCAGGTGAAGTTTCTTGGAAATTTTTTTCACCTAAATCAGTGACTTCTCTGTAGTAATCAGATGCTGCTCATTTGCTTTTTTCTTTTTTATTATTATAAAAGTGTTGGTTTGGTGGTTTTTTTTTTTTTTAAATCACAGCTGTGTCAGCCCTACTTCCGTCCCCTTGCTCCCTCAGCAGTGGATGAGAATTTGCTGCAGTGCATTCTGATAGCCTTAGTGCTTGTCCTTTAAGTCAGTTCTATGGTTAAACAGATACTTTGAAAAATATGACAGAATCCAAAGAGGATGAAAAATCATCCCAGTTTTCCCTAGGGAAATAATATCCTTGATGTGGAGTCTGTGTTACTTAGTTCTACTCCTGTATCATTTTTGTGCTGTCTTATTTTTCCCCTTCTCAAGAAGACACAGGGATCTTGCCAGGCACAATATCAGCACACAAACCACAAAGGGCCCTAAAATGCATCTCCCTACGTGCCAGGACAGCAGAGTAAAATACTGCAGCTTTCTGTGAGAGTCCATTTTGTACCACTGGATTACAGGAGAGTGTCACATAAAATTTATTCCTATTTTCTGACCTAGAAAGACAGATGAATAATGTAAGTTTTTCATGAAAAAGAAAACTAGCTCAAGATTTACTCTTTGAAAGAAACAAATACTATTAATTCCTTCCTCTCTAGTTCCTTCTTCTTGACTAGCTCCCTAGCAATCACTTCTAAATTTCAAATTTGCATTTCTGCCAACTTGGCATGCCATATAGAAACAAAGCTTTTCAATAATATATGTGCTGTGCCTGCTCTGAAAGCACATTTTGGCAAGGGTTTTTCTAACTCGAACTGGTATCCAATTTCAGAGATTACTTTTCTATTACTATTTAATTTCAACACAGCCTGAGAGAAGCTGCCATCCAAGGTCCTGGAGAGCAGTGTTACACAGGCAACAGCTTCCTGCAAGAATTTAGGGGCTATCAAGGAGCCAAAGAAGCAGCCCTGGAAATTCAAATCCTGCATGCAAAACACAAAGCTTCTCACTTTGCTGTACTCCCAGCGAGGTTCTGAGCTGCTGCTCCTCGGGGACTTCTGGGGATTCACAGACTTGCTCCATGCCAGAGGAGCTCGATGCTAATGGACTCTACTGCTGCTGCTCACCCCTAAAGGCAGGGTCGGACACTGAGGGCTGTTAGGACCTAGATGGAGAACCTTTCAATTTCCAACGTTCCATGGGGAGGGTTTTTAAAGAAACAACAGGTTCCTACTGTTTTCTGCCAAGACAAAACCAGGCTGTGGGCCAAAACTATTGGTAGCTGAGAAATCAGTAACTAGGGCACCCTCACTTCACTTCTACAAGGAGCATATCCACAGATGTAAGTCCCAGGGGGAGGTTCTTAATATTTTTTCTCTGATCTGCTGAATCACAGAAGATGGACATGACAGCGTTTTCCTGAGTTTAAGTAATCCGAAATTATGATGCACTTACTAGTTCTTACTAGAAAGAATACAAACTGTCCCTGGATTCAGTCCACCCTTTAAAGCTTACCATTCACAACGTGCTTTAGGATTTTCAATTACTGGATCACTTCTAAAAAATAGACCTCTAGAATTGCCTGGATATTGGTCATGGGTGTAAAACTGTAAAAACCTATTTTAGAAAGATATTTTAGAAAATGTCTGTGCCACAACATAAAATTAATCTCCTCAGTATATTGGTATTTGTGCCCATGTAATTCTGTGAATAATTTTATAGAAAGCCATGTGATAGGGTGAGTGCTTTTTAGGAATTTGATACTAAGAGATACAATAGACTATATTTTTTTTAAAGTAAAACAATAATTAAAGCTTGTTCTTCCTACAGTTCATAGGGCTCTGTTTCAGAAAGCCAACCAAAGTTAAGAATTGCTGAGACGTGAAATGCTGGAAGTTAAAATGTATATTTTTCTTCTATTATGGAGAAATACATGTGAAAGAGAAACTTCAAAAGGATGAGGGGTTTTTTTTAGTAAATCTTATTTTAGAATGTACATTCTTTCTTATTTTGATGTTTGGGAGGGGTTTCTTCCCAGTTAGATTGTTTTTCTGGTTTGTGACACTGACGGTGTACTAACACAAACTGATGATGTGCCAAATGGCATGGTTTTATTTACAAAGCATTATGGATAGATGTTAGTAAAATACTTGCCATTTTAGGATCTTTTTTTTTTTCTTTGTTCAGTGGCAAGACAGTTTGCTATTTCATAAGATAGAATTGCAATAATTTTTCAGTATTTGTACATAAACTGATACAAGCTGCATCACAAAACAAGTTTCCACAGAAAATGTTGAAAAAGTGGTGGAAAGCAGTGCAGTGTTTCAACTTCAGATTAAAACCCAGCATTTTTATCATCAGGAAAATAACAGTAAAACTATATGACCACCATCAAGTGGATCAGCAATCACTGTGGGTAGTTTTCTGATTGTCTGTTCCCTTACTCTATCAAACTGTTGCATTTGAATATTTAGCTCAGCTCCTTTGATCTCCTTCCTCTATTCAGCTCACGTATCTGTCTGTACTTCCTCACGTTGACACATAATGAGGAATTATTTATAGATAATCGAATCTCTCTCTGTTTTGTACCCACCATGAGCCTGCTATATTGCATACATTTGTCAATAAACTACGATGTGATTTATTTCAATGCACCTAAAGCCATCTTCACAAATGGGATTCATTTACAAAAAGATGTTCTCCTGCTTTGCAGAATTGTTCCTCTCAGGTACTGTTCTCATTTTGACAAGGTTGAACAACAGAAGCAAAGCTAAGAAAGTAGCTGTAGCAGCCCCTCCATTGTGACTATCCTTGGGAAATACCAGTGGTTGATGCTTTTACAGTTGTGTTTTAGCTCCTCCACACACGTGCTCTTGTTGCATGCCTTCCTCAAAACTCCTCTGGTTCTCCATTTTGTCACCACATTTTTGGATGGCATTCACGATACCCTTGGTGCATTCTCAGTTGCAAGACTGTGTTTATGATCTGTGGCCAAGAAAATGGGATAAGCTTATGCTTATGCACATTCATGGAGTAACTCAGTATGGCTGGAACATGTACAAAGCACACGTGGAAGAATGAAAAGAGCAAGTGGGAAACAAAATGCAGCAAAAATTAATTTTGATCTCTTGCTTATTTTCCTAATTACACTGACATATCTTTACAATAATGTTGGCCCCACTTACAGAGGATTTTCCTGTTAACTATACTGTTGTACAGTGAGCTCCCTGCTTATCACAGCTGTCGCATTGCTGAAGTGTCCTGGGATATGAAGCTGTCAGCTTGCTGTATGGAGCCAGACCCATGTCAAGCAGCTGCCACCCCATATTCAAAACCTATCTTGAATCAGTCTGAATGCTGCTTGCCTAAAGGGACACTCAGAAAGTCCTTAAATACCCAGCTTTTCTTACCTAAAAAGAAGTTCTTGTAACTTATAGGTAGCACCTTGGTAGGTGTAATTTTTTTCCCCTCTTCTAACATATCTCAAGTTTGCAGCAAAATCTGTATTTCACCAGGCATGCATAGATGCAGTGCACATCCAATCTTTGACCGTCTGTGTGGATGCTGTTAACATTATTTATACATTACCAGACATGGGCTGGAAGCAGCCAGATAAAAGCTGTGTTTTATGAGTGCTCCCAGAAGCACTACCCTCAGTTGCATAATTACCTGTGGCATCTGCTGGGAGATGTGTATTAAGAAACGGTGGGAGCTGTTAATTTGCATACAGCTATTACTCTGGTTTTCCCCTGTTCTTCAACTGACCACGGCATGCTCGACAGCCTCTTCCTCATCTAGAGGAGGACAAGATCCCTGCTTTTTTCTGAACCCAGGCACATGATAAGCAGCACCTGTTGGGAAAGGAGAGAAGGGAGGTGGAGGCGTCTGTGCATGCATGAGGATGCACATGGGTAAGAGAGGCTGCACAGCAACATTTGGGATGTGCCTGTGTGTGCAAGAGAGAGGGAGACACGGGCTGGATGTATGCAGCAGGCTTCCTGTTGGCCTCCTGCAGTATGAGGAAGAATTGTACTACTTTAATCAAGCACATAACTCTAATTAATAATGAGGAAGGCCATCCTGCCTAATTAGGGTTTCCCTGCTGACCCTGCAGGGTGTTACTTATGAACCTCATCAAATCTACATTCATTCAGTCTACAAAACATCGTTCATGAATAGCTTTATTTTTGCCTGATGCTTCAGCTGTCTTTCTCTTCCCAATACCATCTTTTCTTGCCCCTCTCCCTAACTGCAATACCAGACAACACCTATTTCTTCCAGTCTTCTAAAGAAAGCATCAGTCCAAACTGGATGCACTTAGTACATGCATTTGCATTTTTGCAGTGGACAGGAAAACAAGATTTTCATTTGAGAAGAAGAAATGCTTTCTGACAGTGAGAATGATGAAACAGACTTCTTTGGGTAGGTGGTCTCACCAGGAATAAAAGGTTTTAAGAAGAGTTTAGGTTATTTTTCACCAAAAATGCTATAAGGTTCAGTTGAGTCTGTTTGGGGACAGGAACTTAAATCTGGTGATCTTTCAAGATCCTTGGCATCATCATTGTTCTTCAGTTATTCTAGCACAATAAATACTGTAGGTTCAACTCACTGCCTGCCACTGTTTCCAGTTAAGAGTTTTTTGGAGGTGGGGGCCATAAATATAAAAGTAATTAATATAGCTGGTGAATTTTGTAGTGACACTCTTAGGTACCTCCAGGCATCGGACAAGGTACTAAGCTGTACCTCAGCTTGAGAACATGGTTCTGCATCTCTGAGAGCCCTTCAGCCATCAGGGCTTTCCATGCCTGAGCTTTCATGGCTCCTGTTAAGGAGCTGTTTCACTGGGACTTTGCAATGGGAGTGTCGGGAAGCAAACAGGGCACACAGCTCTCGTACCATCTCATCTTCCCTGCAGGTAAAGGACTGAGACCCGCAGTGTTCCTCCCATGCCCCTTGGATAATTAAGGACTTCAAGCATGCTAAGTTGAGTTAATTAGAAACCAGTCTTCCTGCTGCAGGAATATCTTCAGGAGAGGCAGTGATTTCAGACTGCCTGCTGTATGTGCCGTATGCAGAGCGCCACTTAGAGCAGATGAATGTTATCAAACCCCCAGAAAGTGAGATGTACTGTCAAATTTCAACTCTGGCAATTTCATTCTTTCCACCTACATTCCCCTTCCAATTTCAATGGAGAGAGGCACATTTCAAGAGGTATATTTTTCTAATATTTACATAGGGTTAAGCAGGAACAATTTAGTGTTTCTTGCTGTCCATTCCTCAGCTGGTTGCAGCAGAGCAGTGAGAGTGTGAGCGATCTGCATCACTACATTTGAATGGTAAAATGCTTTGAGAATATTGGGAGATGGAAAACATTTCATACCAAATCACATCCCCAAAGGTGTTTCATTAACTTCTCACAAAATAATGTCTGCTCTTAATCTGGGTGGAATAACATTGAGGTCTCTAATACACGCTATAAGTCTGAAGCAAATAAGATGCAGGTAATTAAAGGTGAGCCTGGGCCATCAAGCCCAGCAATTGATCAAAACTTGTACAATGCCTGTGCCTCTCCAGCTCCACATTTTTGGTTTTTTATTGTTTCTGGATAATTTCTAATTTAATTGAAGGCTTTTCCTGAATTTCTTTCAACATATTTCTAAAGCCACTGATGTTACGATTGAACAGAACACCCTTTCAGAACTTACTTTTCTATATATTTTATGGTTTGTTTTTTTTAAATTAGCCCAAGTATGTACAAAGGGAGAAACAGTCAAAACCTCACATCCAAAGGAATTACTAGAGAAGAAATCCGTAGTATTCTAGTATAGAATAAGGCCTAGTATAAGCTGATTCTAGTACAGAAGAGTGGTGTCTCATTTTTAAAGCTCTGTTTTTTATAAAGAGCTAAAGCATGCAGTTAAGGAAAGTATATAAGCAGGTTTGATTTGCTGGAGAGCAGTTAGCTGGGATGCCAGCAGCTTTGCCCCTGCAGACTGCATCAGCTGGCACAGCAAGGGACACGGTGGTGACTGCAGGGACATGATGCTGGCCTGCCTGTGCCTGCAGCCCTTCTGTGCCCCTGGCTGTGGCTCTGTGCTTAAAACTCTGCTCAGTGCCTCAACGATTCCCCAAGTGGTAAGACTCAGTATAAGTGCTGGAGAGTTTCTAGAGTTGAATCAATAGTTGGTATTGCTGCTTTCTGCCAAGACTTTAACCTTTTTTTAAAGCAGTTGTGCACAACGTTAATGAGTCTCTGCAAATAGAAGCCTGTATTAAATTGGCACTGGATGGAGTTTGTGCCCTGGAGTTTGTTCAGACACTAAACGCAGCTGAAGGGAAACTGAGTTTTATTCTAAAATGTTAAGTACCCAGAATTTCCTCTCTTCTTCAGTGGATGCACAGCAAGTCGTCCCTTCTAAATGACCCTGTTAGCTTGAGTTAGAGGCATTTACTGTTATGACTCAGCTATTACAAGCTGTATCTTTCTAATTCATTTCCCATCTTCCCTTCCACTCTGAGGCCAGCTGATGGATGCAGAGACGGGGCTGTATGAAATGCCGAAAGCAGCTCTCAGCGTGCCGTGAGCCCTACAGGAACCAGCCTTTTACCTGCCAGTACTGTGGGCCAAACTGATAGGCCATGTGCATGTTCTCTGTAGTGTACACACATCTCACACATAACCTTCTGCTCAGTATGCCAGTCCTTATGGTATTTCTGAGAATTGCTCAGGTTACTGAGCAAGATGCCTGAAATGATGCTTTTCCTTTGAGCATTCTTCATATGAAAAGTTTATTTAATAAGCATTCACACCTTAAGTCTGGAACAGCATTTCAAGCTTTTCTTGCCATATCATCTGATTATAGCTCTGTTTGCTTCACAGGCAGAATATGCAAATCCCCACAACATGTCTTTACAATGAAATGAGAAATTACCAGAATTTTATTGCTGGTTTTCTTCTCTGCTGCCTCCTGGACAAAAGCCACCCTCAAATCATTTCTCTCATCTGGTTGGTATCAGCTGGGCTGACAAAGTAAAACCATCAAGATCAGAAATAATTACAAAAGCTTAAGGGAAATCTGAAACGTGCATGTTCTCTGGAAAAAAGACAAAGCACTTTTTCCAGATCACTGAAACAAGTAAGCATATTCCATATAGGTTTTGTTAAATTATATATTTAAGAAAAAGAACCCCTCATCTTGTCAATTAGATGGAAGGAATCAGAAGGATTTAAGTCTGAAAGTGGAGCGTGGTATGTGGATTACTAAATGCAGAAAAGTTTAAAAGACTTCACAGGATGGAAAACCAAAATGTGGCAGGCCTGATCCTCTGTGGCACTCAGGCTTCTGAAGGCACTCATGGTTGATTGGGAAGTGCCACAACAGAGTAGTGAGAGGACAGGCTCTGCTGGGCAAAGTGGACTGAGGGTAAATGTTTCCAAGGGTAAAGCAGAGGGAGGAATGGATCTTCCAGCATCGAGGTGGAGGTGGAAGGATCTACTTCTGCTTCCATGGACCTATAAAACTTGTTCAGCACTGCCTCCATGAACACTGGGGTCTTTCTGGTGGGATGCTGCCAGCTTTTGGCTTCTCCCATCTTGATGAAAGGGAAGGAACCTGATAATCCTGAGAGTAGAGGTGCTGGGAGAATAGAGATTCCACAGTTCTGCATTGTGCTAGAGCTGTTGAAGATGGAGCCAGCATGTTGGCCATCAAGCTTGGGACTTCTGGGCTTCTGGTGCCCATCTAGCAGATGGATTTCCTCAGTAATTGGAGCATAAAGCACACCTCGTAGGGAAGGTATCAGGCTGGGAAAGAGGACTGGAGAGCCAGAGTGGTCTTCATATGCCTGGTTCCTGACTGCTGAGAGGACTCCCTGAATGAGCCAGAGGTGTGGGGGCAGCTCTGGCTTCTCCTGTTTGCCAGGCTGGGGCTGAGCTGAGCAGCAGCTCTGTCCCGAGAGGTTTGTGAGTGTCTGCACTGCACCTGCATGGAGAGGGCAGCAGCCTGGCACTGCCACACAGACAGGTTTGAGTGTTTGCTGAGTGTGTCCACATCACTGGCTGAGTGAAGAGCAAGTGTTCTCTCTTCCAAGGACACAGGAGACTTTTGAGTTCATGGAAACACAGGATTATAAAGCCGTCAGTGTAAAATAGTACAGTTTAACATTCTGAAATGCAGCTAGACAGGTAGGGAGATTAAATTATGGTCCATTTATTCTCTCACCACCTAAATCCCAGTATTTTAAAAGTATCTCTTAAGTGACATTAAAATAGGTCTAGACTTCCAGTAAAATATTGATACAGTTTTTCATTTCATGATGTTTCAAGATTCTCACATCAGGTTGGGTTGTTTTTTATAGTGTATGCAGCCTGAAGTAGAGGCTGGATTTGTTACCTAAGACTTATTTCAAGTGAAGAGGATTTGGCAGTGGTATTTGTTTGAACTTACTTGTTTTTCAGAGATTTCTTTACTTTGCACATCCTCTGAGGTTAAGCTGCCAAATAGCACAGCTTGGGCTCTTTTACTGGTTCAGGAAAGACAGGAAAAGGTTTCCCCTGAAGACTATCAGAGGTTAGATCTCTTCCTCTAGATTTGATTTGCTGAATTCCACTTGTACAGAGAGAAGAAGCTTTAGTACACCTGGCAGACAACTGTATTGTCATTAACAGCTCAAAATAAGCAGTCACCTGATAACACTGATAAATGACTGCCTTGGAGGGAGCATGTATTTAAGAGGCATCACCTCAACTGAATTCTAAAGTGGGTAAGAACACCCCTCCTTCTGTGTGAGTGGAAGAGAAGGGCACGCTGCATCTCAGGTTTGCTGTATGGGATTTATGCTGCTTCACTATAGCATGTTAGAACAATCACACAAATATTTCCACACTGCTTGCAAACTGCTGTAAGGGGCACACCCGGGAAGGGGAAAAGGATGCACATTAGTAATGTTCTTATCGTGTTTATTATTTTGTGTATTTAGAAGTATGGGTTTTTAGAAACTCAGTAAAGGTAGCTGTTGCCAAAGAAATTGCAAGCAGACCTCCATGTTGATAATTTTTCAAAGCAATCAACATACCAATCCCCTGTTAAGCTTTACTTTGGTGTGATGTTGGCATAGGGTCACACCTGAATCCAGATACAGGTTTGGAACTTCCCTAAACTTCAGGGACAATTAGATCTGAAATTTGCTTTTCATCACTCCTCACTTTTTCTGTTGGAGCAATACCACCAAGAGACCATTGCCAGTAGAGAGGAAGGATGGACCGTGTGTCTGGCTCCATGTGGCATTTGCCAGATCTGAGCATAAAGAGCACTAACATTTAAAATCAACTATTGAAAGTTGTCCTCTCCTGCTGACAGGACATGTTGACCAAAACCAAAGTTCTAGACTGCTGAAATTCTCCACATCTCAATTGTGAGACAGGCTATGTAGTCAGGTTTAGACTGCTCTCACATGTGTGGCATGTTTTAGATACATTTTTTGGATGCGATCATGACTTGGCAACCAGTGCTATCAGACAGTCTATATGAGAATGAGATTGAAAGCTTTTTCATTTTGTATACATTTACAGGAGCAGTTACTCTTCTTTAATAAAATAAAAGGGGTTTTTTTGCTTCTGTATTCACCTGTACAGACATTGAAACCCAGCAGTTTAGTAAAAGAGTCTGGAGGAAGGCGGAGTTATTGAATTTCATTGTGGCATGTTACGTTGTCATATAGTGTCTCTGAGGTCTCTGGGTGTTTTTATGGTATAAAATTGGGGTCTCTCAGGACATCAGGCATTCCTTCTCCCATTCTTATGCCTCATTTGTATTGTGGGGTTTTTTTCTGGCTTTGCTAAAGCATTAGTCATCCAGCTGAGAAGTTCACTTAAAAGCTCAGACTTTCCCAGAAGAATATTCATCTTCTCAGATGCAGAAAATCCTGCATATCTTGTGTCAATAAGTATCTTGGAGTATTTTCAGACAGAGTAGGGCAACAATCCTTTTTGTTTGGACAAAACATGGGTCTGACATCCAAAATTTTTCAAGGAATTCAAGGAGTTAACGGGGTTTCTTTTTGTATTTCACCCTACAAAGAGTCTTGTTATCAGCAGAGACAAACATCATTCTTGTTCAGTGCTAGTCCCTGATTCTGAGAGGGCTTACGCATATGATTAGATTTCAGTGGAGCAGCTTGTGTATAAATTTAAACAAGAATCTGTTGCAGGGCTGGAACTATTGTGAATAAGATGCATATTACCCCTGGGATCTTTTGATGAAAGGTGTTGTTATCTGTATCACTCATATCAGATATGTTGCTTTTACACGAGTGCTGTGGTTGTAGTCAATTCATTTTCTAACATTTAGAATAAAAGATACAAACCCTGGATGACCTGAAAAGAGATTCAACATATCACAGGCACTGCATGTAGATTCCTCCCTAGCACAGCTGGGTGACAGGTATTGCAGAGTTAAAGGTCATACATCCTTTAGAGTGTCAGGCTACAGTTTGCACACAGATGAGCTATCTTTGACGTTTGTAGTCACACACACCACTTACAAGTTCTTCCCACTGACTGTTGTGGAGCTCAGAATTAGCTGGCTGGCTGAAATCACACAACCCGATTTTTCTTTTGTACTGCCCACCACCACCGGCTATTATTAGATTTGGCAGAATTGTCAAAATGCTCATAAGCAACCACTGCTTTGTGGCCAGAGCAGAAACACTATGGATAGGCTTGAAAAATGTCATCTGAATAAAAAAGCATCTACTGCTTTCCTTGGAAGGTAATGCAAAAATAATGATTTATTTTCTCTCCATGCATTACAGAGATGGGAGGCAGAGCTGCTTGCAGCTCTTTTCTCACTGGAGGATTCAAACTCATCAGCCCTCTGAGAGCCCAAGACTGAGGCTCTCATTTGCCTCAGTCTGTGATCCCTGTTATATTCTGTGGGCTGAACATCACAATCAGTAAGCTATCGAGATGGGCTTAAGCTTTTTGGCATTCCTTGAAGGAGCACCCCAGAGTTTCGTTTGGGGTAGTTTTATTAGAAATGTGTCATTTCTTCAGAAAAAGGCTGAAGTCCTGAGCTTGTTCAGGATTGCACGTGTTGCATTTGATTTCAGTTGAATCAGGATTTACCCAAATTGGTCTACACGTTGCTCTCTTTGTAAAGTGCCCACCAGCTGAGTGACGTAAGGTGTGTGCTCTTTCTGGAGCATGTGTCACATTTGGTACAGATTTGCCTGGTTTCCTCCTCGTTCATACTGAGATTCTGCTATTTGCCTTCATACCCAGTCATTCTGTACAGAGCTAGAGAGAAGCCGTGTGCAACATGCCCTACAAAGAGCACCACCAATGGGTTCCACCCTTTTCTGAGCCATGCAGAGCTCAGCCAGAGGCTGGGGGTTGGATGGGTCTCTCAGAGCACTCTCCCACAGTCAAGGGATAAAACCAGATATTGCTACAGCATAACCCATCTGTGCTTGTTCAATTTCTACCTTAGGAGCAGAAAAATCTGGAAGTGGCTATTTCTCTCTGTAGCCAGAGAGTTCAGATACAGATATTTGTTTTGTAGGCCTGTAATTTGGATACACAAATCCCTGCTCATGTGTGCTGAGCAGGAATAAAGCCCTAGTGGCAAGTAGGATAGGCAGTGCAAAGTCTCATAACCCTACAGACTTGAACAATTTTATGGACAGAACACCTGTCTGTGAGGCACGTCAGCACATAACTGTATTAAAAAGTCACCACTACACATGTTAATGACCTAGTTTTTCTTCATTTACCCTCCAGTATAATTGTGTATATAAAACTGAAACAGTAAGCTCTAGGAACTTTATCTGTGCATTTAATATGGCATGTATCAGTGTTTTGTGCTATGAACTTGCAGCACTTGCCATACATCCCAATGAAAACCAGTAAAATATCTTTTGTATCTAAGGTAGAAAAAAAAGTATCTATCTCTGTAGAGCAGTGAGCTCTGCCTGCAAAAGAGTGTTGGGATAGTTTTGACTGCAGCAATGAGATTATAAAAAACATTCTAAAGTAAAAAACTTCCTACCGCCGCACACTGCATGTTAAGGGCCAGGAGCGAGCTCTGAGAGCAGCAGAATTCTGTCTTTGCACTGCACTGCAATTGATATGTATTCTCATTAGAGGGAAAGTGATTCACCCAAAGAAGGATGTCAACAACTTTGCTCTTTCCCACACACTTTCTTTGAACTAAGGGGTTTTTATCGTCAAGGTCCCTCAGGATCATGGCTTATGAGAAACTTCATGCAAGTTCAAAACCTACTTGATTCTTTTCTTGGTGCTGGTATTTAAACAAGGCAGGTTTCTTCAATTATTTAATTTCTATTCCCTACTAGCAATGACTGGCTTCATTTTTTCCTTCAGCTGTTTGGTTTTGTTGCACCACTGAAACCCTGGTATTGCAGGGTTTTGGTTTGGGGTTTGTTGTTGGGCAATTTTTTTTCTGAGGGTCACACCAAGGATAGCTCAGCATATTGAAAAGCAACGTACTTAGCAGCTTACCTTCCCCCTCAGAAATGAATAAAAACAAATCTAGAAAGACATTTAATTCTGGCACCTCATGGCATGCCAGGACCAGACACGTACTACATACCTGATTAAGTATGCTGATAAATGCCACAATTGGGTGAAGGGGATGGGTCTCAAAATGAAGGGTTTTTTTAATGTTCTTGCTGTTGCAGAACATCACTAAATATTAATAGGGACTGGTAAAGAAAGAGTATCACTTCTATCAGGAAAATGAAAACCAAGTTCATTGCACAGCCACATGATTCCCATTAAGGGCTTAACAGAGATTCCCTTTACTGCTGGATCATGCTGTAAATAAGCAGATGGTGATGATTTTGGGTCCAAATTGTTGGATTTACATACAAAATGTCTTTGGATAGCAAGAAAAAGGTTGAATAGCTTTAAATTAAACAAAAAAAGCATTCTGTATTAAAAAAAAGAAAAAAAAAGATGGAAGAAAGAGCAACAATACTATCAGTATGAAAAGCCTCAAAGCCTGCAGTTCTGGCAATGTTTCAAAGCTGAGTGAGATAATACACAGTTAAGATAACTCAAATACAGTAAATTGGAAAATCAGTGGAGTCTTGCTGATTTATAGCAATAGAGTTTTGCTCTTATGATTTTACTTTCAAGGTAAGACTTCAAATACATTAATTTAAAAATATTTAATAAGCTGTAGCCATAAGCCTATTTTGGGTGGTTCTGGTTACACAGCTTGCATCAGAAGTTTTATATAAGTAATATTTGTTTTTAACCTACTTTTCAATCAAGCTGATGAAAACCTGCCTACCTTGATTTACACCCTCAGGATTTGTGCCATAAGATCACTCCTGCCTGGTGTTGTAACATGATCCTACCCCAGCTCTTACAGCTCCTAAAAGCAACACAAGTGGAAAAACTCATGACAGTGTTGCCTACCTGACTGACTTCAGCCCTGAGCAGCAGTGTCTACATGCACAGAGCTTTGTGCCAATGAAAAACCATGTTATATTGATGCCTTTTGCTTCTCTGGATTAATTGTGTCTAGTATGGATGTCGCCTGGATGCTTCTACATCTAGATACTGATACAGCATTTTCTAGAAGTATTAAGTAAGCAGTATTTGAGAGCAGAAGGGCCAGTAGTATATTTGCCCTGGAGTTCTGGCTGGTCTCCTTGCCATGAGAGTGACCCCACAGCTGCACCGTGACCACTGTCAGTGCCTCTCTCCAACCACCTCAAGGAGGACTTGGACTTTCCCCTCTTCCTGTGACCCCAAAAGCAGATTGGTTCTCCTGTTTCCCAGAAGCTCCTATTCAGAGACTCTCCCAGGCAAGTGCCAGGCTTTCCCACAGACTCTTCAGTCAACAAAACTATTAAATATAAATGTTCTTGGTAGGAGAGCAAGGCACAGCACTGTCTGGCCCCTGGTGCTCTGGGGTCCCCAGGCACGGGACCGCAGCTCCTGTGCTGAGGTCTCTTGGTGCTCGTGGAGCTGCAGGGCCAGCTCTGTCCATGGCAGAGCTTGCATCACATCGCTTCTTACGAGGAGGAGCTCCCGCAGCTCCTTCCTCGCCCAGGACTCCGGCGGCACCAGCCCCACCTCCCTGTTACATCCAAGAGCACCCATTCCTCTCAGCGCTACTCTTGTGTCTTCCCAGGGTCACCATACTGAACTTCAGCACGTTCAACTCAGGTACAATTAAGACCATCAAGAAGGTCACTTTGTGCGCTAAATCCAGAGATGTGCTGGCATTAGCTTCACTTCCAGCCTCAGGGACAGCCTGTCAGAATTTGTCTGTTGGAGGGGTAGCCCTTTGTGCATGAGTTGAACACAGAGGCTGAGCAGGAAGGAACCATGGACCCGTTCAGTTGTGCTTGAATGACAAACTGATCCTCCAAGAGGGATGAAATGGGAGGGCAGCCACACAACTGAGACAGGATAACCCTGCCCAACACCCCTCTGCAGCTCATGGCTAAATATCACATGTTGTTGTAGAGGAAGGTTGCTTGTAGCAGCTTATGTTCTCATACAGAGGATAAAACTACTTTGCCTGTCCTCCCAAGCATGAGCCTTGTGACCTCTTGAGAAGGGACAGTGTTGCTACAGCTGCTGTTTTCATTTGGGTAAATTCCAAATGAAAGTAAACTACTGGAGGGGAGCAGAGAAGCTGGAGTTTGTCCAGGTAAATATTGGCATGTAATAATTGCAAGTGAGCTTGTGTTTTCTTCTCTGGGAACGGTTCACGAAACTCATGTGCAGGCATTGCCTTACCTACAGCTGTCTCGAGGGAAATATGGAGGTTATTTAATAGTGCCTAGCAATGACACAAAACAACTTAGGGCAGGAAGAGAAGGCCCCATATTAAATTAAAACTGCATAAAGCAAAATTTAGGGAGACAGAATGTAATTACCCAGCTTGGACTGTGGCCAAGGCACTGATGCTAACACCTTTATTATTAAAAAGAAGGAAAAAATGCCATGAGAGCCAAGAAGATAAAAGAGATGAGACCTTGCTTTCAGTCTCTTTTCTGAGAGATGGCACCTCAAGTAGCACAGTGCCCGTTAGCACTATGCCAGGGTATTGATTCAGTACCTACTAAGAAGGAAGAAGGTCACCCACTGAAGAACATGCATAATTAAAGCTAAAAAATGAGCTGCTTTCTCCCTGAAATACAGAGTTCTCATTGCAGTGTTTCCCCAGGAATACACCATCAGGAAAAAAAAGTAGTTTGCACTCCACCTCCAAGGAATTTTGCAACGGTCAAGCACTGGAGCCAGCTGGATGCATTATTTAGTGACTTGACCATTTTATTACTGAATATTTCATTGGGTTTGTTTTTACAATCAACTATTTCTGTTCATGTTAAAAGGAGCTATCACTAAATCCCATTTTTACTGTGGTAGACAGTGAGACAGAGGCAGCCAAAGGAAGCAGATATAACCAGCTGTCCTTGATGTTCAGCAGCTTCCAGCTCCTTTGGGTTCCTTTAGTAACTCCCACCTTCCAGTGAGTTTCTCAGTGGTATTCTAGAAGTTTGCAAGAGAAATCAGGATCCTTGTGGCTGCCCAGCAGAATTACTGCAAATGTGTTCTGCAGAAGTACTCCAAATTATACCCTGAAGTCCTGAAGATACAACATCAAGTACTTGTAAGGTTCCATGGGCATATGGGAATAGGGAAAGGGAGAAAATGAGTGGAAGTCAGGTGCTGTGGTGGGAGCATAGTTTTATATTCTTTGTGCAAACTAGAGACACACAGACTGGAAGTGACCCATATGTTTATCACAGTTATGATTCCAGTCAGGGACTCAGATTCAACCTGGATGTAGCCATTTACAGAAAGGGTGCCTTCCTAAAGAAAAATACAGGGATTTCACCTTGATCAGAAGTTCCATAGTTGATTGAGAAATCATTTGAGACTTTAGGGTCTGTGTTGTACACAAGTCCTTTTCAGACTAAAATTCAATAAACCTGTCTAAGTTGGCTACTCAAATACATTTTTGACCTTCACCAGTCCATTGTGCCATTTTGCTGAATGGGTAGATCCAGAGTTTTAGGAAAACAGATGCAGAAGGTATAGCTATTTCATGTTCAAAAATATGGGCACTATTTATCTCAGTTCCTTGCATGTTTATTTGGTTTGGTTTGGGGTTTTTTGCTACTAGGATATTTCAGCTTTCCTGGGTGCATGCTAAATTATTTGTAAGATCCAAATTGCAGAGCAGAGCCTGCCTTTTATGAACAAATACTATTAAGCACATTATCTAGTTATGCTAAGTCTTCACAGGCAGTAGGTCCCACTGCATAGCTTTTCTATATAATATGCCCTTCAGAGCATGTGCATTTACCAATATGATTTTATAGGTACCCCTAGTAAGCTAGAACATTTTGGATTACTTAATTATATAGCAGCATTATTATGTGCAGGTTGTGTTTGCTCCACAGTTACAGCTGAGAATGACTTTCCACTGTAAACCCAAAAAACATAGCCCCCTTTATATAATTAGAAAAGCTTTACCCACTTCAAGTTATGTGCAAGTAAAAAGTCATAGGACGCAGGACAGGACAATAAGAGGCTCTGTCTTCCTTGGACCTCACCTTAAATGCAGAATTCTACACTGAGTTGAAAGAATTTCAGAATATAACAAATACAGCCAGAATATATTTACAATATCTGAGGAGAAAATTCTGCAATTAAAAGTGTTTTTTGCAAACACAGATTTGCATGGGTCCTGCATGAGCAGGTCCTTAATACCATTAAGAACTTTTGTTTGAAACACCACTGCATGTTTTCAATATTTACGATTTATCATGGATGAAAGATTTTTCTCTCCACATGATGATTTCTTGACTTTTGGTAGCTCTTATTTTGATCAGTGCTGAGCACTTTTCAGAGTCCCTACCTGTCATGTCTGCATGAAAAGAAACATAAACCTTTAATAAATCTTCTTTACATACAGAGTCTTCCTCTGTTAATGAGTAGAAAAGGCTAGAATGATTTTCTCTTAATCATATAGTAATTTCACTAATTCCAGCCTTCTTAGTGATCATACTACAAACCACAAGAAGATGTACTTTAAATTTCTTATGAGACAAAGAGAATACTGTATCTGGTCTTCATTAAGATCTCAGGTGCTACCCATTATGATGAAACATCATTAAAAAATGAGTGAATATGTTTGTAACCTTCTTGGCCAGCAGCACACAATTACTGCGTGCGTATAAAAGGAAAAATAATGATCTGATGTCGCAGCATCACCGTGAGTACCAGAGCTATGGATGTACACAGTGAGTCAAGATCCATTTTATATGTTGTCTTTGCACCGTTTGGAGCTTGGATGTGCAGGGGTTTCTTACAGCCAGTGACAAAAAGGCAGCATTGGTTCATAGCTCTGAGTTGGGGTAACTTAGCTGGCTTGTCGTCCACAGTGGAGACTCACCCCAGTCCTCCACGGTGCCTCTGCTGTGGAGCTGTTCTGCCATGCCCAAAGACAGCGAGCAGGAAGCTCCACAGATATCAGTACTTTTCATCCTACGTTAGCACATGGAGGGTTGATAGTCCCAAAATGATCCTTTTCCTCATTGTAGCACCAAGCTATCCTACAGCAGGTTCTAGCAAAGCCATGCAGAGGGGACCAAGCTTTGAACCATAGCCAGTCACTCCTGCTGCTGCATGGGATGGCCGCAACATAGCCCCTGAACTATAGAAGCAATGCTTTTATAAAGCTCCTATATAAGAAGATAGTGACAAAAAAAATTATCAAAAATCCATATATTGGGATTGCTGAAAAGGCTTCTTCAAGATTTTTTTTTACAAATTAAGTTCTTTCACGAAAGTACTCAGTGCAAAAAACATCACATTTTGTTGAAGAGGTACCATCATGGAAAAGGAGATAGATGAGGGTACAGCCACATTCATAGTTCAGAATGATTGGGTTGGCATCATGCTCAGTATTTAAAGTAGAGGGAAGAAGGAGGAATGGAGGGATATTTGGAATGATGGTGTTTGTCTTGCCAAGTAACTGCTGGGTGTGATGGAGCCCTGCTTCCCTGGGGATAGCTGATTACCTGCTTGCCCATGGGAAGTGTTAAATTAATTCCGTGCTTTTTCTTTCCTTGCTTGTGTGGCTTTTACTTTCCCTATTAAATTGCCTATATCTCAACCCACGAGTTTTCCAGCTTTTACCCATCTGATTGTTTCCCTGATCCTGCTGTTGGGGAAGCGAGTGAGTGTCTGTGTGGGGCTTGGCTGCTGGCTGGGGTTAAACCAGAACAAGGTTGCTCCCTACCCAAAGAATAGCCCTGATTCAGCTAAAATTGTCACTCCCATAAAGAGGAAAATACTAGCTTTTCTCTGAGTCTTGGGATTTTTTTATTACTATTGATTTAATAATCACCTTTTCAGATACTGTGGTGACAAGAAAAAAATTACAAAGTGGGTAGATAATATGTAGTATCCAGTCCAGGATTTTATCTGACTTCTTTCAGTCTGTTGTAGAGTGATGCAGCAAGATAATAGGACTGAATTCAGTGCAACCCACTGTTGTAGGGTGGAGAGTCAGAGCCAGTAACCTTCTCATGGTAGCTGTATCAGCTCTAGTAAGTACTCCAGTATTCACTAAAAGAACAAATCCCTCCTTGTCTTCTTTCTGGTATTCTGTATCTTTTAGTTATGAGCAAAAATGTAAAGAGCTTTGGTTGTCTTATTTTCCCAAAAGGAATGATTCTATAGAAAACATCCATTACAGCTTACTCTTTAACTAGATGTTATTCCCAAGTGCTGTGTAATCATTAAGTGAGCTTTAATTTAACAAGCGTGCTGCTCTTAGCACATTTTTACTTATGTAGTAGTAAATTAACTATAACAGATTGTAACTGTTCTCCATCATTTAGCAGTAAGTAAGGCTTCCCATAAATATCTTTAAAACTAACCAAGGTATTTTTATGGCACTTGCTCACCACTCGTTCTCATTTCTCATCACAGTTTAAACAATATCCATTTCAAAGAAAAGATTTTTTTTTCATGCTGAGATTCAAAATTTCAGTTCATTTGCTTTTTGGTTACTGGGGAGGAAACTGCACCACCTGAGGTATGTCTCACCTGGCCACCTCTGGTAGAGGAGCAATGCTTTGGTAACAGGGATGGGAACACTTCAGCGGCCTAAGTGAATTTGCTGGATCAATGAGGCATCGCTGCATTTCCCCAGTGATTTCTTTCAGTGTCTCATAGTTTCACACATTTATATCACAGATTTTGCTTTGGTAATAATCAGCAGCAAGTTTCTGAATTACTACAATAATAAGGGCCAAATCCTAAAAATACAGTAACCAAACCAGAGCCTGATATTTAGAGGAGCTCTCACGTTTTTTATCTGCAGCCTTCTGAGTTTGTATGTTAAGTCAAGCCTTTATGTTCGTGTCTAAAGAAGGAAAACTCCTTCTGAAAGACAGTCCTTATGTGACACTTCTTCTCACTGTCTGCTGTCTATACAGATAGGGAATGACCATGATTAATTAGAATAGCTACTGAAGTAATTTCTTGAGAACAATGATGATATTTAACTTGAATATTGTTTTCTCCAGGGCTTTGTCCTGATCCTTTAGGATTGTGCACTTCAAAGGGAAAAAAAATGGATCTGGCACTTATATTTATCCTAGGCTGATATTGCTGGTTTCCTGCCAAAGAGGCAAATCACAGAGGCACCAGCTGAGGGATCTCAGCCACTGAACCTTGGTGTTAGCCTTACAAGAAATCACTTCAATGGTGACACGGAGTATCTCTGTCCATTTTGTCTTTACAGTTACAGAAATGCCATCCCAAGTTAAGTTAAATCACAGCTTTCTCATATAGGTACATGACCCTTCAGAATCAAATTGATGCCATCAGCTTGTTTCACATTTCACAGCCTAAAGCAAAGTCTTTGAGGAAGAAAATTTTGCTTAGAAAAATCCTGCTCTAGCCTCACGCTGTTATTGCCCCCTGCATATCACAGACCTCTTCAAGGGACATTATCCTTTTTCTGGAGTTTTCTATATTGTGGCTTTGTTTGGTTTTTTAAGGGCAAAAATAAATATAACTGTTAAAAATAATTGTTATTCTTCTGACCTCAGGAAAAAAATGGGTTTGCATTTTAAAATAATTAAATTTTCATTTGAAAACTGCTTAACCATGACGGCCTCTTGTCAGTATTCTCACTCAGAAATGTTCTTCTGATTCTTTGACACCTCCTTCTCTCTCAGTTCATGGAGATTTCGGTCTCTAGCAGAAATCAGCAGAGAACAAAATCGCTGAAAGAGGCTAGTGGAATTTGAGTTGCACAGGGGTGTTACATTATTTTTTCCAGTAAGTTCATATGTTCTTCTAAATATACAGAATGATGGCATTAGATGGGTAATAATCAGTGATTTCTCTCAGTAGTTTTAGCTGAACTGTGAGATAGAATTGTTCCCTGGAAGCCTATTTTCACTTGGTGAAAGGAAATACCTTCATCTAGTCATGCAACGGCAAAAGCAAAACAGAACAGCAATTTGGCCAGAATTTTCAACACTTCCATTTTTTAACATGTAGAAACTTATCTTTTCCTTTATACGCATCATCAGAACAAAGTCTTTCTTTTGGAATTTGGGAATTTTTTTGAGGGAGAGTTTTTTGGAAGTGGCCCACTGTCACTAGAAAATTCAATAAATAATGCTGTATTTAGAACCTGGATTTCTGTCTGGGTAATTGGTATGTACAACAGTACTCTTTCTGCTCTTCTTAAAGATTTTATTTTGTCAATCCATGTTATTTAGATCTTTATTATTTCAGTTCTTACGCTATTCTGAAAACAGAGAGAAATATTGGTAGAGCATCTTATTTTTTCAAATGTAAACATTTCTCCTTCGTAAACAGTACCCCTTAGAGTCTGCAGAGAAGGGCATATGTGAGCATGTCTAATACAAGTTATTTTACTCCTGCATCTCCATAACATAACCTTGTTCTCAGTTCATGGGATGCCTCTGTTTGTCTTGCCCCAGTGTATTAAGCTACGTCAGCAGAGGTTTTATCTGTGTGTATTATGTTTATGTGGCTCTGCTTAAAGTTACAAAAAGGGCAAGTTCTTCAGGACAAACTTCTCTCAGTAGGGGTGCTTGTTTTTGAGAGCATGTGTTTCCCTCTCAGTCTTCTCACTGATAGCCATATGTCAGGGAGTGCTGCAAGCAGATAGCCCAGAGTCATTACAGGCATCCTGGTGATAAGACTGTGTTATGACTCTGATTGTAAAAGGACTTGAAATTTTCATCAGATATGTAATATTAAAAGCATGCTGGATAAATTATGAAAAGAAAAATGGAAAGTAGCTGAGTTGTTTAACACCTTAAATAAAAGGAGAAAAAAATAGGTGGATCAAAGAAGCCTAAAAAGCAAGTCTGTTTGCTCTTTTTTCATCAGATGTTACTTGGATCTGGAGGGGTTTCATTATCCAGATGGAAAGTAGGGGCTTGTTTATCAGTGCCAAGGCTTACACTGAAATGACAGCCTGGTCTGCAATCCCCATGGGATGGTGTGGGCAGAGGCATGGGCAGAGGTGAGCTCACGGACGCCTCACCTTTGGCAGGGATCCCTAGAAGCCCTGGTAGCACATGTTCAACTCTTCACACTCTGTTTCCTCAGCCCTTCATTGAGAACGGGGCCTTTGCCTGCAAACCCCTTTCGCCAGCCTTTGAGTTCTTGTCTGCACCACGTGGCTGCTATCAGTTTACAAATAAAGAAAAATTAAAATTGGTTTATGAACTGTTATTATTATAACTGAGTTCTGCTATTAGCTAGGTCTAAATGTTTTCATATATTCCACACCTCTGTTGCCCTCTGAGGTTTTTAACTGTTGTTTTCTTGTACATTAATAATCTCCTTGTATAATTGTTCCCAAGAGAATGAGCTGAAAGAATTATGAATTAATTTGCATCTTTTAATGTACTGATAAACTTTGCAAGAAGAAAATTTCACTCCATCCAGGTGGAAACCAATCACTTTAAATCAAAGCTTACTGAATTTCAAATAGTTTTGGTTTTCAAGAAGTTGCAGAAGAACAGTGCTCTGCATGTTAAAAGCAATTAGAAAGCACAAACAGTAGTTTCAGAAAAAGCCCTGGGTAATTTTTTTTCTGCAGCATAGAGTTCACAGGCACTTAGGAAAATAAGTATTTTTTGTAGGTAAACAAAATGAATAGCAATTTCTTGGAGGTTGAGAGGTCTCAGGCTGTAAAAAAAACCCTCGCACTGAAAAATATTTTTAAACTGTTTTAGCGTTTCTTATTGTCTGATGTAAATCAATAATTCATGGTGTAGCCTCTAAAACAGGGTGCAAGAAAAAGAAATGTCCTTTTATGTACATTTTATTCAAATAGAATCTTGAGTGAACAAGATGTTTTATCTCAGGTATTCATTTATAACCAGACAATGTCAGGTCCTTCTTGTTCACCAAAGCACTTGATTTTCATCTTCATTTATCTCTGAGCACTTGAGAAACCAAAGTTTTTCTCCTGAGTAACTAAAGAAACAGGTTCTAAGCATCTACTCTAAGTTTAATACATGAGAGTGTTACTCACATAGTTACTCACAAGCTTAAGCGATTTACTGCACTGGTGATTTGACATCCAAGTTTATTTACCTTCATGTATTGTAGCCTGGGTTAAATCTGGGAATAGAAATGCATGCTCTAGCCCCCATTTTCCAAATGAGACACAAAATACATAATCAATGGAAAAGATACGTCTTGACGTCAAGCTTCTGATTTTGGAGGTTTATTTTAGTAGTTGATAAAGTTTAGCAGTAACATTTGACAGGGGAAAAATCCCATTTGTTTAAATAGCTACAAACTGTCAGACCAGAATGCATCCCAGCTGGTATGGGAAAGGGGGGACAGTGCAGAAGGGGGAAGGGAGAAAGCAGGGATACAACACAGCAGGCTTGGAAGTAGGAAGAAGAGTGTTGGAATTGTGACCCCGGGGAGGCCTGCAGGAATGTCACAAGAGGTGAGAAAATGCCAGGTGGGCACTTGCTGGGGAAAGACCCAGCAAAGGAGGAAATGGGGGTGCTAGGCCAAACAAGGGGGTACTGCTAATAAGGCCAAGGGAGCTGTGCCTCTTCCCTAAGGGAGCAGATGCAGATTAGAGGCACAACTTCATCAGGATTATTGATACGGCCATAGAGAATCAAACCTACAAAAAAATGTTCACTACAACCTGGGTGATGTTTCCTCTCAGAAAAAAAAAGTAATTTCTAAAAATAGGGCCTAAATATGAATGATCAAAAAACTGAATGCAGGAATTTTTCAGTAGATCTGGATGTTTAGACTTTCTTTCCCCCCTTAGGGCTTTGAAGAGCATAAGCTTCTTTATCAACACAGCTTGATTTGATGCTCCTTTCTTTAGCATGCCCAAGAAGGCAAACATTGCATTGACTGAAGAAACCCCCAACAGAACCTGTTTCTCCCATAAAGCTACCCCTTGACACGCAAGTTTCCACACATTCTACCTGAAAGTGTTTTCCTGTTGTAAGTTTGAAGTTTGCAGACTGCTTGCAGAGCAAGCTTGTACGTGTGCTCAGAGCACTGTGTCATGAAAAGTACTGACAACAGCCAAACACCTCTAGCAGTATGAAAATGCACATTTAAAACTGTTGCTATTTTTATTCTTTGAGATGTATTTTTTGATTTTTCAGGCGGTTACAGAGATTGCAAATAGATATGTTGTTTGTTTTCCATTTTTAAATGATTTTTTATACAACTGTACATATAAATTAATTTTTTTAATATCTATGGTAATTAAAGGCTATTTTTCCTATACTCAAAACAGCATTTTTATGCACAAGAACATCCAGCTATCCCTTAAACAGCCCAGAAGACACTATTTGACACCCGAAGTGTCGGCCATGATGGATTAATTTTATTTTAGCAACAGATAAAACATTTGAAATTCTTCATAGCTGGTGCTTGTTATGACTGTGCGTAGGGAATTTCCTCACAAACACAGACAAACTTTCTCCGATTCCGGCCTGGAATTACTTTTGCTTAATGTAAATATATATATGCAAGTCCTCAAAATATACAAGCTGCAGTACAAATTTCAGTGCAATGCTTTTTAAAACAAGCAAAGTGCAAACTTTGTAACAGAAAGGAGGGAAGATACCTCTGAGTCAGCACAGTTCATTACCAATGAAATGAGGCTACCGTCTATCTGAAATGTTTTGAGATCTGGCCAAATAATCCAAGACCCTGAAAATTATCACACCTGTAGAAAATATGGACACTGCTTTGCTTCTGGCACATTCCAGCCTGCTCTTGTTGCACAAATTCCTGCATGGAAGGAGTCATTCTTCCATGGTAAAGTAATACTCTATTTAATGGCATTTTTTTCTTGCCAGGCTTAAAGAAAGTCATCAGTACTGTCTCCCCAAATTCCCTCCACACTGCAGTGTTTAATGATATCTAATCTAAAGTAAGAACATGTTGCTTAATGAATATGTATTTTTCACATGAATACCAGGAACAGATTAAGTCCAAAAGTCCCCTGTAATCTGCTGGGAGAGATACGAGGAGTGCTGGAGTCAGCATAGCCAGAAAACCTTCAAAATACTTTCTTCATCTCTAATTTGAAAACTTCAATGGCAAAGTTTACCCTAAGGAGAAATGGTGCTAAGCACAGATTTATTTATTTCCTGCTGATGAACACAGCCATGTGAACAACTGAGATGGTTTTTCTTGCAGGAGGGTGCCAGAGCTGCCGAGTTAAAAGCTTAAGCTTCAAAATTGACATTGACCTTATTTATTAGCACAATAATGGGCTTGTTGTGGCTCCTGTGGCTTTCCAGGACTGCAGAGGCCTATATGTAAGTGTGTTTCCGCTGTCCCAATGCAGGTGGCTGGCAAGGCAGGGTGCGTGGTTGAAACTACACCCCGTGGTGTCTCCTGGAAGATGACTGCATTGCTCGTGATCCTCGCCTTCAGGGCAAGGCAACAAAATCCCTTCGGAAACTATTTATCTCTAAGAACAGGCTGACTTTATTTTTTGAAAATACATGATGTTTCTCCTGCAGGACTAGATGGGCAGAGCTTGGACGAGTCTCTTTTGGAGTCAGGCAGTCAGATCAGCTTCTCCTTTGGGCATGGCAGCTGGAGGCCACCATCCCTAAGCCCTGGCATCAGCCATTTATGGGGAATTTCACTGCTGGGAACTAGCAGGGCTGGGAAGCAGGTGAAGAAGGGCTGCTCCTCACCTGGTTCCTGCCTGGAAGAGAGGCAGGGTTTGGAGCCTGACTTCACACTTCCCTTCAGTATATTCAAGTCCCCTCACAATGGCATTTTCTGGTCTTGCAAAATATCTAATTAGAAGTTAACCCTCTAATATCAAACTGTATTTGATCTTCTCAAGAGAAATTTAAGATTTCCAACAAATGCAAAACATGTTGTTGAAAACGTGGCCTATTGAAAAATTTTAAGAAATTTTTATGTCAGTACAAGTTTTCCTATTTACATTTTTGATTACTGAGGAAGTGTTCACCTATTTTCAAAAAACAGTATCTTCATGAGGTTTTTTTATTATTACTATTTTTGTTGCTTTGAAAATAACTTTTCTTTACATACTGCTTGGAGACAATGTTTACTGTTTTCCAAAAACCTCTTATTGGTGCATATCAGTCCTAAAAAACCAAAAGTGCTTCAGATCCTTCAGGAATCATCAATACTTCATAGACTCCTAGAATAGCTGAGGCTGGCAGGGACCTCTGGAGATGATCTAGGCCAACCCTCCTGCATAAGGTTGCTCAGGACTATGTCCAGTCAGCTTTTGAAAATCTCCATAGAAGGACTCCACAATGCTCTGAGCAACTGTCTCACTATTCAATCACTCTTACTGTAAAAAAGAAAAAAAAATCACCAAAAAATTCTTACATTAAAAAAAAATCTTGTATTTCAGTTTAGGTCCATTGCCTATTGTCCTGTCACCAGAAATCGCTGAGAAGAGTCTGGCTCCTTCTCCTTTGCTCCCTGCCATCAGCTATTTATACACTCTGATAAAGTGCCCTAAGCCCTCTCTTCTGATGGAGCAGCCCTACCTTTCTCAGCCTGTCCTTGCCAGCCGATCACCCCTGTGGCCCTTTGTGGACTCGCTCCAGAGTGCCTGCATTTTTCTATTCTCCAGCTGGAGAGCCCCAGCCCTGTTCCTCCCCCAGTGCAGGGCTTTGCACTTCCTTTTGCTGAAGTGCGAGACATTCCTTGTGATAAGTTGGAAGCAAGTTTCTTCACTGAATCAGTGAACAAAGGTCACATAGGATGTTTACTTTACAGGAAATGGTAAGGCTCCTATAGATTAGCAAACCTATAGAATCTGCTTGCTTGACTATTTTACAAGTCTCCAGGGACAGAGCTAAGAAATGTCCAAATAAGGGCATGAAAAGAAGAGGTCAAGAGAGGAAGACTCCGTGCCTTCATCCTGCGACCACCCTGAGGAAAAAAAAATGACCCCCTAGCAACTAATGAAGCATGCGCAGAGTACCAACAGGAGACGTCCCGATGTCACGTATACAGGAAATAGAATTGTATATATTGGGACTGATGAGAAAGGAAATTCGCGCGCCTTTGGTGGAGCGGAGACTCCCCGGCCGCCCAGCGCTGATTTTGCTCGCTTGCTGCTTGCTAACTAAATAAAGTTCTGCTTTGGCTTTGACATTTAAATTTTCGGTGTCTCAATTTATAACATTCCTGTTTGCCCAATTCCCCGGCCAGTCGACCTCCCTCCGGATGGCAGCACAACCACCGGGTGCAGCACCCAGCCCCTCGAGTTCTGTACCACCTGCAAACCTGAGGGCACCTCTGTGCCATCACCCAGGTCCTTAACAAAGGCACCAAACAGCACCAGCTCCAGGTGGTGGGTGCACAGTGCATTTGAGCACGGTCCCATGAAGGAGCAGCGCACTGGAGTTAAAAAGCAGGTTTTTATGTGTGCATTTGGCTGCCATCTCCCCGCCAAGCCTCTCTGTGCTGCTGTTATCCCTGCTCTTGTCGGCAGGAGCTCCAAGTGCTGCAAAACTGCTCGGCAGCTCTGCAGCATTCCCAGGTGGCACAGGGACTGGGGCACATCGCCTTCCTGCCCCAGAGAGAGGTGCAGGGGCACCAGCAGGCAGGACCCAACCTGCTGCTTCCAACTGAGAAACAACTCAGGACACCAGAGGCCACTGCTGCCCCGCTCACACCCAGATTGGGCCAGCTAGAGCATTTACAGGTGTTCACCATCTAGGAGGAAAGGAGTATCTCTTAGCAGGCAAATTTCTGTGAGAAGGCTTCAACTGCTGAGTTTGCTGCAGGGTGGGCCCTGTGTAGATTTGGGTTGCTTCTGACAAAATTATCTATTTAAGAAACAGTTTGGGGAAAAGCTGGGATGAGTATCTTATTTGAAAGTCTCAGGAGAGTTCTTTACATGATTATATGCTGTAGTAAAAAAGATAAATTTGATTCCGTGCATAAATTATTACTATTAATAACTTAATTATAAATTTAAATATTAATTATTATAATGAATCCTTTAGTACCTAACAATTATAGAGTGTTACAAACTCTGAAATAAGCACTACAAGTCTCTAAATAAACAACATATTCATGGCCTGAAACTGACTTTTTTTTCTTGCATTGTAGGAGACCTCAATACAATGGACACCAAAGCTCTGGATTTTCACTTACCCCAACAGAAAGGAAACAAGTGTCAGAGTAAGTAAGAATCAGATCTCAAAGCCCAGTAGGTTTGGACCCCTCTGATGGAATTTCCAGCCTTCTGTCATGTATTCTTCTGCTTCATTCTTCTAAATTCAAATTCTTCTTCAAGATCTTACATGCTGGTGCACTTTCAGACCTCTTCCCTATCTGATCTCTTTTATTTTGACTATCATTTTGTGAACTAGCAGGTCACTGTATTTCCTTTCTTATAGTTTAAACAAGGAGACTCCGAGACACAGAAAGGTTAATCTCACAATTCTCAAAAGCATATCTGTAACTCTCTATTTCTGGACTTAATTCTATATTCTACACATCTTTTTTATTATATTATATCAAGTCTTTGATCCTGCTCAAGACTCTCACTGTCTGTTCTACTTGGCAGTGAAGAACCATGGCCATATTTAGCATTAAGGTTGAAAGAAACTAGAGAGCTGTGGCTGGAGTAGAGCTGGAAAGGGGCTCCCAAAGTAAAATTTGGTATAAAATTGAGGAATTGATAGTCCAGGGAAGTGCTGCTCTGTCCTTCCTAAGGCTCAGTTTAGGATTAGGGTTAAACTTGGAGAAAGTCTCAGAGCTCCATTTGGAGGAAGGCTGGAAGGAAGCTGCCAGTAGAGAAACAGTTTAGGCCAAAGGGGAATGTTTCGCCCTGGGAAGGGCTGTGGAGCGCCCCTGCAAGGCTGGGATTAGAGTCAGCACCATCCATTTCTATAATTTATGTACACAACCCTGTATTTTGTGCTCATCTGGCATGTGAGCACCAGCCTTAGAGCACGTACTATATCCACGAGGAAGAGAGGTGTATCTCCAAAGAGAGGTTACAGAGGGGGAGATTTACCTCCCACATCTAGAGTGCTGTGCTGTAAGGGAAGGAAATGCAAATGTCCTGAGCTTTCTGACACGCTGAGAGGGCAAGGCTTAAATTCACATGCAGCGAGCGGCAGAGGTGCCAGAGGCCGAGAGCTGGGTGCGGGCAGCGTCAGTGGGCTGGCACTGTAGCGCTGCACTCCTAGAACATTCACCTACCCTACCATACCGACATACCGCTATATTCCCATCTCATTAACCACCCATCCATTCCCGTACCGCGGAGCGGCCGCACCCTCAGCCCCGGGCCTGCCCCCCGCGCGCGCCCCCTGCCGGNCTTCCGCTGCCGGGGCCGGGCCTGGCGCAGCGGGGTTGAGCGCGCAGGAGGCGGCGGGGACTGCGCGGGGCCGGGCCAGGTGCGGGGCTAGGGTGGGGCCGCGGCTGCGGCTGCTGGCCGGGTGTGGGCCGAAAACGGGAGAGGGCCCGGTCCGGGCTGAGGCGGGCACCGGCCGCCGCCGCCCTGCCGGGGCTGGGGGGGGTTTCTGCGTGCTGCGGTGCGGCAGTGACTCCGCAGCGCTACGTTACGCTTTTGCCGGTTAATATGTGGGAGTGTTGTTCTGTTTTTAGCTCTCAGCTCTCTGCCCTCTTTGCTCTTGATAAAGCGCTTGAAGTTACCTTGCTCTAAGTACCAGTTTCCAGACAGAAAAGTTAAAATCACTGAGTTGGCCCTGTAAGCTCCTGCAGGCCGTGTCATCCCAGTGGAAGAGCCGCGTTTAGTGACACAATCAGGATGTACCTTGTAAAGTATTTCCAGTCACAAAAGCAGCATTTCATAACTGCGCTGCAGAGCAAAGTGACTTCCTAGCAGCAGGATTATGTTCTCTGTCACTCCTATGTGATTAATGCGAGCTGTCCAGGGCTGTGCGTGCTTGTTTCTCACCCCTGTTTAAGCCTGCCTTGCTTTAGAGTACTCTTAGGTTATGTTGGACGCTGCACACGTAAGGAATGAGCGCTCGTTTGAAAAAACGCGCTGGTAGTTGGGATGTTCTGTGATATCAGGGGTTGTGTGTAATTGTAGTTAAAGTACACGTGCCTCCAAGGCCTTGGGGGGTTTTTCGTATGATGTGCACCGTTTGTGGCAGGGAGCTGGCAGTTTTTGTGCTACCAGTGGAACACACGGGCTGGTTCTGCTGGTGCTGTCATTTTACCCATGAGTGGAGTCACTGTTTTCTTTCTGGTCAGAATTGCTCAGGACGACCTGAGCTTGTGTTCTGGGCTGTGACCTTGACTGAGTGCAGTGCCCATAAAGCTAACCGATTCTTTAAAGCATGGCTTAAAATCTCTCTCCAAGTGTTTTCCCACCACGTGTATTGTGCTGTTTGCTCATTTGGATTTATATTTAGATGGAGTTTAAGTAAATTTGGAGAGCAGAGTAGAAGGTTAGTTGTCAAAGTAACTCAAATGTAAGTACGTAAAGGGTCTTGATTTAATTTATATGTAAGAAAAGTGGTATGTTCTTCTGGTTTTGAGTAAATTATGAGAGAGGAGTCTGTGGCGAAACTGGGAGACAAATACAGGTAAAGCAAAGTTAAATTGTGTATTTAAGAAGGTTCTACTTTCTGTTATAGTACTTCAGTAATAAAACTGTTTTTAATACAAGCTTTTGTTTGTTTCGTTTTTTTTACTACATTTATTGTAGTTAAGAATAAATAGTAAGTGTGCCTTGTCTGAAAACCATGTAACAAAACCTTTTCTTGTGCATTTGCAGGAACACAGTGTGTTGAGTTATCTCAGCAACCATGCTGGCTGCCAGGCTGGTGTGCCTGAGGGCACTGCCATGCCAGGCTATCCGCCCCACCATTATTCAGGCTCCCCCAGCCTTGAGGAGCTCCAGTATAAAAGTGTACAGGCTGTGGCAGCCTAGCCAGGTAAGGTAATTCTCTTTCTGATGGCCCTGACTGCACATATTTTAAAGGGTTGATAGTGTATTGCCAAAAGAATCACTTTGCATGGGGTACCTGCTGTGAATGAGTATGAGCCTTCTGCTTGTTTGAGGTACCTGCTCTAATTTATTGAAGGAAGAGTGTTGCTCAGTCAAAACCACAGGGGTTTTAGAGCAATTGAAGTGAAATCTTCTCTTCCAATGACTGACTTGTGTCTTGCAAATTAATGGACAAAAGAGCTTAAAAGAGATATTTAGGGTTGGACAGGCCTTACTAAGTAAGGGAGGAACAGAAATTCTTGTCCTGTCTCTCTGTTCCCAAATTAGTGTCTTAAATAAAACATTAAAATAAACACTTTCTTTTCCATTGTTTTAGTCCCAGTATGTGTTTAGGGCTGTAGCCTAGGTTAGAGCAATTTCTGAGCTATGGCAGGACAATCACAGGTCTAACCAACATTTTTAAAAACCAGACTGTCATTATCCTGAGACACTGTTTATTCTTCACTGAGAGAGGAGGTCACAGACCTGCAACTCACAACTGTTCGGGGCTGTTGTTGCTCTTCTGTGACTTTGATGGAAGTGCTAGTGGCAAATTCTTAACCTCCTTTGTGTTTTCCTCTTAAGCATTGTGAGTTTGTAGGTGCATCGTGGGTTTTTTGTGTGTGTAAGTTTTCTAGTATTGGGCTGGATTTCATTAGCTGCTAAACACAACCAAACTGAAGGGCTCTGGTAAACCTCCTGAACTGTAGTGCTGTAATGGCTGATGAGAGTAATGCTTGTAGGTTTTGTATTTTAATGTTGAAACAAACTCACAGCTTGATGTGAGTCCTTGGCTGCTCAGATGCAATTTTAATTTAAAAATTCCTGTAAAAAATTGTCAGAAAACTTCAAAAGTTGTTCTTGAAGTTAAATATGAGTGTATTCTGTGTTACTCTTGCACTAAGACTTTGAGCAGCATACTATAATTGCTTGGAGCTTGTCAGCCTTAAAAACCTTGAGTTTCTCGGCCTTCATTCAAGGTTTGTTCTATAAATCAAGGTTAGACTTGAAAGCAAAAAAATTGTGCTGTTTTTCCAGCTTTAGTGTCTGTAAAGTATAAGTATTGTGCAAGAATATCTTTTACATTAAAGTGTTTGTACGCAGAGGGTTTTAACATAGAAAGCAAAATACTTTATTACAAAGAAAAGATTATGCTTTCATATTTAACAAAAAAGCTTGTGGCAGTGTTTAGTATGGTGGGACTAGAGTAGAAGAAATGCAGTCTGAAGATTCCAGCTTCTGGAATTCACTGCACTGGTTCTGTACATCTAGAATATGTGGATGTTTTTCACAAAAGTTCCTAAACTTTAATGTTCACTTGTTTTCCTGGAGCACAGTTGCTTCATCTATATGAAGGTAAGCACAGATTAATAAAAGATTAATTAACAATTTTAAGTGTAGCAAGTAAGTTGATAAGAATATCTTCTATTTTATTTCATTATATATTTCTTACTTTATTTCTGAATTTAACAGAGTTACGCCACCAGAGTAAGAACGGGTGCAAGGCGTGGAAAACTTGGCCAGGAAGTGAAAGAAGCAGCATTTGAACCATCTGCAGAAACTGCACTTAAAGGTAGAGAAGCTCTGCTTTAAATACTGAGGATCTTTGAACCTTAACTTAAAACTTCCTCGAAGGCATGTTTCCTTCAAACCATTGAAACTGGTAGTGAACTGACTTGAAATTGAAGTGGAGCTTTAATAAGAAAGACTAACATGGATCAGCTCCTGCACATACATCAAAATTCACGTGAGGATGTTGTTAACTATCCAAGGAAAAGCATTAATGAGAGTGTGTATTTTTTATTTCTATATACAGCTGATCGCCTGGGGAAATTCATTGTTGCTGGAGGGGCTGCTGTTGGCCTGGGAGCCCTCTGCTACTATGGAATGGGCATGTCCAGTGAGATTGGAGCTATTGAAAGGGCGGCGTAAGTAAGATGGCTTACTTCTTCAAGGAAGCAAATCCCCTCCTCTTTAGCTGTCTCTTCTTTAGCTGCTGTCACCCGTGTACACTCAGCTTATGCTTCTCTAAGCTCTGGAGAGAAAACCCCCACCTATGTGTCTGCAGGTTTTTAAAGCAAAATTAGAATTATTTGGCTTTAAATGGATAGTAACCTGAGTGAGTTTGTTTTGCTAAATCTTACATGAAGAGTAGAGATATCTGTCTTATGAGGTGTGCTCCAGGTAACTTAGGAAGTGTGGTCTTCTGAAAAGCATTGCTAAGACAGTTTCCGTGGTGTTCCTGTGAGACTGTTCATTGAACTTTAATACAGCTGCTGGAAGAAGTTTTCATTAAACACAATATCTTGGCTTAAGCTTTGATTTAACAAACATGTGCTTCTTAAAACTTTGGTGAATTGCTTTTGGGTCCAAAAAAACCTGGCTGATGCAAAACTATAGTTAGACTTAAAAGATGAAAACTAATAAGCATGGGCTTCGGAGGAATGTGTGTTGGGGACATCTTACTTTATTTTGCATTTGTATTTTGAAGTGGCTATCTGCATTTATACTGAATGTGTGCTACTTGTGTCTATGAGAAGCTTGTCATAGAGCTATGTCGAATTTTTTTCTCCACGAGGTTTGAATAACAGGTCAAAAGAGTGAAATGGAAAAAAATGTGTGTGCTATGTTTAAATCTAGTGTTAACAGGGAAGCTTTCTGTCTGTAGTGTGACCAAATGATACTGCAGAAACTCATTTATGTCCAGGTCTTTTGCTATTGTTAGAGCTCTCAAAATGACGTTTGTGTCCTGTGGTGTCAGATAATCATGTGCACTGTGACTCAGCAATTTGTGAGCTGCTCGGCAGGCTACTTAGTACCAGCACACATTCTGTAGACCTTTTTCCTGAAACCAGTTTGTTATATTTACACACCAGTCTCTTCTTTTTTTCTGTAGTTAAAAGCATTCATTATTCTGTTTTTGATGCATATTTCCTCCTTTGAATTGAATTATAGTTAGCATTATTTATAATTTTCAGTGTTTCTACTGAGTTAACATTAGACTAAACCAGCAAGATTGACAAGTTCAGTCCCCATTGTAAACTCATGGCAGAAGTTGCTAGACACACTATTATTAAACCTCCCTTATAGCCATAGCTACAAATGCATTTAACAGCTTAATTGTGTTTTTAGCTGTTCTCCATTCTGAACCTGGTAACTGCACAGCTCTGTATGACTGCTTATTTTTCAGTATTTGGCCACAGTATGTGAAGGACAGAATTCAGTCTACGTACATGTACTTTGCGGGCAGCATTGGCATGACAGCTCTGTCTGCTGCAGCAGTGAGCAGATCTCCTGCACTCATGAACCTCATGACAAAGGGCTCCTGGCTGGTAAGCTTTGTTATAAAAATAAGAGTATTTATTTAGAAATGCCCGCAAATGTAATGGTTGGTATAAAAAAAAAGATAAATGTATGCTACTTGGTGGAAAGAAGGGCAAACCTTAACTTCCATTAGTGTCCTTATCTGTAAAGACTGTTCAGGTATCCTGATGATACTTTGTGATGGAAGGGTTGGTGATTCTAGTCACATTCTAACATCTTTTTTCTATACTGCTTTGATGGTTTGTCAAAGACAAACTTCATGAGCAAAAAACCACTGTACTATCCTTACCAGCTGTATATATGCAAGTAAGAACCTCTTGGAAATAACTACCTAAAGCTAATGGCACAGTTTCTATTGCTGTCTGTAAATAGAAACTGAGGTCCCTGTGCATTCTTACTCCTCCCTGTGCTCTCCTGTGTAGGTCTTTGAAAGGTGTTTGCCAAGGATGAAACAACACTGGTAGGCTTAGTATGTATTCAGTGAGTTAAGTGGAGTGAAACAATAACAGTTAAATGCCAACACCTACATAACTTAGGGAGATTAATTTAATTAAGCATCATTGGTGATAAAAGTTGTACAGTTCTGACCAGTTTGGTAGCTGCTGGATGATTCTGCTTGAAATCATCAGTAAGAAGAGGCAGTGAGGTTAATAAAATCATTGGTAGCAAAAGCCTGTAATCTAGGTGTTGGCTTTGGGTGGAGAAACATACAAGAAAAGAAGGAAGGCTAACACATTTTAGGTGCCTAAATGAGAGTGAGGGGCAGAACTATGGGTTTTCCTTTTCTTTACACAGCCAAGAGATTGTTGTCAACTTAACCATTAAATTTGGATTTCTAGAAAACGGAGTAAAAATAAAATGAAAATTACTGCAAGCTAAGATCTGCAAAGATTTGACTGTAACCTTACAGGAGTAAAATCAATGAATACTCCAATTGTGAATTAGGTTGCTGATTTCAGAATTACAGTGTTGACTTTTAGAACAGGAGATTAGAACAGAGACCATATATCCATATGCTGACTTCAGCTCTGTAATGCTGTTTCTTCAGGCAATTGGTGCAACTTTTGCAGCTATGATTGGTGCTGGAATGTTGGTCAGGTCCATATCCTATGAGGATAATCCAGTAGCTAAACATGCGGCGTGGATGATGCATTCAGGTATGTGGGTTTAGTGTTTGTTGTAGAGATGTCTGTGCTTCAGTGTGACCAGATGCTTGCTTTACCAAAACTTTGGCTTTAAAGTAAATTTTTATGTATTGCTGTAGGAGAGTTGAGATTTTTCAGAGATCAACGAGAGCTCCTGAATGTCAGGGAAAGATGTCTTAAGTGTCCTTAACAGAACTCTAGTGTTTTTCATAATTTTCTAAAATGCTCAAGTTAAATTTGCAGTATGTATACTCCACGTTGGGTAGAACTAGATGTTTTCATACCTGCTTTGGTTTTGTGACTGCCTGTTAACACTACAGCTTCTGTAAGCACTCTTGCCTACACTAACCATTCTTCAGCTGTGCAGGACAGGAAGTATTTGAAAACCTGACTAGAAAAAAAAGAGATTTTAGTATTAGTTTACTTCTGAGATGTGTGTCCATCAGGTACTTAAACTGAGTACAGATAAATTTCTCACTAACAATACCTAATTCAGATACCAGTGGCTCTCATTTTTCAAAACTGTTTTGCCAGAAATATTTTGTAGTTCAGAAAAGACATGTAGGATGTTGGGCACTGGAATCATACTTGCCTCTCCAGAGCTAACGTGTCTGCCAAGAAGAAATTATGTAGTGATTGTTATTAAGTGGAACAATCTAATGTGATATTAATGACTAGAGACACATTTCCTACAAGACTCTAGCAAAAAATTATTTACTTGCCTAAGTAATTGTTGAATCAGAAGTCTGTCCTGCTTTTCAGTGTTGCATGCTCCCAGTGCTATTATGTAGTTGATTAGTCCCTGCTAAGTATCTCTTACCAGCTCTGTTTTGAAACAATCAGTATGTTGACTTTTGTTAGTCTTTTTTTCCCAAGGTGAGCTCCCTGAAGTATTCTAGTGCTAAATAAAACTACATCATGGAATTTAAGGTTGCTAATTTATTGTGCTCCCTTCTAGATAAGAGCACAATCAAATGCATTGGGGTTTTGTTGTGTGTGGATCAGTTTGAGCCATGCCACCTGACTGGAGATGAAATAATCAAGTGAGTTTGGCATGTGGTGTTCCAAGTTGTACCTGTGTTCTGTTTTCCTTTGCCTAGGTGTCATGGGTGCAGTGGTGGCTCCTTTGGCCTTCCTTGGGGGTCCTCTGCTGATCAGAGCTGCCTGGTACACTGCTGGAATCGTAGGGGGGCTCTCAACTGTGGCCATGTGTGCTCCAAGTGAAAAATTCCTGAACATGGGAGGACCACTTGGCATAGGCTTAGGCTTTGTTATTGCCTCTTCAATTGGTAAGATACTGTTTCAGTACTGTCATACAAAGTAGGTTATAAACTTAAGCTACTAAGGTGCAGCTCGGAGTTAGTTCCAGGCTGGTCTGTATAGTTAAGATTTGCCTTAAATACAGCCTTTGCAACTCCAGCACAGCAGAAAATATTCAGTCACATTTGTTCTTGAAAACAAATGTGAAGTTATGGTTCCGGCAGATGTTAGTCTGACAAATGGCCGATAGTGGTGCCTTGTATTTTAGTTACTGCCAGTGAGTAGGGAAGGCAGTAAATGTGATCTTAGTTCTTGATCCACTTGTTTTCCGTCATGTGTTTTGAGGCATTAGGTTCTTCACCTGAAGAAAAATACACAGTTCCCTAGGGTGTTCAGAATTACTGGATCAGGTTGTGTATGTGATATCTTCAGTGTGCATGCTAAAGCTCTTGGTGTCAAAAACATACCACAGAGTGAGAATTGAATGCTTACTGAAAAATGCATGTTCCAGTGACTGAAGTGTGACCTGACTCAGAGTAGCAGATACACACAGTTACCTTTAACACTATTGTACACTCCTCTCCAGGATCCATGTTCTTGCCTCCCACCTCTGCTTTTGGTGCCGGCTTGTATTCAGTAGCAGTCTATGGTGGCCTGGTGCTCTTTGGCATGTTCCTGCTCTATGATACACAGCTGGTGGTCAAACGGGCAGAAACTCTGCCCTTCTACGGAGTGACTAAATACGACCCCATCAATGCGTAAGTGTTCTCTGTTGCCACAGCTGATCTCAGGGTCTGGGTAAGAATTTCCCTCAAGTTAGATTGAAGTATGCTTTAAAAATAGCCTTTTGTTTATTGTGGATGCTGAAGGTTTGGTCGCAGGGAGATTTTCCAGCTTTCTGCCAGCATCCGTGTGAAAGCAAAGACTTTCACATGGATGCTGGCCGAGAAACAGTTACGAGGTTTTTGTAAACCAATTCTTTTATCTTGCAGCTGCAAGATTGTTATGGTATTGTTATGATACTGAAGGGAGAAATATTTCAAAATGGGTGTTGTAGGGTTCAGCCAATCACCCTGAGAGGTGGATGGTCAAAGAACCAATCACCTTATGTCAGTCAAGTAAACTAAGATATATAAATGAGTCTGTAAATTAATAAATAATTCCTGTTTCTTCCTGGATTGAACCTGTGTAGTTTCTCTCCGTCCCCAGTACAACAGCAACAGTTTATTATTCAAAAGTGTATTGCTGTTAAATGTGAAAAATCACAGGGTTTGAAAAGAACAATTAGAAAATAGCTACTGAAGTTAAAACTGAAATCATTGTGAGAATTATGAAAAACAGAATTGAGTGTGTGGTGTCACATGCCTCCAACAGTACATTCTAAAAAGTATTTTTGTTTTCTAAAGCACTGCTGGCAGAATTTATAGCTGCTTTCTGAAAATAACTGTCAGTATCAGTTGAGACCAAAAAAGTTAATCTTTCCATAGTCATTTAATATTTATTAGTCTTTGGCACTAAATAAAAAAGCTTGCAATGGTGTGATAGATAGGGAAGGAGGGACTGACTCTCAGTAAAGACCAAGTTGGACTAATAAGTAACTTTTTTGTACATGTCTGATGCATGTCTGATCCTAGGTGAATTCTTGCCTCCTTGGTTCTGTTTTATTCTAGCTAATTTAGAATAATACCAACCTTCTTCAAAATTCTTGGAGATAAACAGATCAAAGTTCATTAGAAAAGCAGAGGCTCCTGTATGAGAGCAGTATACTGTCTGTTAGCATTTCTGTAAACAGTTGTTGCTGACAGAGGTGGTAGAAAAAAGTACAGATGTTCTTTGACATACAAAGCACTGGGGACAGTCATAGCTGGGTTTTGTTACAGATGGTTCATGCAGGCTCTTAAAATGAAGTATAATGGTGTGAAACACCAAATAGTTGTGTCTGTTCAACAGTACTAACTGTGATTTCTTGTTTCCTAGATGCATGGGTATCTACACCGATACACTGAACATCTTCATTCGCGTGGCCACCATGCTTGCAGGTGGTGGAGGTGGCCGGAAAAAGTAAACAGAGACTCACCTTTGCAACTGACTGACAGCCTCCCTAGTGCACATATTAAATAAACATTCATGGTTAAAGCAGTAATGCTCCAAGTGAGAATTTTAAAGCATTTCAGCATATTGGTTCAGTGCAGTGTGATTCAGTCTTAGTTTTTCTTCAAACACTTTCCAGCTCTGTGTTTAAAATAGTCTGAACTGCTTCTAATTGTACATTATTTTGGGAAAGTAAATTATTTTTAATATATGAATAAAATAGTCCTACCTGCTTTTTAATTGGTTTGATGGTAGTTCAGCTCTTACTTTTTTTTTACTGTTGTTGCATAGTAAAGGAAGTAATTTTTGAACTGGTGTCCCATTGGCAGATAGGGGCACAAGCTATTTGATGAAATGTTGCTTAGATGCATCAATTTTCAGTTAAGTTTCATAAATTTTATTTCAGTGACATCTTCAGAAGAACTGAATAAATTGCATGTGGCACTAAATGCAATCATGACTTTGACCTGGGCAGAAATTTCAGAGAGGTTTAAGTAGTCGTCAGAAATGCATTGGTTTTGACAGGTTAGCTGACCAAAAAGTGTAAAGGAGACAAGATGTGGGAGCTATGCAGCATTTGTCCCATATGAACTTCAGTCTCTTTCTGGAGAAAGACATGAGAATTCCTTGCTTTAATGTTGACTGGCTATAATAGCTAGCTTATTTTGATACTAGATGTATAAAACTGTTGAATGGCAATATAGCTGTGTCTTTCTTCTGGTGGCTAAATTTTTGTATTGTGGATGAAGGTCTGTCCTTCAGGAGAGCTGCTAGTGGTCATCTCTTGGAAGCTTGTACAGTTGGCACAGAAACTGGGAATTGAGGATGGCATGCTGTAAACCCCAGGTTCATAAATTTGCCATATTGTTGTGTGCTTTAGTCTGTTTAACTCTCCTCCAAATTTATATGTTAAACTTGGCCCTATCAGTGAAATTGGTTTAACAGTGAGAAATTTACACTTTACAAACTCTATTGCTATATTTTGGAATAAAAGGTGAGTTCTTGGGCCAAGAAAATTTTGACCTAATGTCAACAGCTCAGATTTTCAGTTTCTGGTAAATATGCTTTATGTATTGACCTATGAACAATAAAATTCTAGCCTCACAAGCTGACTACTTCCACTTTCCCTGTGTTAACAGAAATATTTTTTTTGCAACTAAAAACTTGGGTGAAGAGTACTATAAATACTTTTTTGGTTATGATTACAATTTCCTTTGTAAGACAATACCTATTCTTCTGTGAAAAAATCTGCAAAGATGATTCTCAGTTTCACTGGCTAGCACCTTTTTGGGGGTGTTTCCCAGTTGGAAGATACTGGCTACACTTGAAGTTGTTCTTTTGGTGTAACCTGTTGGCCACTATTGCAGCCAATGCCGCTTTTATGTCTGTCACACACTGTAGTATTTTTTGACTCTTCAAACAGAGGGAAGAAAGAGTGGATTGTGAAGAACCTTGTTGCAGCTCCTTTGTGCTCAAAGATTATAAGGCACAGTCTAGTTCCTGGCACTATTACAGCTGGAGGGACATCTTTAGTTCTTAGAAGGAAGAAATCTCTGGACGATGTCAGTTGTAAGTAGCCTGTTCAGAGAGTTTTATCTTTTTAAGCAATTTTATACCTGTAATTTCTAAATACTTTTACTGTAGCTGAAGACAGCAGTGTGCTTGCCCTAAAATTCTGAAATCTGCAGGGAGCTGTAGATTTGTGCTTGTTGCAAAAGAAAACTTGGGCAAAAGACCTTTTGTCTAGATTCTGAGGCTGAAGTTTTAGAGGTTGACTATGAACCAAGGGAGGGTTTGTGGACTGTTTCAAATAGTGAGATGTAGAAACCAACACACTGCTTACAGGAGGTGTTTGCATGGAAAGTGACCTGACCAACAGGGAATCTAATAACCTTTTGAGAAATAGTGCCTGAAGAAACATGAGCATCACTTGTGCTCAGTCTTGTGGAAATGTGTGATTTGGCTTCTGTGGATGAGATGACAGCACTAGCAGTATTCTCCTAGTGTTGGTCTCCAAACAGGGAAAAAAAAAAAAAGGAGTTGTTCCTTTACATTTGAAGTCTTAAATCAAAAGTTAAGATTTATCTTAATTAAGGCAGCTCTGATTTGATGGGACCTAAAGCCAGCACTACAGTCAGTGATACCTGGCACACCATCTTACAATCATAAAACTCTGTGGGTTTTTTTGCAGGTCCAGGTATGACTTGTTGATATGTAAATTGAATCTGGCTAAAAATTCCCCACCTTTTACAGCAATTCCTTATTATGTGCACCAAAGGACATTAAAGACATAAATATTACGTTTAGTCCACAATTTAATTAAATTCTGATCCTTGGTATTTGTCCCGGTTTGAAAGCAAACCAGTGAGACTCCGAGTCAGAAATACAATTTAATAGGAAAAGAAAATAAAATAAAGAAAACCACTGACAGGGTCAGAATACAACCTGACNACTGATTATAGCTGGTTTCTAAGGATTTTCATGATGTTTCAAGTAATTCCCCTTTTAAATCATGATCTATATAAGCGACTACCTAATATTTAATCATTTACTTCAATTTTATCAGGAATCGTAAGAAAGTGTTCTTCACAGTCAGCTAGTATAATTAAGAAGGCCAGATCTGACTTGACATGTATTTTAAGTTTGCATAGCAGAATGCAACATGAAATTTAGATCTCACCTCATGAAATTATTTACTGTAATTAGCTTTTCAGTTTTCATCCAGCTTGCCCCACCTCTAATGCTGCTGAAAGCTGTCAGGCAATATGCATTTACCTTCATAAAATGTTTATACTGGTTCACCTATACCACAGTAACAGGGCATACTTGGTGTCTTTATGCAACTTGAATTGGTCCCAAGACAAAGATTATTCCTTCCTATTCCTGCTGTCATTAAAGAGTTTTTTTTTTTAACTCTTCAATATTTGAAAAGAATTCAGTAATGCAGCGTAATTTTCCTTGAGCTTCAGTATATAGCAAACTTAGAATTTAGAAATTGTTGCCGTAAGTTCACTTCAAAATTTGAAATAGACCATCTGGAAATGAAAAAGAGGAATGCATTTAAATAACCCCTCAACACAGTATTTAAGAACTGGATTTTTATTTCAATATTCAGCCATCTTGGTGACCCTTTAGTCATCGTAAGAAAGCGAGATGGGGAAAGCGAGACAGACTCTTGCAACACAGGAAGCTATCCATCGGTCTGCAGCAGCTGCGGGGCGTGGCTGTTCAGACCTGGCACCTGGTGCTGGAGGGGCAGCTGCTGCAAAGGCGTGTGACCTTGTGGCACAAGGTGTGACATCGGGCACCAGCCCAGCATTCACCTGCCCCATTCTCCCAAATATGACACAGAACTGATGCTATTGAAACACAAACCTGACACGTCTGAGAGTGATGGGTTTTAGCACTTCTCCTTTGCCAATGATGAATAGGAATAGGTCCAGAAAATACCATCTTTGCTAATTATTTCACTCAGTTCTGACACCATTTGGTGTGTTCCTGTAGACATCGTTAAGCTTCTGAATCAATCTTTAGTACTGCTGTAAGGCATTTCTTTTATGAGCGTGCACACAGGCGCCAAGCCTTTACTGCAATATAGATAGCAGTGTTTGTTTTTCCTTGTATGAATGAGCAACCTTGTAATACATTATGTATTACATAATTATATTTTGTATTCTTGCTACTGAAGAACACCAAAAAGAACTACTGAAACTCATTTTTTTAATCATCACAGTTTCCTTTAAAGAACAAGCATGACATCATGTTCTTGGAAAGTTGATCAACAAAAAATTTCAGTGGGATAGGGAAGAAAACAAAAAGCTTCTAACCACTATCAGAGAAATTTAATTAAAATTTTAACTGGAAAATCCAAGATTAAATATAACTGTCCATGAAAAATACTAACTATACCATTTTATAAATTGCATGGTGGTCTGGGAATCTATGGATGTACCAGACTTCTTCCGAGACAGTAACTCAGCACTGCAATGGTGAGGTGGCAGAGGTATGATAATGTATCAAAGTAAGGGCCTTGGAGTTACAGGTCTTCCTTTATTGCGTGCAAGTCTGAAATCATTGCATCATCCCACCTAGACTGGACACAGGGTGTTGCACATCTACTGACCTTACCAACTCCCCTTATTCCTGACCATAGCAATGGTCCATTCAAAGATGAAAATCACTTTTTTTCTTCCTAGGCAGTGCAATACATTCTCCTCCATCACCATCTTTTCTAAGAAAAATGCCATGAATTAAAAAAATACAACAAACTGCAAAACCAAACATGAATTGCATGTCTCGTAGCACTACGTTCCTTCAGGATTTCTGAAGAACTTGTAGGAGCAAGAGCCACTGATCAGATTCCTCCTTCTGCCCAAGACAATGTAAGAGAACAAAATTCCACATGTGTTTACAAATTATGTTAGAGTCCCAAGGGGATGAGAAGAACTACCAGCTAATCTGAAATGCAAAAATCTCACTCTTCTGTCATTTATGGCTCATACACAGATGGATTCATACAAAGCTTGGGCTCTTAAAAGCTTCAGCAGAGTTCTCCTGTCCCATCAAGCTTCTACCTGAAAGTAAGCCGTTGCTGATGAAGTCTTTTTTTCTTCTACTCCTTCCTAGTCACATTAAGTACAACTGAGGTGACCATAAATGCTTTGGGGGACAGACTGTGTTCAAATGCATTGAAACGGTGCCCAGTAAACTGGTTCATGGGATTAGCAAGATGACACTGAATAAACAATGGAACATTCTCCTCAAATACCTCTCCGTAGGAGGTGGCAGGAAGAAGAAAAGTTGAAATTCAGCCCACCATAAAATTTGAAAGATCTTTAGCCTCTCAATTCCTTAGTTCAAGTTCTGGACTTTATTACCAACTAATTTTGCTTGTATGAAACGATTAGCATATCTACAATGTACAGAATAACCAGAAAGATGTGTCAGTGGCCAAGTGACAGCATCAGGACAAAAGACTCTATTATATATTATTATTGTTATCTCTGCAACCACCTTCAGAGACAGGGCTTATTCATATTTTTAAGAAAGAGATGAATATGCAGAACAATCTCAAAATCTTTCCAAAAGCCTAGGGGCTGACATCTGCACAGTATTTTCTGTTTTGAAGTCTTGCCAGCTGAAGTAAACACCATATCTATTCAGGAAAAAGAAGAGTGAGATGCCTGCCCAGACAGCTGTCAGTGTACCACTTCACTTTCTCTTACCAAGTTTTCTGGAATTAAGCATTGGGCAACCAGACTATTTACTTTGTACAGAAGACCAGATAGACTTCATATCCTTCTATCATCTTTCTGAAAGAGAAAGCAAAGATAAAGTGCTGAGTGAAACAAGGACGAATCCTTTAGAGCCATGGTAAGTGGCAAGAGGGATAACCTTCCCTGCTTAGGTGCCTGTCTTTTCCCTACTTTGGGGGAAGTAACGTGCAGTGGGAACAGATCTGCCTCCGTAATAAGAAGGTTACGCTCCACAATGAGAAGGTTACACAGCTCCTCTCATCACCCCGTCATGGAAGTGTGAGCTCCGGCAGATTAACTGTCAAAAACAGTCTCTTAAATCACATCTTGCCTGAACTAGAAGGCTGGGCTACCAGAAGAAAGAAATGTTTCCATCACACATACCACACTGAACACTGCACCCAATGTAAATGTTTCTGGCCTGAACCCTTGCCTCATTTCATTATGCTGTTTAGGAGCCTACAGCAACCAGATAAACCTCATCACATCTAAGACTTGGAAAAACTAGAGAGAGAACGCATTAAGTAAACAGGGGGAAAGGGGAAGCATCTGTTGTTCTACCTTTACCACATTGCCAGCAGGAGAAAAGTTCAAGCTAAAATAAATAAGAAGAGCTGCAAGTTCCGCTTTAATAGGACTATCCAGGACAGTGATCTGTGAAGAGAATGGAGTGAATACACAGAGCTTGACACCCCGAACAGCACACAAGACTCAGATACACCAGCTGGCAGCTCTGCAGAGGCTCTACTTGCAGGCACAATCTGAGGAGTGTCAGGACGCTTGTTGAAAAAGCTATGTCAAAGATGCTATAAACCATGTTCCAGAACAGTCTTCAAAGTGTTTATCAGCCCAGTATAAACTCCTAGGAGAAATTATAACCTCAATCTTCCTCTTCATTCTGATCTTCGTCAGTTACTATATCTCAGATGTTGTCATTACTGCCTTTCATATAGTGACTCCTAGTACAGCCTTCAGTTTCTACGCTATGTTCCCTCCTTCAAAAACAGGCCAGCATATGCTCCTGGATAACTAGGTTGGTTCACCATAACTTGTCTATGTTGGATTAAATTAACTTTGTATCCTGAAAGTTCTTAATGTTTCCTGCCTTCTCACTGCTCAAAAGTTAGTTTCATTTAGCTCTAAATTTAACAAGACCATTTGCTCCAACTATGTTATTCTCCTTATGTTGCAAACAGCTGCTTCAACCTGGTTAAAAGAAATTTTCATATACAAAATGCAGATTCTTTTTAGAATGGCATGACCTTTAAAAAATATTAATGAATCTTATATTAACATACCACCTCCAGAAATAATGACTCTATGAAGGTTGCAAATTTAAGAGTTTATCTAGTTTCTTTTTGGCAAGCACAAAAGGGGACTCTGGATCATGCCTTAAATTAATGTTAAGAAATCAAACTACTTTCTTTAAGATTTTGAGAGCATCCTATGTGGCTTTTGAACACCAGGTATTAATGCGAACATAATGCAAATCTCAGGATGCGTGCCTTATTTCCGTGGATGATTCAGAAATATTTCTGCACTCAGTTTCCTTCCCAGCCTTTTTTCCACTGGAGAGACATACAGCAGCTACTGCTCCTTTCATAAAATCAATGCCTTTAAGAAGACTATCATACAGATGCCTCAGACTTCCAGCTGACAGACTCTAAGGGCACAGGTTAGCAGGCTATTTAGTAATCTGTGTTTTTATTCCATCTCCTGTCTCCAGCCACTCCCTTGACAGAGTTTTGTCTTATTACTTTGTATATTCTGCAACCATATTTGGTAAAGACTTTTATCTCAGGACAAGTCTAAAGATTATGATAGGTCATTGCTTCTAGTCTTCCATTTTCAGATTGCTTAATGTTTCCTGTAACATTAGCATTTATAGAAGCATATGAAACAGGGCATTAAGAACTAGAGGGTCCAACCACAGCATTGATCAGCTTTTGCAGTCTGAAAATTTAAGATATAAAGCACTTAAATTTCTTCTGAAACTATTCCATTTAGGAGAAAAAAAAATCGTCCTCAGCTGTTTGCTCTCAAAACTGCTAAGCAAGACATATTGCATGGACCCCAATACCTACTCAAAAGAATCTCTCAAGGTTTGCAACCAGACCTCTCACTTGGTGAAAATAAATAAATTGCTTACAGTATCCTCACCCCAATAAGTTATATTGATAAATTCATACAGTATTTTAGTTTTAGAAAGTTTTCATGTTTTCTTTTTGTGTTCCAGGAGCAGCCTGACAGTAAGCCAGCACAAATCCTCAAACAGATGCTCTCCTTGAAAAAATAGGCACCTGTTTTTGTTCCTATCAAACTCCTCTCTGGGGTTTTTGGGTGTGTAGTGATGACTGTACAGGTTTGCCTCATTTCCCATCACAGTAGCTGGAAGGCTTGGATTGCTGTAACAGAGGACACCAAGTAGGAGCCTGCCTCTTCCACACAGAAAACAAGTGGGGCATTCAGTTGGCACATGCTATTTTCTTGCTTGGGGTGATTGGTAAAGTTACAGTGCAGTTATGTATGTTTAGAAAAATAAGTCTTTGTAAATACTTCAGTTGCCAATATTATGTTGTAAATACTGCAGAAGAAAGATGGGGGGTTTTGAGGTAGGTGTTGGTAGCAGCTGTAGTACATTTAACATTCCAGCGCTTTTTTGTTTAAATTAGCATAGTTGGAAATGTCAGTAGCCATCATGTGATGAGGTTCTGTTTTGCAAGTCATTTCCTGTCATACCTGGTTACTTTTCTGTATTCATTTTTTTTATTTCTTATCATGCACACAGGAGAAGAAGGTGATGCTTCTAGTTAAAGCTAAAAAGACATAAAAAATAATTTGGGTATTGTTGTGGTTTAACCCCAGCTGGCAACTAAGCCCCACGCAGCCGTTCACTCACTTCCCCCAGTACATGAGCTTGCCTAGAACTTTCTCAGAAAGTGTAATGGAGATAAAATACTGTAGTCACCAAGTGAGATGCTTGCTTCAGTGCTACCACTACTCAGCCTGATTGAATGTTGCAGAAAAATTACTCTCCTACCAACTCTTTCATGTGCCTTATTGACATTTCAGATCTTCTGCAAACCTTTGTGAGAAGGCTGACCAGCTCCATTTTACATGCTCAGTTTATGTTGGGATTTATGTTATTTGATTCAGTGTTAACCAGCAAAAGTATTGACTTTAAAAGTACAAAATGAGGACTCACACATACATGTTTCAATATTCAAAGGAAGCCTGAGATCATAAAAACAACATTGCTGCTGTGTTGTCATTCATTTTTCTCTTCATTGACTGAACTGTAAAAGTCCCTCCTGACATGCTCAGCAGAGATGTCAACTAAAGGCCTTACTACAGGCTGAACAACTGAGGTGTGCCAGTGGTGAGGCAGAGCTTTCTTAAAGCACTTTGAAGATAATACTGTCTTGTAGCAAGTTTTGTCAGCGATTTGATTCTTGAACCTTGCTAGTGCCGGCCTTGTCAAACATAAAAGGCTGTCAGGCGTTAGCAATCTTCACCACGTATGGATATTGCTAAGTAGGACTGCAGAAATAAGCTTTTGGGGTTAAATTTGGTTAGATAAAGGGGTGACTCAATTTGGAAGGCTGCTGATACAGTGCAAGAAACAAGGCAAATCCCAAACCTGAAATAGGAAAGCTTTGAAATTTGGGGGCGGGGGGGGCAATATATATGCACCAGAGTGAAGCCTGTCCCCCTGCTGTAATTCCAAGTCTGGATGGCTTGCAGATACTGCACCCACCTTTTAAGGCTACATATCTTACAACATATTCTGCTGTTAGACTCAAATCTTATCAGATTAAGCTGGGAGAATTGGATGTTGCCAAACCTGAACTTTTTGCCTTTTTTAAGAGACTGAGCTCTGTAGTTTTTCCCTCCTTGAAGGACTTTTTTTTGTCAAAGTACACTCTGTGAACCTTGATACTATGTTGAATTTTATGACTTCTTAATCTTAACTCTTTGTTGGAGTCTCCATGACTTAATTATTCAGATATAATAGATACTGAGAAGTTAATAATAAACTCAGAAATCTGCTGCTTAACCAGCTGTCTTGCTAATTATGTTAGCAACACTCTGGCAATTGCTTTGATTGAAACAGCCTGGGTTTGGTTTGCCTTTTCAGGCCCCGATCCCTGTCCATACAGATTCAGTTCAGCTGTGCTCTCTGTCCTTCCAAGCATGCAGAGGAGCACACTAGGTCCCCTGGATGTGGGATCAGCGGGAGTAATGCAGCATTTGATGCGAATGATCAGCAAGACTTGATTTATTGGCAATTATCTTACAAATATATATCCGCGATAATAAGGCTCATACATATCGCAAACGCAAGCTCAGGATTGATTACATTCTTAAAGCTTGGCAACACCTTACTACACATCCTATTTTTAGTGATATTGCTCAACTTTCTGCTGCTGCTATCAGCCTGGTCCCCATCCTGTTTTTTAGCTAACAGGAGGCCCAAGGACATACTGACCTTGCCTTAGCACTGTTCTGTCAGCAGCTGTCCCATGTCTAAGTGACCTCTCTCAGCTAGCCATGTCTCCACACCTGGAGAGGATGCTGTGAAGCACAGGACAAAGACTCTGCCTCAGAGCATCCCTGTGTACTTTAATACTCCAAGCTCCTGTGTAACTTGCAGGGGGCTCGCTATGCTGCCTGATTCTGACTAAATTGCTTCTTGAAATAGGAAGTGCTGTTTCTTATCATCTGTTGAAGTGCAATACAAAGGCCAAATCCCACCCATTCTGAACGTAACATTCCTTTGGCTTCATCTTATAAAAGGGTGAGGTTGTGCTGAAGACCAGGACACTCCTTCAGCCTCCTTGGAAACATCTCGTGACTAGTTAGAAGCATGAAGCTCCTGACACTTTGTGGCTTTTTGTTTCTCTGTTTTTTGTGCCTCAATGTCTTCGCTGAAGAAGGTACAGTATATATAATCTTCTAACACAGGTTTCTCTTTTCCTGTCTTTCCTTTTTTGATATAAAATGCTTATTTACTATGTTGATTTTAATTAAGGGAAACAGAGCTTGACAATGAAAAGAAAGATTGAACTTAGAAAAGGACTTGGACTGCAGAATGTGGTAGCATATCAGTGCTTTGATTTGTACAGTAGTGTTTCCTCTGTTGTTGCCTGTAGTACAGCATGATTAACTTTTACCTTAATCTGTGTTCTGAAACCCGCTCTTCTGAAAATACTTACTGTTATATTTTCCCAATAGAGAATCACCTACCAATCTAAGAATAATATAATTCTCTCAATAGCAGGGAATGTGTTAATGAAAAAAGTTTCTACCCTTACTAAACAAGGCAACATGAATCAGGTCAACAGAGTAAATGAGAAGTTCTTTATAAAACAGTGAAACAGGTGAGAGTAACTTTTCTGACCTTCAATCAGTCTAAGCTTTTTTTTCCTTTGTTTTTTGTTGGTTTTTTTTACCACTGATATTCCACACTTCAGTTGTATTACCTTGAGGCACTTAGTTACCATTTTGCAGTATTCTAAATTCACAGAGCAGTTAAAATCTTAAAAACAGGTGATTTTCCATCTGTCTGTAGCCACATCTTTGCAGATGTCATTCTGCATTTGCAAGAGGACAATTCAGGTGATTTTTTTTAAATTGAGAGGTCCAATTTAGAGTTACCTGTGCAAATTTGAGGTTTGATATTGTAAATCTCTGAGACTCACCATGATTTTTCACAGTATGTATTTTATACAAGATTTAGAAAATAAAAGTGAGATAAGGAAAAACAGAGAAGCTAAGTGTCCAAAGGTCAGAAACAGCAGATTTGCCATGCCTGATATTTTCTAGAAACCTTCTAAGAATTGCTTTATGTGTAAATACAAGCATGGAGAAACATTGGAAGATGTTTTTCTAATTGGTTGTTAGCTGCCCAGATTTCTCATTTACTGGAGTCTGTTCTGAATGGTAGAACTATTTGCTAGAGCAGTGGTAGCTGAAGTCCTTCTGTTCCCTTTGCCTTTTCTACTTCTTTTTATTCAGGTTTTTCCATGACTGTTAAGGAAAACTTAAGGAACAGTGCAAAGGGAGGTGAAGAATTTCTAGATGTGTCTTCAGGAGCATAAAGGAAGCCTTTCCAGGAAGGGCAGGAGATGGCCATATCAATAAAACACAAATGAATACCTGCAAGATCCTGTAATAGTGTTCCCTTTTTGCTTTTGTGCATGGTACTTCGGTGAATCAGAAGGTGGGGAGGAAGCATGCAAAGGACATTATGTTCCTTTTCTGTAAGCACTGATAAGAAAGTAAAAGTGTCTAAGTTTGCAAGATAAATGTACTTTGCATCTTAAACCTGTTACATCAGAAGTAAATTATGGTGACAAGACAGCTTAGCCTCCATCACCAGCCTTGGCTGTAAACTGTGCCTCAGTGAATTCCAGAAACATTAACTATATGTTAGATTTTGTTGATGAGAAATCATCTGCCTCTGTCCTTTCTGCTCCACCTCAGCTCCAGAGTAAACCTTTTTTTTCCCCTTTATTGTGTCCAGCACATACTATGTCAACTGCAGTCAACAGCTCACTTATTTAGGTGTGGTAGGGAGGGAATATTTCAGTGGCTTGGCCCATCCAAAGCAATTTATTCTACACTCCTGTGCATCTGGACACAGAGATGCTCTTTTTTCCTGTTGGTAATTTTTTATATTTTCTTAAAGTGGTGTAACTGTAATTGTACTGCCTGCCAATGTGACATTTCAAAGGATAAAGAAATCTTCACAATGTATCTGATGTATCTATGAGTAATGATGGAAAAGAGCAAATAAGTTCCAGTTCCACACTAGGAACAAAGCTGTGCAGAGATCTAAAAATCAGTCATGATAATCCTTTTTTTTACAGATCTCTCCATACAAGAATGTCAGTGGTAAATACACTAATCAAAATGTCTGTGGACTCTGATACATTTAATGTATATGTACAGTTATTTGCATTAGCTGTCTCCACTGATAATGTATTATTTTTCACCCTTAGGTCAGAAAGTTAGAGGAGTCTGCTGCTCGAAAGTACTCAAACTCAGGAAAACAGCACATAAAGGTAAACCGGTTTACAGTTTCATTACATGAATTAGGTAATCATTAGAGATAAATCACAGCACTCTGGGTTTTTTCCATCTGCAAACTTCACAGAATTTTCCATGAAGGTAAATATTATCTTCATTGTATCACTGAGAAATTGTTCTCTTTTTGTCAGGAAACTTACTGAGTATTTGGATCAGGAAGAAGTAAGATTAGAAGAAATTAGAATCCATTTAATGCCCATAGTGTAAAACAATCAAAAGAAATATGATCAAGTCTGATTAAAGAAGTATCAATGTTCCTCATTGATAAGAACAGTTGCAAAAGTGAAATATTATCCTGGCTTTGCCTTGCTGTATTCCATCACTATCTATCTGTGGCTGCATTCATCCTTAAGTATTGAGAGATGAACCAGTGTGATTCTGTAAATTCTCAAAAATCCAATTTTTGAACCCACAGCTCTACGAGAAACAAGAATTAACTGAGATTGGATTTGTCCTAAATATGTGTGTCTAAAGACTGCGCAAGTTAAAGTCCATAATATCCCTGGTTTCAGTGAGACCCCAGTGAAAAAAAATTAAACCATGAACAAGTCTAGGATAAAAGGATTAGTATGCTCTTTAGAATCTCAGCATCTTAAATCTTAATGTTTCTAAATGCAATAAAATGCCTAGCTGATAACTTTTGTTAAACTCTAAAAATAAAGAATTTGATCTAAAATAGTCTGCTTCCTATTTCTAATCTTTTAACCATAAAATTACTTATTTGAAGTTCCAAGGAAATTCATTCTAGCTGATAAAATATCTTAAATGTTTTATTACTTTCTGTATTTAGATAACTTAGGTGGAAACCTTTGTGTTACTCTACAGTCTTCCTTTAACTGGAGCTTCTCCTTCCTGTCCAGTCTCCCAGCGTTGAATCATGGGCTCTGTTTTATAGGCAGAATCCCACTGGTACCAGGAGCAGTGAACAAGTTGCAGCATTATTATGGGTTAGGGGTTTATAGCTGTCTGGGGCTTCTCATTTAATCAGCATGTGTAGCAGCAGCTGAGGGCTCGAGCAATAGCAGGTTCCCAGGTGGCCCACGAGGCCTGCGTAGTGCAGTGCCAGAGGCACAGAGGTGGCTTCTGTCACTCCTGGCCTGATCTGGATCACACGTGCTGCTGCCTGCCTGATCCTGTACCCTTTCCACCTTACTGAGACTACGTGTGATAAGCACAGCTGTTACTTTTCAATATGAGTACCTCCTGCTATCTGGAAAAACAGGGGATGTTTCAGGCTTTTTTCCATGCAACGGGCATGAAATCTCTCTGATAAAAGTGCTTGCAAAGAGAATGGTCCTTTGAAAGCAGGCTGCTGTTTCCTGTGGATGAAGTACACTGATGCTGGTCTCACAGAGCAATGGAAGGTACTGTGCTGAGGGGGAGAAAGGAGTACAAAGAAAGCACTCCAATAAAACCTGTAAATTCACCACAAAGATCTCCTACAAAGGGAATCTGAAATGCTTACCTCTGTTGCAAACACGGTAATACTTTATGATCTTTGCTAGTCCCATTACACTCTGCCCTGGTTCCCTGAGCATTTCAATATGCTTACTCTAATCATCTCCTGTCCTTACTGGCAGCCAAGCATTTTTTAGGTCAGGGATTGTTGTTTATTTGCTTCTGTATAGGGTGCACCTTTCTGCTGCAAAGGACTTCCTCAGAACTGCTTGTGTCAAAATGCTTGGTCTGAATTGGTTTCTACTCTTACCAAGAGGCAGATGTAAAAGTTGGGCCTAATGCAGCAACTGCCCAAAGCTGAACTCTTCTGTTTAATGTGCAGTTCGGGACTGGAATTGTACAATGTTGGGTTTGTTTTGTATTGTTGCTGAGATTTCTGGGTGACTTTTCTAGGGGGATATTACTTGCTTTATAGTCTGCAGGCGAAGCACGAGGACTGTTTCTCAGCATTGCTCTGCTCTGTTCTTTGTACTGGGCATGTGCCATGGGCAAGCTGCAAAGCCACTTGGAGGCCAACTCAGTGTAGCTTGAGGAGAGGGTTAATAAAACCACACTGGCTACTTCTTTGGAAGCAAAACCACTGATTTCCTAGGACATTGTCATTCCATCAGAAACAATTGCTGTCCCAGAAAGAAAATGCTTCAAGCCAGTGTCAGTCTGTGGCTTCTGTCCAGGAAATAGGGAGAATGTGATGATAGTACAGGGAAGATACAGTTTAATATGTCAGTTGCAGAATTCAAGCTCTGAAGAGACAGTAGCATCATCCTATGTGTATGAAGACCTTCACCTGACTATGGAAATTTCCAGCAGCAGCAGTGATCGTGTAACCTCACTAAAAAAAAAATAGGCTGCTGGCAGTCAGTGACCTCCAGCAACCTAATGAAAAGAAAAAAAATTGCTATCACATCCCTTTTTATTTTCAGATCACTGCTGATCTAAGCCTGCCCATGCAAACATGGCTGAACTTCAGATATTAAAGTTCTGTGCTATTCTACACACTCCCAATTAAACAAATCTCTCATTTTTCTCTCTTTTCCGTGTTTGTTTTAAAGGTATGAGTTTCAAAAGGACTTCATTGGGAAAAAGGAAAAACTGCAAGCCTTGTCCTCGGCCAGTCCCTCTGATTCCTGGACCACTTCCACAGCTAAAATGAGCAGACTGAGAGGAGGGTGAAAAGCATCTACCCACATGCACAACTCACAGTGCTTCACTTGCTTCAGGACCCTCCTTTCACAAATAGGTCATGAGTGTATATTGCTTTTTCTTTGGGGAGAGGCTTTGGTACTGTTTATTAATTCTTTCACTCAGGCACCTTTGTTAGTATTAACTTGGCAGAAAGAGCCAGGCAAAGTTGTCTGGCTGCTACCAGACTTTTTGTCAGTTGAATATGCCTCTGCACCAAACAGGGATTTAGCTCCTCGAGTAAGAGAATGAAGAGAGCTGGCTGAAGAGGTGGCTGAATTGCACTGGTTTGCTTTTCTAGATTGCCTAAGAGATGGTGAAGGGCTGATGCTTTTGTTTCAAGTTATCAGTATATATGCATATTTAACCTTTTCTTTGAATGATTTGTTTTATATTAACAAAGGTGTGTGTTTGTAGCCAGGCATTGATGATTTTTCCTGCAGCCTTTGTGCTTGGTGCCTGCAATCCACTTGGAAGTAGATTTCTACAAATGATAAAAATCTCATCATTTAGAAAGGGCTGAGAAACTAGATAAGCAGGTTGCTAGAATAGTGGGGATGGGCCAGATTCAAGTAAGCTTTTCAATATGTCTTCCAAGGGGGCTAAATCTGACTTTAAAATCAAAGTGGCCTGGTTCTTAACTTCCTTTAGAGTGTCATCAGGTGTTTAGAGCATACTGAAAAGATATGAAACCTAATCAGATTTCATCTGTTCCTCTGAAGCAGAAGACAGCTGTTCTTTCAAGACACCAGAGTTGTGTGATTACCTCAATAAACAAAGCTTACTGGAGCATGAAATAAATGCTAAGAATAATACCAAAGGGCTGAATAACAGAGAAAGTGAAGCACCTGCTGATAGTTTACTCATGTATCTTCTGTCCTTTCCTAGCTGTCCTCTGCATTGCTGCTATTTCTCTGCCTGGGGGAGAGTCCTTAAAACTGAATTACTTTTGTTCATAAATTCAGTTTTCCTTCTAGTGAATGTGAGGAGGAGTAGAAACCTTTTCTGCTGCTGGGCAAATTGCAGATTGCAAATAGTAATTTTTCCCTCAGTACTCATAGTACTACTCTTTCTCTTAACAGAATTGTCAGTATGATAGAAATTATTTTGGTGCCCTTCACAATCTGTGGGAGTTGAATGGGAACACTCAGAGGTCTGTTGTAACAAACACAGGCAAATGCAATTCTGAAAGGTCAAGTTTATGGGCGCTTATTCACTGTCCTGCTCTTACTGGGAATGTTTCTATTGTACTGAGCAATTCTGGGTCTTCTGTGTTCTTGCTATTACTTTATTTTCATATTGGTTTTGAGAGTGGGTAGATCTGACACTCAGGTTCCTCTTTTTGAAGACCTGACCATGCATAGCACTTTTATATCAAAGATAAAGGAGCTGCCAGTCCTCCTTGCAAGACCTCTGAATCAGGAGGTTGGTGAAGGAACTGTGTTTCATTGTTCTGTTGCTAGTCAGGGGGCCAACATATTTTTTCCTATTGTTTTGTGGAGCTCGCAGAAAGAATCTGTATAATATAAATGACAAGTAAATGTAAAAACGAGCTGCCTTATTGTTTGCAGCAGGGTTTTACTTTGTAAAATATGGCCATGTGTTTACAGCTCTGTATAAAGCATCACTAACAGATCTGAAGTGGTAACATTAAATTCTAATGTGAGTTTAAGCCCTTTTCTTTTATATCTGAAAAATGCTGTATTATTTTCCTCTTTGCCTTACACCGTCCTAACAGCATTCTCCAAACTCTCCAACCCTCCTTCAGGCAAAATGTTCCCTCTGATAACAAAAGCATAAGCCCCAGAGACCATTAACACAATTATTACAGAAATACTCTGGATCTCTGGGGAGATCCCAAGACATAATTTAATGTGCTTAAGTATTTTTACTTGCCAGGTTTCCCAGACTGGCCTCAATCCCTGGTTGGGGGCTATACAAGTTAAAGATGCTAATTGGGTGAGGTCCTAGCCTTGGCTGAGCAGACTAAAGCAGAAATCTCCAAATTATTTCAGCATGGATTGTGACTGCTGCCCAAATGCTTTGTTTCTTCATATAGAGGTATGAGACTGTTGTGTGTCCTCTTGAAAGTAATTCCCCAACAGAGTTTGACTCTTATGTACCAGGCCATTTCTCCATGTGGTAGGACAGAGCTACCATCTGATCATGGTTTCACTTACAGGCATCTGTTTTTCCTTTTGTTTTCCTTTCACTTCTACATGTATTTTTCTGGCATTACCAGAAGAGAAACATATTTGCTCAGTGGCTTTTCAAAATACACAAGTTGTATGCTTATATAAAGTAGTAAATTTATCTTGTCCAAGCTGACAAATGCATTTTTTGTTTCTTTGTGTTTTTGTGTGCATTCGGCTGTCAAGCAGGAAAATTGCACAGCCCTTAAGTTGCAATAAAGATGTTTCTGAAGTGCCTCTGTGCCTGACAGAGCAGATGTTGAATCCTGGTCTGACCCTGTCAATTAAGTGAGCCAGGTGGCTCCTCACTTTGTTTACAGCTTAATACCACCAGCTAACACCAAATCAGTCTGTTTTATTTGGCACTATGACTGTGAATTGTCGGGAGCACAGGAGAAATGATCCCTGCTGACAGGGAGTGTTGGTGTCAAGGCAAGTTTTGGGATCCCTTTTTTTCTAAGTGGGTAGTCGGAGAAATAAAAATACGTATTCTTTATACAAAATATTATCCCAAAAGGTGTAATGGGGGCTCTTGATGTTGGCTTTTCAGCCCTCTAGACTGCGTGGCTCACAACTGATGCAGGGGCCCAGGTAGCCTCAAGGAATTCAGGATTTTGGCTCTGGAGAAGTTCTGTTAATCTAAAGTGTGGACTACAGGGGCAACTTCTTGTGATTCCATTTGCCAAGGAAAACTACAGTCGTCCATGAACAATGTCATCTCAAACAATAAACTCAGCTGAAATATAAAAGCAGAAGGGTAAATACTTCTGTGTAGATACATGGCTAACTCTTGCCAAAACTGAGTAGAAGACTCATGGTGGCTTCAGCATTCATTGGATCAAGTCTGAGGACCTGTTGCTGGACCCTATTTTGTCTGAAGTTATTGCTAACTACTCCGTCATGAATAGCTTTAGGAAAATATTGACAGATGGTGGAGGCAGGTCAGATGTATATGCACTTTTTATTGAAATTTTTTCGGAGAAGAATTTATCCAAAGCTTGTCTCTTTTGTCCCTCATTAGGTTGAGGGGAAAACCCACTTGTACAGTCATTTTTTTTACCTCAGTTGTTACTAGGTGTAAGCAGTTATCTTTACCACAGCTAATTGTTCTGCAGGGTTCATTTTTTTAATTGCTGCTGGGGAGCAGAGCTCCGTAATGGCAGGAGCGAGGGTGTTGATTCCACTCCACATATGCCTGTGGTTCCCAGTAGCCTGCAGTATTATAAGACTTACAGCAGGCATTGGATAATCTACCTTGGTTTTGGACACATAACTGTTCCATCATGCTTTGTCTTCTGATCTTAGAGCAGGGCTATTGGCACAGAAAGAATTCCCAAAGAGTTACTTTTGTTTTCCTCAGTGGTGGGATCTCTGCTAGAAAAGTTCAGTATCTGGATATGGATTTGTTCAAGTTGTCATTCAGCCTTTGTGCCAACATTTGTTTGTGTGTTTCAGATGTACTGACTGTGAATATCTTCCAAGTGTTAGGGATTTAATTCCACATTTTCAGGCTGCTGCTCCACAAGGGAGCTAAGGACAGATTTCCTGTAGGATAAGCACCTTACACTCCCAATGCCATCTGGTCAGGCTCTGAACACGTTATCAGGGAAATCAGGTCACTATGAGTGATCCTCAGATGAACGTGACTGGTCTGGCTTCTGCAGCCTGACAGCCACAACCACCTCAGTTCTCCCAAGAAGCTTCATACCAGGCCCAGTTTCTGTCAGACACCCAGGCTGCAGCTGGGATGTTCCTTTAAGAGCTGATTGCTGCCAGCTGCTGGTACAGCACAGGTACTCAGGGCTGGTGATTTACACCTGGTCTAAGAGGCATTGGAGCCCAAGCATTCACAGGTTCCACACACACAAAAATGCCTGTTCGTTAACCACCCACCAGGCACCTGTACAATCATTTAACTCCATTGCTGTGCACTCCATTTGTGGTAAGCGTGGTGCAGCCACAGCAATGGATACATCCTGCCTAAAGGATCTCCAGGTGCAAAAACCAAACAGCAGCAGGGTTTCCCTCAAGCACCTGACAAGCAAGATGCCGCTTAGCTCAGTGAAGAGTGCTTTTCTGCTGGGTTTTGTCATGTTGTTTGGTCTTCAGCACTGATGCCAACCTCAGGGGGCAAAAAGACGCATTCCAGAGGCACCCTTTGGTGTTTGCCTTGTCTCTGAAAATCAAATCTCTGTAGCATGTGCTTCCAATTGTCTCCCAAAACTGAAGTGCACTGGAAAATGCTGTCTTTTCTAGGTGGGTCCTCCACACAAAGCTTCCCGTTTGCATTGTCCCAGAACCCTGTGTCACAATCAGTGCCAGTTGTGTGGCCTGTTCACCAAGCAGTGCTAAAACCTGTCTGCATCCCAGATTTCTCCTCAAGGGATCAATATGCCTGTAAAGGAAGATATCTTCATAGGTGTCCCGGTTTGAAAGCAAACCAGTGAGACTCCGAGTCAGAAATACAATTTAATAGGAAAAGAAAATAAAATAAATGCAATAGCACAAAAGAAAACCACTGACAGGGTCAGAATACAACCTGACACCCTGTCAGTCAGGGTGGCGGTAGCAGTCCAATGAAGTGGTGGCTGCAGTCCTCCTGAAGTGGTGGATGTGGTTCTGTAGAAGGGTCTGCTCTTCCTTGGAAAGTCCAGTGGTGGCTATGGAGCTCTTGTCCTCGGGGAGTTCCGTAGGTAAGGGCTGCCTGTGGTGTTCCATACTCCTGATTCTATACAGATGGGAATGCTCTGTTCCTCCTCCTGGGCGGAGCATCTCACAATGGGATGGTGAGGCATGAGGTAAGGCATTGATGGGCCCATTAACAGGAGATAGGCCGGAGAGCGTTACCTATGAGTCATGGGGCAGAGTCCTTGATTGCCCATTGAACAGAGATAGCTCCCAGAGAGAGTTACCAAGGATGAGTCATGGTAGGAGACAATGAACATTGCTCCACCTGCTTTAACAGCTTGTGAAGATGGTGATAGAATACATACCTTTGGGCACATCTTACATTGTAACCTAGGACAATAGGACAAAAAAAGTGTGAAGAAGTCTACATGTTTACGAATGCTGTCAGAGAAACAGTGAGGTGGTTAAAAACAAGATTCTGTGTGAGCTAATGCAACAGTGTCTTCAAGGCCCTCTTTAAAGCATTCTTTTTGACTCAGTGGCTTTCCAGTTGTTTAACTTCCATTACTTGGAAAACAATAAATGATGGCAATTGTCACTGAGCTCTTTGATGTTCTTTGAATGTACCAAGGTTAAACAATTCAGCATTTTCCTTTTACTTAGTTAAATATATACCAATACTGCTGCTTTATTCTGCACGCATCTTCAGGTGTGTGGTTGATGAAAAGAGAGAAAGCACTATGTGAGTGTTGACCTTAACCTCATAAGCTCCACCTTTGATAGTCTTTGAAAGGAACTCCTCTTAAATTTCCATTTAAGTCAAGACTCAGCAGTTTTTAAAACAGGTCCTTGAGTCTGAAAAGTAAAGTCAACCTGCTCTTCATAATTTTATTATAAAAATGTGCTTGGCACTTTTTCCTGTGTCTTGAACAGAACTTTCTATTTCCTTCCTCAACATTCTTTCCATGCTTTCTTTTGTTCCTAAACATGTCAAGTTTTCCTCCTTGTTGGTTCTCACTGAATAGAAAATTAATATTTTGTCTCTTGGCATGATGGTCCCCCACCCATTCTTTGTCTATGTGGGATCTCAAATAAGTTATTCTGCTGTCTGAATTTGCTCAAGTGCTGAACTGCATTAATTTGTCTCCATGAATTTCTGTCCATGAGACTGACTGGAGTTCACATTTTCAAAACATATGTTATAAAATGGTGCTGCATTGCCTTGTTTGTTTTCAGATATTAATTTTGTACCAAGGACACTTACAGGACTTGAACATCTCCATTTCAAGGCACCATATAATCATCTTAAAGCCACAATATGAGAAGGGATTTTTCTGTCATTTAATTTGTATTTCAGCATTCATTGCAATAACTTTGGATCATGTAATCTTAGTTAACAGATGTGGAAGTCTCTTCTTGGATATTTTATTCATTCTTCAACTTAACATCTATTGTTGAGATTCTTGCTATGTAGTTTTCTGGACTCATCTTGATAGATTGTTTAAACAAAAAAGGCAAGTAAGTACAGCATTTTGAGATAAAGTACTAGAAAGTGTGGAAGGAGATGGTGAGAGCACAGTGCTCATGGGTAGAGCTAGTAGAATGAAGAGACAATCTTTGGGCTCTAAACAGGTTAAACTACTTGATTTGAGAACCATCATACACACACTGATTGTAGAAATCTCTCCAGGCAAAGAGTAGATAGTTGATGGAAAATGTAAGTGGGAATAGAGCGATAGTCCCACGTGTTTTGGAGGTAAATTACTTCAAAGCTGAGTATTTAATGTTCTTGTAATAGAAAATTTGTTGACACATATCTTGTTTTCTAGGTTAAGGACAAGCACTGCTTTGGTGTAAGGCTGCCTGGATACTCAGGTTTCCTCTGGACACAGCAATCCAAGGGAAAGGCTGGAGTCTGTCCTGGCCAGTTGGATCTCCATATCCTAACAAGGTAAGTACCTCGTCTCTTAGTCCAGTGTGAGAGTTGCTGAGTTGTGGGATTCCCTTTTGAGAATGGCTTAAGGCACACTTCTGCATTCTCAAGAGAGGTCACAGGAAGAGCCACCTGCAGTCACAGTGTTGTACATTTACCTGAGTAAAATCCAGGGGCTGCATCAGCCCCTGTGGCCTAAGTGCTGGTGTGCTCCAGAGCTAATCTCTAGCAAGGGCTTTAGTTCACCTGTAGTGTTTACATTCGTGCCATTCCTATACTGAACAGCTGAGTTTGGTTAGACATGGCAGTGCAAGGAGCATGTTTCATTTTCATACATCCCCTGGTCCAACAGGTCGTGTTACAGTCTTGTAAGCAGGACATCCACACAGGGATGTCCATGGCATGCACACCAGCCAAGAGATTTATGGGGAGAACACAAGTGTTTCTTTGCTCTGACTAAACAAGTCTTGTTATTTTTCTCAGCCACACTGAGTAAACTATAAAATTTTGATTTATTCATTATTCACACCCCAACTCTGAGTTATATGTATAATTTTTACAGGCAAAACAATGAACAGAACTAGTTCTTTCATAAATAACTTGGACTGCCTGTCTGCTGCTAAATGGCATCCTTCACACAGATCTGTGTCATGCTCCACGGCACCACATCCATCACAGATCATGCTGCTGAAGTGAATGTAGGCTATCTAAATATACCTAGATATTCTAGGGACTATTTGTTCATTTTCTATCCCTGTCAAAAGAAAACGAGGTGAGTGATTCATACCTTCCAAAGAAGCAAAGTTACTGAATTGTAAATGAATTTTGCAGTGGTCTTTAAAAGCCTCTAAGCTAGTAAAATGGATAGCAGGAACTTTAATTACTTAGCAGCTGCAGAAAATGTTCCCCTTTCCTCAGTTACCTGCAGCGCCTTTTTTGCAAATGCTATAAAACACTTTTTGGCAGACTAAAACCAGAAGAAGCTGTATCTGAGATGAAGTTACTTCTTTTTCCCAGGAATTCCCCAAACCTCTGCTGCCACCCACAGTGAATGACAATAACTCATGATAAATCATGCAGGCAAATGCTCTGAGATTTTTGGTGTGTAAACTAGCATTTTTTTCTGATGGGATGAAAGTGCCATCTCTTTACCTGTGTGGAAAAAATGCCCACCACATTTTGTTTAGAAAGCACTTTGTTGTCTGTTTTAAAACCACTGTGGAAATGCTAAAATTGCTAGATATTTGGTGTCTGCTCTCCCTCTGTTTTCCTGACATTGTAGTTTCTTAATTCCTTTGGAGATAAGGACATAAAGGCTGAGTGTTTCTGTTCTTGTTATCCTAAATAGGGGGGTTCAAATCTAAGGGGTTCAAGGTGATGTAATTCTTGTAGTCACCTCTCTAAATCTTGGTTTTCCATCCCATGCATGAGGAATGTTTTCCTTCTTCTGCTTTGTGGGTGTGTTTTCCTGAATCAGTTGAGTTACAAAGTCTTTTTCTTGCTATGTCTTTTATCAGACTAACTTTATCTTTATGAGGGTGGTGAAATACTGGCACGAGCTGCCTTGAGAAGCTGTAGATGCCCTGTCCCTGGAAACATTCAGGAGCAACCTGATCTAGTTGATTGCTCATTGCAGGCGTTTGGACCAGATGAGCTTTAAAGGTCCCTTCCAACACAAACTGTTCTGTGATACTACCCAGGTTTGCCCATTCTCCTGCATACTGCTGAGGTTTAGCATAGCTGGTTAGTGGAGCTGCAATATTAGAAAGGATGTTGTTTGTTAAATTGCTTAAACCAAACAGTACAGTGTCACTTTCAGCCTGGAATTATTAAGCTGAGAGAGGTTTATAAATTTAACCAAGATCACTAAAGATCACATCCCTATCTTTTGATTACTTTTATGTAAATTTAATGATCTTGGGCTGATAATTTATAGACTGTCTGTGCTAGATATGAAAACTGAACTTAGACCTCCATGTGTCAGAACCGTAACAATGAGCTCATTTCCTTTTAGAATGTTAAATTCATTCAATTAATAACAAGAGAATAACAGTGAGAGGAAGAAGGAAGTGTTCATTGGTTTGCATTTTAATCTGTCATGACTACCAAAAACTCCATGTCATTTTAACAAATTTGCATAGCCCAAGTGATGAGAGTGGCCTCATTTTATTCTTCTCACTATTTTTAAATTGCAAATGCATGTAAGCATCCAAAAAACTGATTGAAATGCAACTCATGAAAACTCCCATTTATATGCCAAGCTGGCATTCCCCAGGTGGGCAGCTCTAATGTGATCGCCCTGAGGTGGAAGGGCCGCCCACGATGTGGAAAGAGTGATTTCTCTCCATGCCAGCTCGGTCCGTGCCCTCTGCTCAGCCTGCCAGCACGGGTGGCAGCAGGTGCCAGCTGGGATTCCAGTGGCACAACAGGCACTCCATCCTTCAGCTGTGAACTGGCCTCCTCCTGCCCCCACCCTGAGCTCCTGGTGGCATTGTTGTGTTGTGTGAGGGGCTGTGCTCCTGGGGCAGTTTAGGTGCCATTTTATGTTGGCATCTTCTGCTAGTTCTAGTCTGGCCAATATTTTAGGCTGTGCTTTGGGACTGGGCTCAAGAACAGCTGTCTTTGTGGGGCCCACAATTCCTCCATTCAGGGCTGTGTAAACAGAAAAGGTGCAGCTCTTGGTACTGGTGAAAGGCCCTTTCTTGTCGGCCATACTTGGTTAAGGAAGACTACTAGTCTTAGGCTTAAGGTTTAGGGCTAAAAAAGTGAACATGGTGCGACCCAGGTTTTTCTAAGATTCTGAAAGGCTCAGAGAGATGAAAGATAAGAGGGCAGGAGCTGGCAGGGCCTTGTGTGTGACTGGTTTTGTGTGTGGCCCTTGTGCCCAGCAATGATTTAGTTTCATGTTGGGAAGTAGCTTTGTCTTAGGGGAAGAAAAGCCTCCATGGCTCAGGGCATCCCAGAGGGCTTCACAGAAGCTCCAGTAGATATTGCTAATCAGTGACCCAAACCCAGAAATTCTGTTCTGAAGAAATTCAGTCTTTTGTGGATGTTTTTCATACTGAATACTAAACAAACAGCACCCTGGGAAACCAGTTCGTTCAGGTCAGGTGGGTATATTTGAGATCAGATGGGTATATTTCATTCTTCTTTTATGTTTCTTACTACTTGATATGCTAAAAATGTATGAAATAGAAAGTTTCTTCTACATAGAGAGAGGGATCGTTCCATTCCCAAAAATGCTGGGACAGAAGGTACTGCTCTCCTGAAACCTCCTCCTGCCCCTTTTCTTCCAAAGGAGAAAATGCATCAAAATAAGCCTGGATCCATGATCTGTGTTGGTTTTGATCAAAGTATATTTTCTGACAGAAAAACATACTCTGTCGAATGTTGCTGTGTTAGGTATGGATCTGACTGTGCACAGACACATATTAGCTAGGTTTTCAAACTGTAAGGGGATTAAGAGCTCAAACTCATTGAAATTCAGGAGGGAAACATTTTGCTTCCTTGGAGATGCAGGCCCTAGAGATTCAGATCCCCAGGGGATGCAGCCAGGGGAACAGACAGCTATTAACTTTGACAAGAGCTCTCCATCACTTGTTCTAGGAAAACACTGTAGAAAAAAAGCATGTTGTTAGTTTTGGATTGAGGAGGCAGATGAGAGGACATTTAGGTGCTATTTATGTTTCCTTTTGGGCACCATGCAGGTCTATTTCTGTAATTTTATCAGTGGTTTAATGATACTTTTGACAGAGGTGGGATGATTAAATCTGCAACAGGGACTAAATTTATATCCATCTTCTATATATGTATCTGCTCCCACACAGTTTTCAGCTTTGGATCCCCATATCATGAATTTAAATGCACTAAAAATACATTTGTTTTTCCTCATTGCCTGCTTCAGGTTTCCCTGAGCTTTACAGGCCACTGCTGCAGTCACAGATTGGTTCAACATGGAGCTTTTGCAAATAGTGCTCTACAGGAATAGTCATACAGAGTCGGAACAAAGGTCTGATCCTGTAGGAGATGGTTAGAAAGAGATCAAAGGTGACAAAGAGCCTTCCCCTGGTTTAACTTCTGAGCTTCTGGCAGGTGGTAATGCAGTGCTGTACTGAACCAGGGTTTGCATCTGTGTCATCACATTTGTTAGTCATCAGTGAACCTGGTCTTCATTCATTTGTCTGATCCATTTGCAGCCTTTTTTAATCTTTTGCTCTCTGTACCATTCTCTGGCAAGTTCCATTATGGGTGATGAGTTTTGTTAATACTGGCCCAAGAGTTTTGCTTTTCTCCTTCTGAGAGCCTTACAGTTGCTTTGTTGTGCAGGCAGAGGTGTCCTTCCAGCAGCACTGTAGATCCCAGGGGATCTGCAAGTGTACACAAGCCCTGTCCACAGCATGGGAGGAGCACAGCACTGTGTCTGCAGCAAAGGCATCTCCCATGGCCCCTGCAGCATTTGTTCCCCCTGCCAAGGTACACTATAAAGGTGTGACAGGATCTAACTGCCAGCTCCCTCTGTAGGAAAATTATATAGGAACTGCCCAGCTTGTCCCTCCCCTCCATGAGTGATGAAAGCTATCCCTGGAGCGCTGCCCATCTTCAGCTCTGCCCCCCACAGGCCAGGGCTGGGAGGGGAGACTCTGTGGGGTTATGTCTAGGGAACAATGACCTGCTCCCTTCTGAAACTTCAGCAAATAGTGATAAAACATGTGGTTGAATGAGGGAGCCAAAGCCCTCCACTGTTGCCCTGTGTGAAGCTGCTTCCTGGCTCTGCACCTGCTTTCAGTGTCTCCACTGCATGTGCCAGCCTCACCTGTGCCGCTGCAGCCACCCAGCGAGGGTCACTGCCAGGCAGCATGTGCAGCTGCTGCCACTTTTTAAAGCACTGCAATGGGGAACTCTTTGACTGATTAATTTCTTAGACATTTCTTTCACTCTGGCTGTTAATTAAATAACCCAGAAAACTCCATTAACACATCCGTAAAGGGCAAGTGCTTTGCCGCAGGTCAGGTTTAAACAGCTCAGCTCCAATGTAAACATCTCCGTGCTTGGCAGCCAAGTACTGCAGAATCACAGAATTGTCTGAGCTGGAAGGGACCACAAGGGTCATTGAGTCACATTTTGTCACTGCTGGAGCTCCTTTCAAGCAGGTTTATCTGTGAACTTCTTCCCAGAGTGCCTGATTTTTAACCATATAGTATATTGCATGATATATATTTTAAGTTAGTGCAAACACCTTCTAAATGTCAAAACAAGCAATTAAAAAAAGCCACTCTGTTAACTTTTTCGATGTGTTGATGGTTAAACACACTTTTTAATATGTTGAAAATTGCCTGCTGAAAGTAAAAGATCCTTTCAGCAATTCATGCAGTTTAAGAATTAAATGATCAGGCCAACTCATAAAAAGAACATTTTTACTTCTGCATTTTTAATATGCAATGTTGTGTATTTTTTTGCTATCATAAGTGTTTTCTTTAAAATAGTAACAGTAATTTCTATTGTTTTTGCTAATATTAGATTTTCTTCTTTCGTAGTTTTTCGAGATTACCAAAGCTAAAATAAAAATAAACTTCTTTTAGCTCTCAAAAACAGAGAACTGGCTTAGAGAATTAAAGACAGAGTTCAGAAAGAAAACAAATTGCTACTTTACCTTCTCCCTGATTTGTGCGTTTGGACAGCATAAATACAGTACCAACAGCAAAACATGAGAGTTACACTGATTCCTCCAAATCTTGTCTCAGAGATGAGTCCCACAGCTCCCTGCAAAGTAATTGGTCTAATTAGGTGTTAGGAAGGAGCTTCTTTAAATTCCTCAGAAATTAAGACGTGTCATCCGCTTAACATCTTAGCATCTGTTACTGCCTCTTCCACATTTCTCTTCTACATCAGTCTGAAGGGCACTTTTCTGGACATTTCAGAGAGATTAAAAAAAAGAAATAAAACCAACAAAAACCAAGCCCTTAAATCATGGAAGAAGTTGGCTCTTTCTTCAGTGAGATGAAGTATGCAAGGCATTTCACCCCCTCCTTGTTTCTCAGTTTGGTGCATGTTTGCCTGGGTGAGTACAATAATCACTTTGTTAAGTAAAAATATAGGAGAGTACAGCATAACCTTGAATCCCGTAGTTATCCTTACTGATGTGATTATGTTGTTCTGAAATATTTTCCTTGGCAACTGGTCCTTGTGCAAATGTTATCCTCTGTGTTTAAGTACTTGCAGTTTTGCTTCAAGTGGGCTATTTTGAATCTCTGACAGTCAGTCAGTAGAATGACAACTAATTTGTTGTTTCTTGTTTTGTTTTTTTTTTTTTCTTTAACTTTGCTGTTGTCTGGCAGCAAGTAAGTAACTATTTAATTATGGCTAATTGCTCATATAGTAGGCATAATTTTACAGCAGGATGTGCTTAGAACACTGGGTAAGAATACTGGGTAAGGTACTGAGGCACTGGGAAAGTTTCAGACCTGTATGTGTAGAGTAGGGGAGAGGTGTTCCACAACTGTGAGCTGAAAAGGTTAATTTTTCAGTGAAGCTGTCTGGAACTGGTTGAGAATTTTTTAGGGAGATCCTGCTACTTGTTTTGTTTCTGTTGGTTTGGATATTTTTTTATATACTCTCTCTATTTCCTGCTGTGTGAATACTGGCACAGTGGCAAGTAATTTTATTAAAAATATCCATACAGATACAGTTCTGAAGGTCCATTGCAGCAACGGGGTGTGTTATGCACTCACAGTATTCCCAAAACAGCTCCTGTTTACTGAGAGTCAGGTAACTGAGCCAGCCAAATAACTGCCACCTACAAAATGCTTTTGTTTGGCTTCTGCTTTGTTTTAATTGCAGTTCAGGCAAATTATGCCCCCTATTTCTTTGATAATGGAGCCAGAAGCACAAACGGGAACATGGCACTTCTCAGCCTTTCGGAGGACACGCCTGTTGGTCAGTATTAAAATTTGTATGTTTAAACTGTGAAACTGAAGTTGCTTACTCTTATGATTAGCATATATATTTTCTTGTGGGTTGTTGTTATATACTGTGATCTTACATGTTTTTCTCTCAAGCTTCTAATTGGCCTCAATTTAAAATGACATGTTTGAATTGTAGCTGCAATTTAAAACATGAATTCTAGCTCCCTATTTTTTTGGTCCACCAATCTATTCATAGCTTCAGAGCACAGACCTTTGGGGTCAGAAATAAATTCATGGTAAGAGGCTTCTTACGAATTCTGTAAATGCTTATGAGAAGAAAGCCTAGTTGCTAGTAATTTTCTCAGCCTTGATAAAAGCAAGCTGTACATTGAAAAGTAAGAGGCATGATTTTCTTTGAACACATTTTTAATGTTTACGTTAAAATTGTAGAAAATGTTTTTCCACTGGCAGTGAAAATTGCTTTGTCTGAATAACTGATGATTTTTTAAAAAGTTTTAGTTTTGTTTTATTGAAAATCCAAAAATTGATACAGTTTTCAGATTTCAGCACTCTGAGGCAGGTCTATTTATGCTTCTTTAAAACTGTAGTCACACTAAGAAAAGTTAAATAAGAACAAAAGGTGATTTATAATCAATATTTTCTGTGGGGGAAAAATAATCTCCTAACACCTAAACTATTATATAAAAAATATATTAAGTGATGAACATCACTTTTTCTTCGAACTTGGCACTGAGATTTTATTTAGGATTTTCTTCTGTTCATCTGTAGCTTTCATAGGCTAAATCGGAAAAATATTTAGTTAATGCAAACTGGGTACTGAAGCACCCCTTTACTCATGCAGAGAGGAGAGATATGGCTGCACAGGGGGTGCACCCAAACACCCCCACCAGGGCTTAGGCAGCTGGAGAAGGCCGGGATGAGGGAGGGATCAGAGGGCACAGGCTGCTCTGAAAGCCTGACATTGTCACCCACGCCTTCTTAAACCTGACCAAGGTCACTCTGCTCAGGGAAGCAGCTGCCTGGGCTTGCTCAAAGTCTCCATTCCTGACCCAGTGGTGTTAATGTCATCCAAGACCCACGCTGGGCCTGCTAGAGGGTGGGGAGAGGGGTATTTGGAAGCAGCAAATTCTCCTTTACCTGCTCAGCTTGAGAAGAGGAGAGGGAGAAGGCAGCACCTAGTGTAGAAGTGACACATCTCGACAATGAACTCAAAAGGAGTTTGCTTATGATGCAGCAGGAATTTGCTATAAGCTTGGTCAAGCTCAAGTGGAAACCTCCGTTTGAGGGCCAACAGTAAATGTAGGAATGTAGTGGCACTTGCAAAAGCCAAAGGCAGACCAAGGAGCTGTAATTTTTCCTGTACTTCTGCCTGGATTCTCATGGAAGCTACACTTAGTTCATTCTTGGCAATCCCTACAGTTCTGCTGATTGCTGGAGTTAGATTAGCCGGTGGAATCACTTGTCCAAGTGTAGATAAGGCTTGTAATGCCAGACAGCCACAAAATGGGACCCCAACTCAGTTTGTTTGGGGTGGTGCTTGCCAACTCCACCAGTGAAACCTCAGGCAGTACAACTCGCTTGCCATCCAACTCCCACTCCCTGGTGTGGTGCCAGCCCGCAGACATTTCCAGAGAACCAGCCTCTCCTTGCCACCACTGGGAGCCTCCAGGCACCTGTGTGGGGATGAGGAGCTAAAGATGGCACAGAGCCACAACATGGGCAAAAATGTCCTTCCCATCAGGACTGCAGTGGCACATGGTCTCTCAGATGACAGCACTCCCTGCAGCAGTGAAGTACAGCAGTAATTTCCACTGCATCTGATCTGGTGCTCCAGCAGCCAAAAAAGGGACAGTGTGCCTCAACAGCAAAATAGCAGTGGGAGGGATCAGAGCCTGTGTTAGTGCTCTCCTAATTAGCCCGAGTAAGAATAATGAGATATATGTGATGGGCTTCCGTATGTGCTTTTGTAACATTAGCAACCAGACTAGGTACACAGAGGTCTCTGGAGAGTTTGTGATTTGCTTGCAGCAGTGATAAAGCTCAGGCTGCTCTGTCTTGAGTACTGCTGTGCCTCCTGCCTACTAGCTTCATCCAGAATGTGCTTACATGTGTTTAAATTGGCTGGCTCGTATTTCTAATTCGATGTATAAATGTGCTTTAAAAGACAAGAGAGAAGCAGCCTCTCTCTGAAAGCTCCAAAAGACCCATAGAAACCCTTGGGAAAGAGAGATAAAACCTTATTTTTGAGAAGTCCAAATGTGGTTGCTTTGTCACACAGCTTCCAGTGCTCCTTTGGGCTAATTCCCAGAGCACCTTGACAAACAGGTGTAAGTACTGCAAGGTCCTCTCTTCTGAAAGCACTTTTGGAAGTTCCATTGGAACATGGTTGCTTGGTATTTGCCTAATGCAAACTGCTGCTGCCCATGTCAGCACAGCCACTCCTCGGGGAGGCTTTGGCAGAGACTCACAGAGAAGGGCACAAACAGCACTGACACTTCAGTGCTGCGTGTGCTTTCAGCTTTGTACAGGGCAAGAGGACCTGAGTTCCCACCAGACCACAGCAAGAACTTTATGCCAGAGCTCAGTGCTAAATGGCTGCCAGGCTGGCCCTTTTCTGTGGCCCCAGTGATGGGTGTTGCACTGCAGAGGAGGCTGTTGTTCTTCATCACTTGCTCTGATCTCCTCCAGAAGCAGGAGCAGGAATCTGGTCTCCTATGTCCATGCGCAGTCCCAAGCATCCACACTCCAGCAGTCGTCTCTCAGGTTGAGCAGGATGATCAGTGACCAAACAGGGGAACTAAAACTTCCATATGTTTGATTCTGGATGGCTTCACTCAGGCTTATGTGCTGCAAAAATGGGCAGGTTGCTATTAGGTTTTCCCTGTCCTTACATAAAATTTGGAGTCATGGGCAGGATGCTTTTCTTGGCAGCAGCTGGTGTTTGATCTGTGCAATGCCACGGACAGCAGCTTTAATAAACCTCCAGAAACTTTACAGGTTTTGGCTCTGCTGAGGTTGCAAGTGGTTGGCAGAGTAGTATGTGTTAGTTACATTCGCAGGCATCTGTAGGCAAGGGACATGCAACATTTGGGAACACTGAAAGATGATGGATTCTCTGTGTGGCTGTAGAAAGAGAAATTGCAATGCCGCAGCTGTGAGAACACATCGAATTCATTACCATTCTCCTATCATCCTTAACTTGACCTTCTTTTCCCTTGACCAGTTTTGCTTATTTACTGATAGTTGTAACTTGTCTACCAAGTTATCGTAAAACCAGCAAATTCTATTTCTGTGTGAATGCTTGAAAGTATCTGCAGATTCCTAGAGCCTATTCATTGCTGCAGGGCATGAGACCCCCCAAGGTAAGAGGGGCCAGAACAGCAGCCCCTTTCAGTGCCAGATTTAAGAAGAATGGGAGAAGTTAAAAACTGAAATAGCAGTTGGGGTTTGTGGTTTGGCAGGGCAGGTGGGTAATTAGCTCTTTGCATGTGTACATACAAAATGTGCGTGTGCTCCTAATCAAGGTCTTAGGGCTGGAGTGGGATGCTATTTCAGGTTGTTTGTTTCACCTTACATCATAATCCCTGTAAGCCTTATAGTGGGGACAGAGTGGGGCTGAGAACAGCTGCAGAGCAGGGGATTGAAGGATACTCAGAAGGCCTAAGTTCATTACTCTCTCAAAGCCCAAACATCATCAATGCTCTGGAGGTCTCTGCATCTTGCATTTTCCTTTCTGGTTTTTCCCTTGCCCCCAAATAGGCACTCCTCCCATTAAAAGCCATTTTGCAGTGGAAATTCTTTGATCAAAGCTACAGCTGCCAGCTACCCACCAGTGGGTGTCTGACCCCTTCAGATCCTTCCATCCTTCAAGCTTCCCCTGTTCCTACACGCTCCTGGTCTCATTTCTGCCCATCATTCACAGCTGACTGTGGAAAGCCTTCTTGTCCCCTGTGGTACCCATCATTCTTTCCTTGTTTCTGTCACCCTGATCCACCTCTAGGAAAGCTGGAAGCTATCAGAAGCTGTGTTAAACACAGCTTGCCTTCTGCACCCCTGCAGCAGTGCCAGCAGTGCACAGAACAAAGCCCCCTGCAAAGCCAAGAACTGCACAGAGATGCTCTGAGGACTCACAGGTGTTACAGCCTTCAATTTTGTTCTAATTCTTCTGACAGAAACTGCAGATACATCAGGAAATTGCACTCAGATGGCTTCTCCTTGGAGTTGGTTGCTGTGGGTGCCGCAGGGACATATTGCTGTTGTCCATGGGATGGTGGTCCAGGCCCCGTGCTGAGCACTTGCTGCCATATCCTGTCTCTCCACAACAGGCACTGGCAGCTGCAGGGCTTGTTTCGGCTGCTGCTGTAGCAGCCATGGCTTTTGGGCTGCTGATCCTGCCATGTCTGTGGTTTGCCAGCCAGCTGGTGCAGCAGGGAGCAGGGAGGGAGCAGGAGTCGCCTGGGTATGGTCTGGAAGGAGCAGCAGCTGACAGTGAGTGGGAAAGGAGCCGGCTTTGGGGTAGTCACGGTGTGTGGTCCATGTCCCCCAGGAGCCTGAGCTCCCCTGTGCTTGGGGTGAGCTTGGAGTGAAAACAACCGTCTGTAGGCTTTGTGTTAACTGTCCGTCTCCTTTTCTGCTCGGGAAAGGGGCCCTTGGCTGAGACAAGTGGAGAGCAGGCATGTGACCCTGGGCAAGGTGGTATTTGCTGGGACATCAGGAACAGAGGTGTCTCATCCTGGGAGCATGGCTGTGCATGTCCCTCTCAGCATCTTGTTAACAGATGTCAGCTGTTGGTGGCAAAGGACAATGGCAGGACTGAGCATGAATCCAAAATGTGCTTGGCTTGTTTAACTGACAGGGAAGGCATCTGATTGCTGAGAGTTGCACAGCAGAGAGGGAGAGCATGTCTTCAATGAGAAAGCAAAACCAGCCCCAGAGCCCAGGGCAGAGACTGGCTGGGATTAAATTTGAGTCAAAAATGAAGTAAAATGGAGCAATGGTATCATGAGACAGCCATTCAGCCCAAGTGGTAGGAGCTGAGAGCAAATGATTTTTAAGCTGGAATAGGAAAACAGAGTGAAAAAGCCTGGCATGGCTCCTGGGAGGAAGCCATAGCAGGAAGCAAGCAGCAAGAAGCTCCCCAGGACTCCCCTGTCCCAGTCTGCTGCGTCATCCCCTGGGTACTCAGAGTATCCAGCTCTTCTAACTATGGCATTTGCCATATCCTCAAGTAAAGACTGTTCTATTCCCATATCTTTATGACAGGGAGAGGCTGTTTACTTGGTATCCTCTGATAAGATTTTAGCTGTCTTTTTCATTTATTTCCTTTTCAGCAAGTAGAGGCAGCACACTGAGAACAGATTTTTAATTGGCATTAACACTGTGCTGAGAAGTGTTCCTGGGGGTGTTAATGATATGGAGAGTACTGTGCAGTGAAATTACAATTTGGAAAAAATAAGGAATTATAATGAGATAGAAAATAAATTTTGAGCCACAATCTAATTTAATAGGCATGCAAGTGTTCTGTATTATGAAAAATGAAGTATCAGCTTTAGCTAAAAAGCAAACAGTCCATTGTAAAGATCAATGAAGTCCGTCACTACTTGCTCAGAAAGCTCAGTAATCTCAGTCTGTACCAATATCAATGTTTCTTCTCACATTTAGTAGCAAGAAAGTTCCTGTCTTCCTTATAAGAAAATTCTAAAAAAATGCAGGAAAGGAAACTGTGAGCTTGAAAGAACAAGCCCAGGTTCAAATGGGTTCACATAAACTTTGCCAGTCTGTTCTTCTCCAGCCCTGTGCCCCCTGAGGACTTGTTTGCATTTGTGTACTGCTTGTATTGATATTTCAGGGCAGCCACAGCAGAGACCTTGTGCCTGGTGGTTGCTCACAGGCTCCAAGAGAGCCCAGATGTGGTGTCCATCCTGTTTCTCCATGACACAGAGAGAATTGCTCAGCAGCTGCTGCAGAGATCCACGCAAGCTAGAAACAGGCAGGACAGCCAGCAGTATGTCAAGTACAAGGGACAGGAAAAGTTAGTAAGAAGGGCAGAAAAGCAACTGAGAAGTAGAAACAACTAATGACCAAAAAAGCACTATATTTATAACCATGTCAGTGAAATGCTGACAATTTACACCTTAATTCTCCAATTGGACCCACCTGTGATATTAAGACAAAGCTTTTGAAAAACAAGAATAAATGAGTCAGTGCTGGTGCTGCAGAACCCTCCACAGTTTTCAAATTTCTGTCTCTTATATAGATAGCTGTATCAGGAAGCAGGTGTGCTCTCAGGATACTATTTTATATCAGTCCCAGTTAATCCCTCTCCTTTCATTTCCTTGTACTTAGAGAGCTTTTACAGTCAGAAGTGTCTCATCATACCGCTCATTGTCTTCCCCTAATAATTTTTGGGGATCACAGTTACAGATGTGTTGTTATTTTCCACTCTGTTTTGTGGGAAAAGTGCAAGAAAAATGTGGAAAATGTTTTGTAGTTTTGTGAACTGTTTTGCAAGTCTTCATTATCTGTTGGCTGGCTGAACCAGCTCGTAACAAGGTCTCTTGTTTGTGCTCTTGTGGGTGCATTGGTTTTTGCAATGTGAACATTTTTCTGTACAAAGTTGCCCAAATATTGCCCTGGTAATTATCATAAGAGAGTTTACTCATAAGTGAGCACAGATTCCACATGGTTTGGTGTAATCTCTTGGTATGACAAGAAGACAGCCATGCTTTCCAAGTATCACCACTGATGGCTGGATGTCCCATGTCCACTAAGGCCCCTGAGTGGCTTCACAGTTTGCATGCCAAGGAAGAAGCAAATGAGGTCCAAAAGGTTGCCCTGCAAAACTGAGGAAACCTTCGAGAAGCTGACCTGTCAGTGGTGTGGGCAAAGCTCTAGAATTAAACACAAGCTTATAGATCTGGTCAGTGATCTCTGCCACTGAAGAGAGGAGATGAGAAAAACATTATCACTTTTGAGTACTGAATTAAAAATCTCTCAAACTCAGGGCCAGAGTAGTTCAAAACTGAGAATCTTAGTGTTCTTCCTTAACTTTATGCTAACTTTCTTAGCAGGGATCCTTCCATCCTATATTTGGGTTGCATGCACAAGCAAAACTCACTAGTAACTAGTGAGTCACTTGGCTACAGTGTATTTTCAGGGCAGAGGGCTTTGTTAGATGTAAAGCACAGTTTCTGTGCTTGAATATCTCAGGTAACTTACCCAAGGCACAGCGGATTGGAAGGAAACAACAGCAGTGGTTTATATTTCAGGCTCAGTTAACTGGTGTTTGTGAACTGCTTGAAGTTATTTGGATTAAGGTATTAAAGTAGAATGACCGACATGTAAGTTTAAAAAATAATACTAATAAACACTCTCACCATGCTTTGAAAATATGGGTGTTATAACTCCCCCAGGAATTATCATTTATAATACACAAAGTCAGTTTACTGGAAAAACTGGCACCAACTTCTCAGTGTTAAAAATAGAAATAACAATCTCTTTCTCCAGCTTCTGAAGGAAATACATTGATGAGTTTGAAAAATTTATTAATTGGTATGAGCATGAGTGGGTGTGTCAAGTAAAGAATTTATTGAGAGACAGCTAATGAGTGGGAGTGAAGTAGAAAAGAATACTTTTGCATTGATTAATTCTGAAAGTGGGAAAGTATGAAAATGTCCTTGCACCTCCTGAGTTCCAGAGCTTGGGTCCCATCCTGTGGGAGCTCTCCCTGAAGGGAGATTGCCAGATTCTCTCTGCTAGTTTGCAATTCTGTTGTTCCCACAAAGAAGTCTGTGAGGGCCTTTTGGTACTGCTGAGATTGTCATGCAGTTGTACAACAGCATCACTTCTTGGCTGAGAGCTGGCCAAGAGCTTGTCACCTATGTAAACCCTTGGATATGAACAGTACTGACCTGGGGGCAGCTCCACAGGAAAGGGCCTGAAGTGACAGAAACCAGCACTGATAAACTCATTTTAACCAGCTGGCTAAAAATTTGCCATCAGGACTGTTGAACTGTCTGCTTATCCATATTTCCCAGTAAGTGGGTTTGATTGACAAAACCTTTTCCTGCTACAGGGTAGCCAAGTTCCTAAGGAACAGACCAGTGAAATACTCACTGATTGAAGTAACCTCAGGGAAATGCTGTTGAATATCAATTTTTCAGGTACCCATGTGTACACTCTGAATGGAACTGATCCAGAAGGAGATCCTGTGACATATGACCTGACCTATGAAGCTGGATCAAGGCGCTACTTTTCCGTTGACAAGAATCTTGGAAACGTTACTCTGATCGAGGAGCTTGACAGAGAGGTACAATTAAATGGCACCACGCCAGGTGTTTGTGGAATTTCTTTCAGTTTAATTTGATCTGAGGCTTTGAGGGACAATGCCAGTTTATTTGCCCCTGAAGCATGTAATATACTTTAGAATTCTAAGACATTATACTTCACCCATCATGTTGCATTCCAGTTGATTTGTGCCACTAACATTGCTATCAAATTTTTCAGCTGCTGTCTGTCCAGCTTTTGTCAAAAGAGAAGTTTATTCTTTATTTCTATCTTCCCCCACCCACACCCCATCAAGAGCTTAGGGGCAGCTACAGTGGTCAAATCCTCAGACAGGAGACTCTCCTATCATTAGGAAGAAGCAGAGATTTGTGTAAGCAGTGTTCCAGGACACTCCTATAGTGCGTCACAGCCCTGTAGCCAATGTAACCATGTTGGTTAAAGATGCCTAAAGGCAGCCTTATTCTGGCAACACAGGCATTGAACCCTTTATATCTCCTCATAGAGAAGCTTACACAATATTTGGTAAACCCTTTAAAATTCTGTATACTGAGACAGAAGAATTTTGTACCAAAGTGCCATTTTAGGGAACATGTCTTGAAAAAGGTGACTGATTTTTATTAGCACTTCAAGAAGCAACAGGGATTACCAGAGCAACCATCTCCTGACAGCAGCCACAGAAGGTTCAAGGAGCCTGTGGCTGGAGTTTCTGAGGGGTCTTCCTGGTCTCTGCTGGGATTGCTTTGTGGTATTAGTTGTTGCTTTCATCTGCCTGCCTAGACATGTTTAAATCTGCAGTCCCTTTTCCAATCAGGACAAACACCATCTCTCTAACAAAAGAATTTTCTTCATTTACAGAAGGAAGATGAGATTGAAGTTATTGTCAGTATTTCAGATGGCCTGAGTACAGTAAGTATTTAATTACGGTGTAGTTTGTCAAACTGTCTGTCCTCACATACCTACTCCTATTAAATTACCTTAAAGGGACCATCTCATTTGATCAGAAAATATAATCTCATTACCTCTTGTTCCAAGAGCCACTGAACTCACAGTTACTCGAGTCTCACTTCATCTCCTTGCTCAGCTATTTGAGGATAATTACAATGTAGTGTGAGCTGAAATACTGACTTAGCAGCCTGCAGAATTACAGCATCTTCCTATGAAGTTTCGCTGCCAGCACAGTAGGATTTGTGCCTAAGATCTGGAGGCTTTTTGGAGAAATGTGTGACATTATAGGAACTAGTGTTGGGCACCCAAGAGCTGCCTGTCCCCCACCCCCACAGTGTTTCTCTAGCATGACATTAAGAAGATTTGCTTAGGCTAAGGTGGTGGGGGTTTTCTTGTGTGCTGCTAGATAAAGCTTTGTTCACATCTAATCATTAAGGACTTATCTGAGGCACTGAGCATCCAGTCCTACTTCCACAGATTTTCTTGGCATTTTCAATTTACAGACTGATGCTGTCACAGCCAGGATAGCAGTCTGCCAGTAGGAGGATGTGGGCTTCCTCACTAGAGATACCATAAAAGTGGGACCCTCTTCTTATCCACAAGACTGGATAAATCTAGAGCTCTTCCTCATCTCAAACAAATTAGTTGAGATTATTACAAGAAATGTTCCCGCATCGTACAAGCACAGCTGCCCTGGAAACCTCTGTAAACAGGAAATAATGGGATTCATAAATAATGGAACTCATAATATGTTCTTCACATTCTACTCCAGGTTTCTGAAAAAGTCAGGATCCTTGTCATGGATGCCAATGATGAGAGCCCAGAGTTCATCAATACACCTTACATAGTCGAAGTCCCAGAGGTTGGTGAAGTTCCTTTGCATGCTGGAAATATACTTCTGTAGGATGTAAGGAGGGGCTAATATGTTTTCAATAAAATAAAAAGTTGTGCAGGATAAACTTGCATTATTTTGGTTTAGGGTTTAGGTAGATATATAATATTTACTGCAAACTTGGGGAATAAGTCTGTAGTTACTTAAGGTGCGCTATTTTTGGGGTAAGCTCCAAGATGTGAGTTGTTGTGGTTTTAGAATTGACACAGTGGGAATTCGATACACCCTGTCTCAGCTAAAATTTTCTGTTATTTTTATTTCAAAAAGTGTTTCTTTCTTCTTGGTTTCCAGTTTTAACCTCTTCTCTCTTTCCTTTCTGCTCTTCAGTTTCCTCTTTCTACCATCACTCTCTTTTTCTGCCTCTCTGCATGCTCACTTTTCACTTCTTTTAACTCACTTGATTTTCTGCTTCTGTATGACTCTGGTAACTCTTTCTGGTCACAGAACACTCCCTCCAGCAGCAGTATCTTTAAGATCGAGGCAATAGATAAAGACACGGGTTCTGGAGGAAGCATCACCTACTTCTTGCAGGTAAAGTATTGCCTGTACCTTTACAAATCATCCCTCACTAAATGAGACTTCAGAAAGCAGATTTTAAAAATATTTGGGGGGTTGAGTCTGCTGCTAGTGCCTACAGGACCAATTTTGTACTATGCACAAGAAAATAAGTATTGGCAGAAGGAATGTTGTCTGATTGCAAGCAGCAAAGAATGGTCCAGCAGGCAGGAGCAGGAATTGGAGTTGCCACTGACACTCCTGTGCTTGCCAGCAGGACCCCTCATGGCAGGGCTCTTGCTGGCCTTTCCTCTGGAGTGACAGGGAGAGCAAGATTAGCTTGTAATCTTGTATGCTTATGGGATTTCTAAAGCATGAAATAGCTTTCTTTAGGAAGCAAAACACGCTGGAAACCCAAATGTGCGCTTTAGTGTAGCAGGCTGGTGCATAATTGATACCTGGATCACAGCATGAAACGAGAGGTACTAAATCTTCTCCCTGACAAAGCAGTGACTGCCTGGAACCAGCCTTTCAGTTGCTGCCCACTGGTGAAGAACTGAAAGGGCTCCAGATTTAAAGCTGAATTTCTGTATTACAGATCTCCTGTATGCCACAAGGGAAATTTTTTGCATTATGTCCTTCAAATTCCCTCTTCCTATGGGCAGTTTCATCCAGATTATCTGCAGTTCCCCTAATTCAAGAGGAAACATGAAAAAAAACAAACAAAAAAACAAAGCAAATTTGTCACAATATTTAATTTTGGATATGAATATGGAGACAAGTTAGAAGATATTTACATAGCACTAAAGCTAATCTTGTTAAGAGCTTGGGCATACCATGAAATAACACCTTGAGTGCCTTGTTTAACTTTGATTTCCCAAATTATGATCCATGTGCAGGATTCAGTTTTGCACAGGGCTTTTTCCAGATGGCTGAGTCTATGAACCAAGGGACAGCAATTTCAAAATTCTGTGTCTGGTTTATAGTATATTTATGTGGCAAACATGTGGACACTAAATATGTGTATTGGTAGAAAAAATCTTGCCATGTCTTTGGGCACAGTCTCTGAGAATTCTCGAGTTGCACAGAAAAAACCTCTGATATAGGCAGGTGGTGACATCTGCTGGAACGGCCAAGGTTATCTGACAGTGGCCATTGTGTCTAGATACAGGAACAGAGGTGTTTGTACAGATATCTCCAGTTCAGAAGAATGGAGGGAGGCATTTTTTAGGCCTCTTTTAAAATCAGATGTCTTTTAGATTTTGTTTGTACATCACAAAAATCACCAGACCACTACTGTGTTTGACAATAATCTATACACACGAATTTCTTGCTTTTTTTTTTTAAACCAGTAAAACTTTGAAACACTAAAGGATAACACCTTTTCTTTTTTTCTTCCTTTTCCCTTCATCTTTTTTCCTGTTAAGTCTCTTTCCATGCAATTAACTGAGTTAACCAAAGTTTGAGTTTTCACAATGAAATACTAAAAGATTAAAAATAACTACATTACAAGTAACTGATTTATTCTGAATAATGAGAGACTTGTGGTTGGTTCATGAATAGTTCATAAACACACAGAGGTGAAATTCATCAAATACATTATTCACCCAAACCGTATCATTATTCTAGTCTTCTCCCTTAGCAGATGAAATAAAAGATGAATCCCTATGGCAATCTTATTTCCATACCTGTAATCTCTGCCTGTTTCTACTTTTCTTTTCTTCTAGAACATCCATGCTAATAAGTTTACAATAGACCGTCACAGTGGTGTCCTGCGCATCAAAACAGGGGTCACCCTGGACTATGAGAAGTCGAGAACACATTTTGTTGTCGTCGTAGCCAAGGTAAAAGGCTTTTATGTGAGACTAGAGGAGGTGGGGTGTTGTGTTTGAGTGGGACCAATTAGTTCAAATACAAGTGCTGCTGAAACATGAAGGCAGCAGAGTAACTCCTGCTGTAACATCTGGGGGCGTGGGGGTAACATGGAAAAGTAAGGGAGGAAAGGTAGCTGGTGTCTGCTGCTGAGCAACATCTGGGGGATTTGGGATGGGGTTTCCCACATTTTGTTCATGTCAGCTGTGTCATGGGACTCACCTAGAAGTGAAGGGTTGTTGTATCCAGCCCTGGCTTCAAGAAGCATCAGCCTGTGAGCTCAGGGCTCCTCATGCTGCCCAGGGCACAGCCCTACCACCACAAGGACAAACCCCTGGCAGGCAGATGGGCCACAGTCATTACCGACAGTAAGACACAGGGCACAGCTAGACCCAGCACAGCACAAGTGATGGATTTCTTTTCCGGAAATATCTGTGGATGTTTCTTTCTTTCACTTCTCTGCTGCCTCATGGCAGGAGCTTATGTAAATCCTGCAAATATTGCTGCACATCCCTTCTTGCCTGTCTTTCCCAGCAGTGCTATGCCTGTGACTTAACTGAGGATTCATAACAGGCATTAAAAGTTCATAGATTCTGAAGTCTCTCACAATCCTGTGGGGACCTGTCACACAGACAGACTCACATGGGTGGAAAGAGGGCAATTTTGCTTTAACTTACAGGGACTTCAAATTTCTCATATTTTTTGCAAAATGTATGGACCTTTTCATGTATTTTTTAGCCAAGGTTCATTTGAGGAGAAGTAACAAAATTTGGCTTAAATTCTGCCTTTGGGGCAGTAAGGAAGAAAAAAAATCAGTGTATCTTTTCCAAAAATTGGCATTTTTAGATTTGGTACTGCAGACGTGTTGAACAATTCACACTCTTACACACCAGAATGACTACTGACCTACAGCTGGTGCTCTGAGACTGAGGGTGTTAAAACCTTCTGAAATAGTGAGTCGTCTTCCTAATTGGCTCTGCTGTATCAGTCATGCAGAGCTGGTTGTAGCCAAGTCCCCAGAGACTGTTTACACGGCGTGAGTATCTCGCAGGTTTTGGCTGCACAGCTCCTCTGTGTTTGCACTTTATCACATAGGAGTTCCTAGGAGACTTTGAGTATGTACACTGTTTATTTCCCCCTAGAGATGCACTACCATGCTACTATGCACTGTCTTGTGTTCATGACAAGACTATATGTGGGATGAAAAGTTGTAGACCTTGGTCGCTAAGTTTTTGCATCAGTTTCTAGTGTTCTTTTTTCCCAAAAAAAACCCTTGAATTCCCTGTCCCCTCTCTAAAGATCATTTATGACTGCACATATTGGCTCAATCACTTTTAATATAAGAAATTACTTATGAGGCACTGCAGGCTGTCTTCCTAATCAGAGAGAGAGCAGGAAAAATGGAAAAGAGAAGGGAATAGGGCAGCACAGATTAATCGGTGTGTTGAGAAAGAGAAAGAATTCCTGGAATTGTGCTTCCAAAGGCTCATGAGGTCCGTGCAATGCCTAAGCTGATTTGCAGTCGTGCTTCAACAGAGGCATCTGATGATGACTTCTTTTCTAGGATGGTGGTGGGAAGCTCAGAGGAGACAACAAAGTGTTTTCAGCCACAACAACAGTTACTATCAATGTGGAGGATGTTCAGGACACTCCTCCTATGTTCATCGGGACTCCCTACTATGGATACGTCTATGAGGACACGCTCGCAGTAAGTTCTGGTTTTCATCTCTGGGAGAACAAGTGCAGCCTTTCCCATCTCAGTCAAGATGGTCCTAAGGTTTCTAGCACATGCTTTACTGGAAATGGGACCTAAACTCCCAATTTGACTCCTGGGTGAAATGAGCTGACCAAATCTCAGACTTGTTCTTACTTATGTCTGCTGTGAATTTGCCATGGAAGGCTTCTTGTTGTTTTCATTAAAATCAGAAAGGATTCTGTCCATTTACATTGGTCTAAGCCCAGACAGTGACTAAGAGCTCTCCTGTAGCTCAGACCTCCAGAGGCACTTGGTTGAAGGCTTAAGCAGGCTGCCAGTCATGTCACCTGAGCACATTATGGTAGAAGCCTTCGTATGTTTGTTTGCTGTGCGGTCTTACAGTGCTTTTATTTTCTAGCTCTGATCGGTCTGGTACCAACAATTGGTTGTACAAGGTGTGGACAGAATTTATGCCCAAATGCTTCAAACTCTCTGTGTTGTCCCATGGACATCACCTGGGGACAAGCAATCCTGACATCCCCAAAATGCGGGTCGCTTTCTGCTCAGTGATGGCCAGTTAGGCAGAACAGGCCAGGAAGACCTCCTAGGCCTAAACACAACCAGATTATCAGTCAAGGAGGGACATGGTTAGGAGAACCAGTTATTTTCAGCCACATACGGTTGAAGCTGCAAACTAATGAGTTTTCTCTATATCTAAGCACTGACATGATTGTGTATGGATCAGCTTTCGCCCTGATACATGAGATTTAATTAAAATTTTCTTCATATATAGGATAAGAAGTGGTATCTACCCATGAAATTACCCAACATTAGGCCATTGATCAGTTTAGCATTGTGATTGCACTCTGTTCATCTGACCTTCCCTTGAGTTTCAGGAAAGATTGTGTCTTACCTTTCTGTCCAGAAATGTACACTGCAGGCCGTGCATGACTATATACTGCAGTTCACTGCAGAGGCTGTTACATTTCAGCAGGGCAGAGAAATAATGCTCATGTACTTTGCAGGTGTTTAGAATGAATGATACTATGTATATTGATTTATTCTGCATAGTTACATATAGATCTTGAAATAACTATCAGGTGCACACAGGAGTTAGTGTTTACTATGGAAATGAGAATCAATAAATGTTAATTACATCCAGCTTGAGCTCATAACTTACACCATTATGATATAATGATGGAAGCACGAATCAGTCCTTCCCGGTGTGGGTTTTGCCATTAGAATGAACTCCACAGAGAGAGAGGCAATAGCTGATTTTAGTGGTGTTTGTGCATTTGGTGTTAATTTTGTAAACTTGCTTCTTTTCTCCTTGGTGGAGTTGTCAGGATTTACAAGTACTCTGTCACCTTCAAAGGGGCTGCACTGCATTTTGCCCAGTAGGCAGATTTTATTGCTGCTTCCAGCATAAACGATAATAAATACAGTTCTGTATTTCCAGTTGCTCTAACAGAGCCTTGCTCTTGTTTGAAAAATTCACTCAAAGGTTGTCATGAAAATGTTCCTTGTTGCCATTTGTGATTCACTGATGTTCCCTGGTTTTGCAGCCCCAAACAGTAACATTTTAGTTCAGAGGCCTGAATTGCACAGCTCATTGCCACTTGAGTGAGCATTTTAATGTGACACTCATCATCCCTCTGAGCTGATAGGAGCAGTCACATGAGCAAATGGTCCCCAGTACACGAATTCTGTGCGTATGGCCCACGGCCACGTAACTTGTGCAGAAAGACAAACAGTGAAGGTTTAAGGGCAGTTAAATCACCATCATTTTCATCACAATTTTATGCCCTAAATGTTCTGTGGGCCAAGTTGCTTTGTGATCTCTGTTTGCTTCTACTGCCTTTCTGAATTTCATTAGGAAGGACTAAAGTGATCCAATGACTCCTTGGCAGCTGCCTGTGTCTCAGCACACTGCATGGCCATGGGGCACAGGAGCCTACACAGAAGCAACCAGAGGGAATCTTGGTACTGCCCCAGAGTAAACCTTGGGTTTCAGATTGGCTGCTCCAAATCCTCTGTCCACATCTGTGGCCAGGCAGGTGTCCTTGGCCACAACTTCCAACTATTCCTGCAACCAGTCAGCCCCCACTGCTGAGGCACCCTTGGCCACTCAGGTCTGCAGCTATTTCACACCCAGAGCATTGGGCACTGGCCCTTTTTGTGTTCCCCATACGGCACAAGCACAAGTACCCACTCTGCCCCCAGCACCTCACTGCAGAAAGACTTAGAGGAGTTCAGTTTATTAATGTGCAGTTGCAATGTCACTGCTCTGATCTCAGCACACAGACTGTGATTTCCCATTTCTCCCCAGGGCTCTGAGGTCCTTACTGTTGTTGCTCTTGATGGAGACAGAGGAAAGCCTAACAGTATTCATTACTGCATCGTGAATGGTGAGTAGGCTTGTCTTATACAAAATTTGAAGGGCACTCAAAACTAGATCTGGCATTAAATTAGAATAGAATATGCTAGAGTTTCATAAACCTGAGACAAAATCTTAGGAATCTCAGGAAATAATGCCAGGTACCTCAAACAACTTCAGGGCCCTGTCTACCAGAGAATAGCCAAGATTCAATTCAGTGATTTTTAGTATCTTCTTCACAGAACTGCACTCGGAGCTGTTAATGTTGCTGATTTGTTAGGCATCAGTGGCCTGCTTGTCATTTCAGAAAACGTGAAGGGAGATGCATTCACCTTCTGAGCATCTCTATCACTTAATCTGGGAGGCGAGATAATTCATTGGGAGACCCAGACATGGCATTTGGAGGGATATTTTTATTAATACAGTGATTAAAGTGGCTAAACAGTCAAACCTCTGATTTCTTGGAAGAAACTATATTTACCAGTGAAGAGACACTGGCTGTACGCTGAAGTGGAAGAAAACAGATGTTATCAGAAGATTAATGCTTTCCATCAGCTATTCTGAGAGTGTCTGTTGCACGTCTTTTAATAGCATAAATGTGAAACTTAGCTGAATTGATGATTCATTAGGTGGTGAAGACAACAACTTAGAGCAACTAAACTCTAGGCTACAACTTTAGGTTTTATGGGTTTTATACTTCCTTCCTCCAAAACAAGGCTTCCTAACTGGGCACCCCAGCTCACAGGTGTGAAAGATCCCAAAATTTCCTAAGAGAAATCTGAGGTGTAGTTGCAGAGCTATGGAGTAAGCGCTTCATTGTGGTATGTGATCTAAACAGCCAGAACAGACAGATCCTCACAGCTGAGTTTTTGTGTTGGTGGAGGATGAGAGCCATGCTGAGGTTCCTTCTTAATGTGAGGGAATAGATAGGTAAAAGAAAGGTAGCAACATTGAGAAAAAAAGGGTTGCAGAAGACAATAGATAGAAAATGAGAAAAGGTAAAAAGGAAGGTGTAAAATGAGGAGCAAAAACAAGTAAGTGGGATAAAAATATGATAAACAAGGGAGAAATTAGGTAAGGAGAATAAGTGAAGGCAAAAGAACCATGGAAAATGTCAAAGGGAAATAAGATTAATGAGGTAAGATATTGGATTTCCAAAGAAAATAGAGAAGGACCAAAAGGGTTCTCTGGGATAAAAAAAAGATAAGTGTTTAGGAAAGACTGGGAAAGGAAGATGGAAGGGGATTGCAGATAAGTAGAACAAAATATGGTTTAATGGGGAGCAGGCTTTTTTCATGCACGCTAACAAAGGGTTTTGTTTGTGTGAACTGGAAAAGAGGGGAAAGGAATATGCTTTTAGTGCATAGAAAGTTGAAAAACAGAACAAAAGATTGCAACAGGTTTCTTCCCCTGCACCTCAGACACTGGCATTATTTTTGACAAGCCATTATTCTAATAACGGCAGGCTGGGATGTCAAAGGACAAGAAAACACTTTAAAGCAAATAGGAAATTGTTTGTTCTTAATATGCATTTCTTATCCAGGGAGTGTGGGATAATGATAGGAAATGCTCCAATCCTCTGAATGTGCTGTATGGAGGAACACACATACTGCTACACATACTCCAGGTTACCAATTTCCCTGGGATAACGAGACAATAACATGAAGTACGGTGGTTTGCAAACACTATTGACTTAAGCTTCTTCTCAGGCAGAACATACTTTGCAGGCCAATGTATCTTAATAATTGGGTATTGTGAGTCAATATCTGTTCAATGTTGTGTCTAGAGTGCTTTAATGAAGTTGCAGTTATTGTGGGTATTAGCAAAAGAGGATAGCATCAAATGCCTTAAAAATCAGCATTGGAAATGAGTTTGTGAAAAAGAAAAATGACTGGGCTTTCAGGTCATCGTCCTTTTTTTCTGAAGGCTTGATCTCCTACATTTAAAGGGATTTCCTCTCTTTTCTTTTCAATGGTAGACTGCCACAAAGCTCAGGTTGTGGCCAATACTGTACATTAGGTAGCGTGCAGGGCTGCCCTTCCTGGGTACCAGCCTGCTCTTTGGTGTGATGTGAGATGGTTCCTGACATTCTGGTGAGACGCTGCTGCCTCTCTGCAAGCTGGCATTTGCTTCAGCACAAATTTACCAATCTCAAACAACTGCTGCCTGGAACTGGTATTCTCTCCAGATCAGTGGAAGTTGGGTGGCAGTAGCAAAGTCAGCCTGCAGCCCTATCCTCCTTGTGTCAGACTCTGCCTCAGTACAGAAACCTTGGAGTTTACCCCAGATACTCCAAAAAACCCTTTTTGTTCAGGACAGCCTTGCAACAGGCTGAAAGCTTTTTTTAACAACTGAATGTTTAAGACCAGAAGACGCTTCTCTAGAGATGCTGTCTGAAGAAAGTGACTGGGTTTCTTTGAGGCAAATTGTCAGACTTCTCACCTTAGCTGATATTAGTGAGAGAAATGTTCTTGTTTCTCACAGACTTAATTATACATTTGCTAATTACAGTGACAAATGTCTATTTTTGTCTAAACCAGCATATAAAGAAGACAGCATAATAAAAATTAATACCAAATTTGCATGCCTGGATGCTGAGGCTTGAGGGGAGCCTGACCAGGATGGGAAGAGGAAAATGCTGATAGTTGCCCATAAGAGCAGAACTCCACTGAGCCATTCCTAGGGGGGAAAACCCTTTTTGGCCCTCATCTGTGTTTTCATCTCACTGTGACCAGTCACAGAAATTATTCATTTTTGAAGAGTGGCTTCAGATCTACTGATAGATATGGATACACATATGGGCAAAGACGTGCTTAATGAAGTGTATAGTTGATTTGCTCATGCTTGTTCTGAGAAAGAAAGTGTGGCATGTAACCAGAGCATCTTGGTTTCATTGCAGGAAGTGAAGGTTCCTTTGAAATCAGCAACACAACTGGAGCCATTTCTGTGATAAAGAGCCCAAATCAGCTCAAGAAGGAAGTGTATGAACTAAAAGTTAAGGTAGGTACTGGGGCCACTTTAAGACTATTGGTCTAAAATGCCATGAGTAGGCATGATTGTCTAAAATTGTTCAATTTATAGCTGGCTTTAGCTGTTTCAGAAACAACCTCCTATATTTGAGCAGCGTATCAGATAGTATAAATCAGAACTAATTGCTTTTGTTGGGATGTTGGGGTATTATTGTTGGGATATTTAGTATCTCAGATTACTTCTTTCAAATGAAATCATCTTGTCCTAATTTCATCTCTGAGGCTAGAGAATCAATGTCCTTTACAGTCTGGAGATACCTGTTCTCTGTGTTTCCAGATTTTATTGCTAAACTGGGAATTAATGTCCTGAAGCCTCCATGTTATGAGATAGGTAACAGTCAAATCTATGATTAGTAATAGGACTGGGACAGATCATGCAGTGTCATATCAGCATCCACTCCTGAGGCACTGATCAGCCACGTACAAATACATGCTTACACCTTGATGAGCTAACACCTCGATGAGTACTCATACGACAGGCTGCATTATTTTAAGCAGTTTCTAAAGAAAAAGTTTTTAAAAATGTAGAATTAAATTGTGAAGATGGTATCAGTTTTCTTCAGCATATTGGAAATGCATATTGTTGTTGTGGTAAGGACAATACTGGCTAAAGGCAGCTTTGAGGAATTGCACACTGCCAGAAGCAGTGTGTAGCATCCCCAAGGGCACTTGCTCCTCCTGGGCTCAAGCTGTGTGCTGTACCTGGGAGAACATGGAGTTCTCATGGGCTGAGTTCAGGCACCATTTCTTCCTCTATCAGCTCTGCTTCACTGCAGTCTGCTACTGCTCCCCAGATGCAGAAAGCCTTGCAAGTTTTTCTGATCTCCTAATTATGTATGCGGTGACCCAGAGCTCATGCAGGCTGCAAAATTTGCTAGAGGAACGAAAAGGGTGTTATATTACCCAATGTACGTAGTGATAGGCACCTCGGTTGCCAGACTAGCATCTTCCGAGAAAGTGCCTTTAGTTTTGAGCCCTTTGAGCAAAAAGCCATGTTAGATATAGCTGTTGCTACCAGCCAGTTTCTGTCCTGGCAGAAGAAATGTCTTAGGTTCAATCCAGTGAATCAGGCTGCATGTTGCAGTTGTTGAAATCCAGACAGATTTGATCTTTTGGTTCAGAAAAATACCAGCTAGATTTGCCTGTCTGTCTAAATTATATCCACTTTAAATTAAGCTTATCTAAACATCACAGCAGAATTGTGAATCAGAGACTAAATCTCAAAAAAAAAAAGTAGCTTTTCAAATATTTACCTAAATGCCACAAGTACAGTTTTTCTCGCAGTATTCAAGGCTGCAGTCCTTGCAGCAATGAGACAATGAACTGCTTGTGGTACCACATCAAATTTGAACATTGTCTTCCTTTTCTAGTCTATTAACACTTTAGAGAAGCAATTACCTTGCCTCTATTGGATTATTTGTTTTTAGAGAACTGTTTTCACCTAGAGTGAGTTAGTAGGATCACAAAATTAGAAGGAGAATCAACTGGGGGTTTATTGGGACTGGTTTATTACCATAATCTTTTAATCATCATAAACTTCAGTGTGAAATGGACTGAGGTTTTAGAGAAATAGAAGTCTGTGAATCTTTCTACAAGTTAGTGTGTTAGAGTGCTTTGTACATGTGGAATAATACCTGAACACAAATTTGAAGAAAGAGAAAACACCTTCATCATTCTTTTCTTCCTCCTGCCTGCTGCAGGCATCAGAAATCAGTCAGGAAGGTGACACCTCTGACCACGTATTTGCCATGGTGATCATACGGGTGGTCGACCTCAACAACCATCCCCCAACATTCTATGGAGAAAATGGTCCCCAGAACAGGTTTGAACTGACCATGTACGAGCATCCCCCGGAGGGTGAAATCTTAAGGGGATTGAAGATTACAGTCAATGATTCGGATCAGGTAAATGGAAACTATGCAGACTTTCAGTATTCCTGTCCTATTTTCCCAAAGACTAGAAAGAGCTGTCAAATGGGGAAATGTCATTTTAGAAACTCACCTGTTTCACCTGCATTCCCTAAAAGCCTAGGACAGACAAAGTAGTTGTAGGGTCCAATACCACAGAGAGCCTGGACCCAGGAGTACAGTTAGTCTGTCATGTTAGTACTGTTATGTCAATGGGAAGGGTGGTCCTAAACCTGCAGCCCAGTTCTTTTGGCAACTGAAGTTGAACAGTCCTTATGAACTTCCCTAACTACTGGTTGTGTTCAGTTGTTACCAGTGTATTGTCCAAGAACATACTCCCTTTGAAGATTTTCTTGGAGGTTCCAAGCCCTGTACTAATTTCAGGTGCAATTGCTGTCTGTATCTTCTTCTGGCCCTTATGTTACAGTCAGGGTCTGCAGTGCATGCTTTGATAAGTCATTCCCACTGGAGTGATATTTTTAGGTAGTCTTAAAGATTGTGCCAGAGCCAAACTAAGTCTAACCAGATAAAGGAAAAGGAAAGAAGACTCCATCCATCTCAGCTTGCTGTCTAACTGACCTGTGATGCCTGTAGGTACTATGGCAATGGTTGCTATAGGGACCCCTAAGCTAAATACTGTATGAATGACATCTATCTGAGTTAGCCTCAGGTTAGGTAGTGACAAGAAAAAAGCTTAATGCATCTGAGAATTGTATTACTATTGGAAAGAGCTCTCTTCTGTAACTGTGCTCAGTATTGTGCTGGTTTGATGGTATTGTACTTTATCAAACCCACTGCCTTCTTCCCCCTCCCTCCTGCTGCTCTGCAGCAAGCAGATAAATGACTGCTTTCAAAGCAGTGCTACGTCTATCCTGCTATTGTCATGGGATGGTGCTGCAGAAGGGGAGAAACAAAACCCATCTCTTCTCTTTAGAGACAAAATATATATCTAGGCTGACAAAATATTCAGGCTGCAAGTTAGGCTATAAAATAAGCAGAAAATACCGATAAATACACTGTATAGATTTCTCAAGACGCTTCCTAGTACAGTGTAAGGCATCACTCTAAGGGGGATGGGTTGCTTTTGTCTTAAGGCAAAGAATGCAATGTTTTCACTTCCATGCAAGATGACTATGTAGGGAAGAATACTAAACATGTGTCTGTCTCTGTCACAGCTACTAGAGCCTTTCTTTTGAGGGAGTAGATGATACAAGTGAGGAGGAGGAAGCTGTGGTGAAGGTCTGGTTTAGGCCTACAGTTTGATGGAAATGCCATGCAAGAAAATGATACTGAAACTTCTCCCCCAGACCTCTTTAACAGGGCTTAGGGCTCAGTGCTGCTGTTCCTCCAGTCATTCCTGTGTCCTGTGACTGTCTGCTTGGAGACAGGTTCAGTGGACATCACTGGCAGCAGTCACTCAGCTGTTGGAGGGAGGCAGTTCTCTCTCTATCCCATGCCACCCTTCTAGTCATGTACAGTTCCATGTGCAGAGGACTTTGTATTGTCAGATTGTCCACTCTTCCCATCAGCACTATTTTCCATAGTCCAGCAGCTCTGGCTTTGTGTGTTTGGCTTTACTATCCAGCAAAAGAGAGCCTGTTATCATCTCTGTGGCTGGGGCGTGGGTTTGTGTGACCAAGCAACACAGACCACTGAGTTTGGTTCCAAGGTCATTCTGTTTCCCTTAAGAGACTGCTGCTGAAAACTTTTTCTCTTGACATGAGCTAGGGCTGCTCACGAACTGCTCATAACAAGCTCTCCAGGGATACAGCTGAAAGAAAAGTTGTCCTGTTTGAAAGTTATTATTAGAAATTCATCATCTCAAGATTCACGCTACAGGGAGAACGTGGCACCAGGCAGGCAGTGAATCTGGCTGTTTGTCACAGTGTAAACATGACACTGAGAAATTAGTGAACCCAGAGAGTTTGGTGAGGTAGGCTCAGCTCATTTTCCCATCTTCCCTGTAAGGCAGAAATATGAGAATCCCCATTTCATCTTTTCTCTTACATCCTCTAGTTTGGTTTAAAATAATTAGCCCTGGCCAGTTGGCTCTGGCTCACTCTTCCCAACTTGCACACAAGTGGTGGTAACCTTTTAGATACTGCTGCTTCCCATGTTCTCTCTGGCTACAAGGTTTATCTGTGTACTTGGGATTTGCCTTCTCACTTCATCTGGAGCTGTCAAGTGTGTGTCAGATTTTATTCTCCACAAGTGGAGCTCCTCTCTTTCCACAAGTGCATCAACTTCCGAAAGGTCTAGTGTTTGCATCTCTGGGCTGGCTTAATCCAGTCAGTGCAAAATGTGGAGTACCACCTCTGTTTGGAAATTGCCTATCTTTGTGATTCTGCATCTTCATCATGCAGAATGCATGAAGAAAAACTTACACAGCATTTGAGTTCTTAGAACACAGGCTGGACACTGGAAGTGCTCAAGACCAGGCTGGATGGGACTCTGAGCAACCTGGTCTACTGAAGGTGTCCCTGTCTGTGGCAGGAGGATTGAAATGTGGTGATCTTAAAGGTCCCTTCCAACCCAAACCATTCTGTAAGACTGGGTTTGTGAGGGTTGTGAGTCCTTACTCAAGCAGTTAAGTTGTCTTTCCTTGGTAGGAAGCAGGAAGAGGCAGGACTTCCCTGCCAATATGCACATGATGTCATCTCTGTCTAGCTCCCAGTGTGTGGCACAAAGCCCAAGGCTGCTTGCCACAAGATTCCTCTCTTAGCCAGGCCTGCTGCAGGGTTTTTCCATTATGACTGAAAGAATAACCAAGCTTGTCAATCTATTTTAAGAAAAGCTGTGTCTGTCTTGTGACTAGGGCTGGAGGGATTATACAGCTAAGCTTCTTAGCAGTCTCCTGCCCAGGGGATGGAGAGCAGAGGGCTCTCAGCAGTCAGACTCATTCTCATTTTATATAGTTTGAAAAAACAGAGCAATCTAGGCTGTAAGATTGCTGAAAACAATTCATGAAAACTATTCACTGAAAACAATCAATGCCATATCTGCTTTTATTCACAGGGAGCCAATGCTAAATTCAACCTCCGTCTTGTTGGACCTGGTGGCATCTTCCGAGTAGTTCCTCAAACTGTCCTGAATGAAGCTCAGGTTACAATAATAGTGGAAAACTCTGCTGCTATTGACTATGAAAGCTCCAAGGTGTTAACCTTCAAGGTACTTCTGCTTTCCAGGTCCTCTTTTTCAGTGTATACACTATGCGTATGATGGCTTTTGTATCTGATGTGATTTAGCTTCTTAATCCACCTGGATCTGCCTGATGCAGCATCAGTGACATGATATTCCATGTAAGGAAAACTCATTTCTGCCTCTGGTTCACCACCTTCACAAGGTTTAATGATGCATCAGTGGGCTGATTTAGTCCAGTCAGTGCAAAATGTTGATTTTTATCTCCCTCTGGAAACTGTACATGTTGGTGGCTCTGAATCATCCTAGACTGAACCCTGAGGGTGTTATTTCTGCATTCACAATGATAAATTCACAGGATGAAATCCTAATTTCTCTGCAGGTAGAACTTTACCTGCTTAGTGCTAAGTAATTTGATTCATGATCATGCTTGTGAATGTTGGCAGCCTGAAGACCCCAGCTGACTGGAAGATAATTCCCCAAAATTGCTCACTGCCTTTGTCAGAGTCTATCTATCTATATGGCCATTTGCAGGCTGACCTGAGGCTTACCCATGCTCTAAGCCAGCCATGCAAGAACCAGTTTCATCCAAAAGCTGGAACTTTGCATTATGACCTTCCCTGATGGATTCTTTGGCTCATCAACAAGATAATTAAGTAGTCTGGTTTTCTGTCAGCTGCCTCTGAACATGAGTGTAGACGTTTCAGTTCTGCAAAGAATTGCATAGACAATCCCTGTAATCATTTAAAAAAAAAATTGCCAAAACTGTCTAGCTAAGTATTAACATATGCTACTTTTGCAATGTACAGAGAGTGGCATTTTTTGCACAGTCCAAAAGCCACAATTCCAATGTTTTGTTCTCCCCTTTGCCATATGGTTTACTTTGTGTCCTTAGCAAGTTTCACTTCAGTATGTTTCAGGTCTCTTCTTGTAATGTTCCTAAGCTATTTTGAGCTTTATAGGTTATAGATGCTACAAAAATATGAGGCATCATTACTGTAGTAAAGTGGAAGATTCTGAAAGGGCCATAAAGTGCTACTGAAACTAATTATAATAAGCGCACATTTATTCAGGTTAAACTACCAAAAGACCAGTAAAGGAGTTACACATGGCCTCCTCATGAATACCAATAGAAATCAAAGTAGTTAACGTGATTGCCATGAACACCAAAAGAATTAATTACCAGGAAAAAGGGTATATATTTTTATAGCTTAAGCAGTTATTTGCCTTTTTTTTGAAATTATTTCTACTAAAGAAAGACTTTCCAAAATTATTTCTACTGGAGACCATAAGACTTTGCTTTAAAAGTGCAGCCTTTGTCTGGATTCCAAATGGAGAAGGTGCAGCTGGATGATATGGTAGCAATATATGGCAGCAAATACTTTAAAAAGACCTCATTGCTGGCTGCATTTTCCTGCAAAGTTCAAATTACTTCCTACCCAGTTTTAGTTGTCACTATAGTCATTCTGGTTAGAATTCTGGATGAAATATATTTCTATTTAATGCGTATCTCACAGCAGTCTTGAGAGTTTATTTTCAGGTTTTTGGTTTTTTTCTGTAAGCAATGATCCCTCTCCTCTAGTTTGTTTTTGAAGAGTAAAATGCTAAAGAGCAATTAAAGCTAATTTGACTGGGAGATGCACTGAAAAACTTTCTGAAGCAAAGGCTACTAGAGAAACCTATCTTCCACTTAGTGCTGGCTCTTAAATGTAGTTGATAGTCAGGACTTCTTTCATTTTCAGCTGTCCAAGAGCTCGAATGGGTTTCCCAAAGTATGGCAGCTATGGTAATTCACACACCTCTCAAGTGGCCAATTGAGAGATTGGCCAGATATTACTGTCCCACCTTGTTGTGGGCTGCCATGCTTTGGGGCAAACCTCCCGCCTCCATCTCCTTCAGCTTAGAGCACATCGTGCCTTGACAGGAGCCTGGACATGCTGCAGACACTCACAGACTGGGACCAGCTAGGCTGCAACTATGTTCAGTTGCCAAAATCAAACTGTATTTTAAAAATTTACCTACCACTTTTAAGATTGCATGTCAGTTTGCTCTTCTGGCACTTAAGCATTAATTGCTGATATGTAGTCCTGTGAAGTAATAGTTTTATGTGATTTTTTTTTCTCTCTGCATAAAACAAAAATACGGGTCTGCATAAGACACTGCAGGCAAGTAAGCTGACAAAATTTCCTCCCTGAAGGAGGACATTGTCAGCAGACATTGTTGACATAGCAGGACTATGGCTGCTAAAAGGAGAAGGAATAAAAAATGAGTGTAGAAAACAAAGTAAAAATACTAAGCTTTCATAAGGTATACTGATGGGCTGATTGCAGCAGCAAAGATGATTTAACTGCAGATGTTATAATTTAGTTATAGCTCCATGTGCATAATCAGCACTAAGATTTTACCTCTGTACTGCTCTAGGAGCTGAGATTTCTCATGAGGAGGTTTTTGCTGATGTCTGTATGGCTGTCCCTTCAAAAATTTCTTTTGCTGTAACACCACCTCAGACTCCCAAACACAAAAGTTAGCACGGCGATGTGGTGACCAAGCTCCCCTTTTAGAGCAGATGTGTCCTGCAATAATTGCAAGCAATCCTTCGAGGTTCATTTCTTCTCTTTATTTCCAATCATTATAAATGTTCACACAGCAGGAACAGCCCTAGGAGATGACACTGAGATAGCCTTTTCCCTGTCTACTTGAACAGCTCCCCACGCTCCCCTTTCACCTCGAGGTGATACAAATGCGTCCAAATCTGGCAGAGCAGAGGCTTGAGCCCAGCGTGTGTCCCCCAGCCAGCGGGCAGTGCCACCGCTGGTGAGCATCCCTGGCCCGCCCCGCGGGGACCTGCGGCACGGCAGGAGAGCGGCACGGAACGCTGAGCTCCCACAGCCGCGGCACCAGGGCAGCAGGGGATGCTGTGGCAGCCCTGCTTCTCCTTCCGAAGTTCACTTAGGCACTCCCCCTCTTTGTGGGAGCTCCTGGGACACGTCTCCTATGAATTAAAACCCACAGCCTGATTTTTCAGCTGAGCCTCTTATATATCAGTTCGTGTCCTGCTCACTAGTCTGTTAGTGGTGTGCTGTCTTCCTAGAGCCCTCCTGCTTTGTGTTAACTAGGTCTCTGCCCAAGCATGAAAACCAAACATTATACCATTGTCAACCATTTGGGCTCAGCCCCTACAGAGCCCAAGACTGATGTCCTAGTGCTGATCCTGGGTGATGCAGCCACCCCTGGGACAGACGCCTGGGACAGACACTGTGAAGGTGCCAGTGTCTCCCCGAACCATTGCAGAAATTGCTTTTTCTTGCTCAGCCACACACCACCTGAGCTTGCTGCTCTACCAGCTGAGGCATCCTACTGATGCTCCCCAAATCCAATAGATTTTGCTCACTAAGGAGCAAGTAGATGGAGTAGAGACACTCAGTTTTCTCTTTGTGATTGCCTGTCCTTTCAGATGAGCAGTTACAAGAATGTGTGATGTCAGAGATGTTCTCCTCAGAGACAGTGAGGTAATTCAAAAGCCCCCCATGAGTATCTGATAAAGTCCTAATCAGCATGAGACAATGAGGGTAAAAGTCCCATGAAGTCAATAGTAGGGGTCCTCACAATCTTTGGGAAATGGGATTCTGCTGTACATTCCTGATGCCTGACCATCCAGCATTTGGGGTGGGGGTAATGCTGCTTCAAAACAACTGGTTCTCTCATCTTTTTACCCTGTTTGGTGCAGTTTATTGCTCCTGACTTCTTTCCTGATGAAGAACTTCCTCTACAAAAGATCGAGATTTAATTTATGTGGGTATTCAAAATAATTCAGTGCTTATGTTTCCTGAAGTTCTAGGAGCTGCCCAGGGATGATTGTTTTTAGGCTGCTATTAGAGCTTTTGGATGTGTGTCGGTTAGTAATGACTAGTCACATCTGTCACATGAAGTCTAATATGAATACACAGGTCTGAAGGCCTCTTCCCACAGCTTGATTGCCCATCACAAGCAAGCACACACAAACAAGGCGAGGCCGCATGCTGACCTGGCTCATCATCTCCCTGCTTCTGAGCTGCCTGGTCCAACCAGGCTAAAATGCACCAATGTGCCATGGGTGGTGGAGGAAGCTCCTTTAAGAGAACTAATAGCTGCTTTGTAGTGATCTGTTTTTCTCTTCTTAGCTTCTTGCAATAGAGGTGAACACACCAGAAAAATTCAGCTCGACAGCTGACATAGTGATTCGCTTGCTGGATACTAATGACAATGTCCCGAAGTTCTCCTCTGACTACTACATTGCCAGGATCCCAGAGAACTCCCCAGGGGGCTCAAATGTAGTTGCTGTTACAGTAAGTTTCATTCACCTCTTAAGAAATGTTCTTTTTTCTGGGTGTCTGTGGAAACAGTTCAAGTACCTTAAAAATAGTGGACAGGGGCAAGGAGCAAATCTTACTCACCATTTGACTTCCAGACCAAACTCCAATTCCTTTCCAGAATCAACAGCAAAAAAACCACTTCGGGAAAAAATGAAGTTTTAGAGAAATATTATTTAGAACAACAAGGACCATCTGCTTTTAAGACAAATCACATGGCCTTTGAGTATTAAGAAAGCCCCAGCCAAATCAGTGTCCAGCGGGAAGATTCAGTTATGCCTAAGTGGAATTGGATTTACTGGATTTGCTTGCTTAAGGATGAGTAAAAAGAAAAGAAGATGGCTGCTTAGTAGGTATCAGTCTCCTCCTCTTGGGAGGAACCTGGCTACTAAAGGCATAATTAAAGAGTCAGTGAAGGCCAGGATATAAAATTAAAATGCTTAGGGCTGGGAAAAAGAGATCCCTATGTATGTGTCTTCTCACAGTGGGGCAAATATCCCTATAGATTTTCCAGTATCTCGCATTTTCATAGAAAGACACTCAGGGTATTAGACGGGCCCTGAGTGCTGGAGGAGCATTTCCAGCTGTCTCTCTCTAATGCAACTGCTGGGATTGGAAACAGCCCTCATGTCACAAAGCCAAGAAAGCTCCTGGCTACCTGGGGCTCGGTGGGTGATGCAAGTCACCTTGCAGAGGTCCCACAGGTAAGGATGGTGGGGGCAGGTTGCCAGAGATCTCCAGCACAAGCTGGCAACAAGTAAGAAAGAAAATTAAATAATCAGAATAATAAAGTGCTGAAGGCAAATTTTAGCAATGGAAGAATCAAAGAAGTGAAACATAAACAACAGAGGAAAGGTTATTACATGAAACTAATGGGAAAGCTATTAGAGGCTTTTAAACATTAGTATATTTGAGGTAATAGAAATAAAAAAATTCTAGGAGGTGAACAGCAAAAAAAAAAAGATATTTAAAAAATGTTTGCAGAAGCAACAAGACTTCTGAGCCAAAGTGCACAGGACCATGCAGCTGAGGAGCCCATGTAAAATTTAGTCATGTGCTGTCAACTCAGAACTTGACCCAGATTCACAATTATATGTGAAAAACTAAGATGTTTCAAGTACCCAGAATGGCAATTCTGGAGGAAATCCCAGGTATGCAAATGTTTTAAGTCAAGTTAGACAGTACTAAAGTAGGCTGTGGTCAAAATTACGGGGTGAGAGAATCTGACAAGCTCATGCCAAACAACAAAACAACACCTATCAGTAGGGCTGCAGGTGTGTTATGTTAATTGTGCAGGAATCAAAGACATTGTTGCAGTTCTCAAATATTTAAACAGGAAGATGAATGAATTAACCAGTGCCACCATGAATTTTGATGGCCAGATACAACAGTATAACACTCCTCAGAGCTATCAGAGAAGCAGGAGCTTATGGAAATAGCTGCTACCAAATCAACAGCTTTCCTAATCTGTAGCTAAGAAAGGAAGCCAACAAGAGTATGAAACAAAGATATCATCTGCCGTAGTATTTGCATTATTAAAAGTCACACAGGCACAAGAGTGATTAAAATATAAACAAAGCTGAAATACAATGTATAGATTGAAACATTTGTTATTCATTACTTTAAATTGAATCAATTAAACAAGCAGAAGCTTAAAAATACTCTATATAAAGTAAATAATTTTGTCTAGGGAATATTCATTAATGTTTAACTGATAATTGGGAAGGTTTGAGAGCTGGCAGTGTTTCCATGTCATTGAGATTATCTCCATCTCTATCAAAGGAGGATGAGGTAACTGTGGATGGATGGGGCCATCTAGCGTCACTCTCCCTGCCAGAGCCCCCAGGCAGGGACAGCGTTCCTGGGACTGCCAGTGACACTTCCTGTTGATAGGTTCTGCACTTTGTAGGTGCATATTTGCTCATGTGGTTTCCCACTAAAAATGTGACAGCAAAGGGAGTGAAAAGCATTTGGGCCTGTTGTTAAAAGAAAAATTAAACGTTTCTTTTTGTATTTTAGGAAAGTAAAACTCTTTTTTTTTTTCCTTAAGGCTACAGATCCAGATTCAGGGCTTTGGGGAGAAATCAAGTACTCTATCTATGGAACAGGAGCAGATCTGTAAGTAACAAGTAAATAAATAAAACTACATTACCTCTAAACAGAGTTCTAAAAGAATTTTAAAAGAAAGCTAGCAGGCTCACTCTTGGTCTGCTCATTTCCAAGGACATTCATGCCATGTCCTTTGTGAGTTCTGTGAATACAACAGTAAGGCTAATGTGATCATTAAACATCCGCTTGATGAACCCAAGGAATTCTACCCACAACCCCCCAAAGAGGTATAAGGCAGCTGAAGTATCAATACACAGGATTTGTTCAATCACCATTTGAAAAGCACTTGTTCGAGAAAGAGAGGCTTTGGTCTAGTTGTGAAAAGTCAGTTCTACAGAAAAAGAATCTCTTGTTCTTTCCCCTTCCCTTTCCATATGGCTGTACAAATAGCTCTTGTCAAAATAAATCAAGGAAGACAAGATATTCAAGGATATAAACTTCAGCTTTGGAGGTCAGCTGCACTGGGTGTTAAAAGCCTTTCATATATTTAAACATCATAGTCCTGCATCAGGAAGGAAGGAAATCTGATGCTTACTTGATTTGGTAATAATGCCTCCCTCCCTCTCCCTGTCTTTGGGGACAGTGCTGGGGGTAGAACATCTTGAAACACTGGTTCCTTTACACCGTCCCAGCTCCCAAAGATGGCTGGGATCAGTGACATGGCTGTCACAGATATTCCTGCTGGAACCTGCAGCTGCTGGATGTGGCAGAGCTGCAGGGCAGAATGCTGGAAATGAATGAGCTTTTCAGGCACTCATCCCCAGAATCTGTTTTTCTCTGTACGTTATCCACCTGGAGCTAAAGCTGAACTCTTCTTGTTAAGGTGAAAGCCATTTAGGAGGCACAATCAAAGTCCAAAATCCAAGATGTTAAGGGTGAACCTCTTCTGTAGCCAGAAGCACACACATATGGGAGCATTTCCACGATGGATTATTTTGAGCTCTTCACTAAGTCTTTAAGCTAGCTGCTAACTGCACAGAGAGAAGCAAGAAAAGGTCATGTCATGCAGGCAGACCTCTTAGGTTTAGAATGTAGCAGCTGGTGGAAAGAAACTTGAGAATGTTGTTGACAAAGGATTTAGGGGGAAAAAAAATGTAAGCGCAACTTTATTCTGATTGGCATTATGGGGATGCTCAGACTCACTGTTCTTATACTGTTGAATGAAGAAATTATGATGTGAACTTTTCCCTCTTAAATATTTTTGTTCATTTTCCTCGTGCCAGAATGACATAGCTCTGCAAGGCTGGATTGATTTTCTAGCCCTGGCACGTCCAGATCTGCTGAACACACAGCTTGATGCAGATAGGAGAATTTCAGCTAGAGGCACAGTGATTCTGTCTTGGATATTACATCAGTGGGTGTGCAGTTGCATGGGCAGAAAGATGAGTTTTACTGGAATAAGAGAAATAGTGTTAACAGTTGAAGATGAAACCAATATGATGGTAATCCTCCTTTGGTAATCTAAGCTGCCAGTGGGAGCGCTTCTATTCTTCCAGGAAAATGGGCATGATGAGAGTGCTGTTTGCATGGTTAGGCTGGGCTGGGTGCTGAGGGGACACACAGCACAGGCACTGTCCTACACAGCTATTTCCACCTCCACATCTTGGATTTCATCAAAACTTTGTATTTAACAGGGTTATGAGAACAATTGAAGATTCTGGATTGCTAAATGCCCCTTTTATAACCACTCTCAATTGCATTCACAGTTGGAATACAGAAAATATTTTGCTATCCTGTACATTGATCAAAGGGTATATAAAAATTCACCTGTTAAAAGCTCCACTGCTTGGAGCCTACACTGGCAGTCCATTTTAAAGACACTGTGTTGGTATCTTCTCTATAAATCCAAACTTTGGGCTGACACTTTTGACAGTGTCTCTGTAATTACAGATGTGTAAAATTGAACTTGCAACAGATAAATCTGAACACCCACTCCATCCCAGTGTCAGTCTATGAAAAAATTATTATTTTTGGAGAAGATAATTTTCCCTGTAGTTTAGGAGATTTGAGAGCAGATTTTTTTCCTACCCATTCTGAGAAGTGAAGAGCCTAGATATGATACATATCGCACTTCTTTTAGCTATTTAGGTGATATAAATAAATCTTAATTTATGCAGGACATAATCTATTGCACTGTACTTTTAAACTAAAAAAAAAAAAGTAAAAATAGGTTTAATGTTTTTCCTTTTAATGCAAGGAAATCACTCTGGGCAAAGGCCATCCCACTGAGCGTTTACTGAGGACAAAGACTTTTAATGGAAAATGCAGCTAAAATGGCTAAGGCACAAGAGAGAGAAAACTATGAGACACTGATAGTTCTCTGGTTTTCAAACCTAAAGGAACTAGACAAAAACTAGGTAGAGTGAAGGATTTGGAAACATCAGCCAGAGAAGAATTAGGTGAAGAGTACCAGTGTCTGGGCACAGCATTTCAGTGTTTACAGCCTGAAGCAAAGGTGGGCTCTAAACACACATTAAGTGACCAAAAAACCCAAAAGTCTTATCATGCTTCTTTTCCAGGTTCCTAATCCACCCATCAACAGGTATAATTTACACCCAGCCCTGGGCAGTACTAGATGCTGAAGTGAACTCAAAGTATAATTTCTATGTGAAAGCAGAGGACACAGATGGGAAATACAGCTTGGCTGAAGTGTTTATCACCGTGCTAGATGTCAATGACCACTCTCCAGAGTTCAATGAAAACATCCAGGAAAAGACAATGATCATCGGGTCACCGGTGAAGATAGAGGTGAGAGATGGCACCGTGTGACACAAAGCAGAGTGCTTTGGAAAAGCCCTGGCTCTGCTGTTTACTCTCAGGGGTCACGATGAATGTCTGGAAGTTGCCTTTTCCTGCAGCTTTATTTTGCACATCCATTTGGATGTAACAAATGGATTACAGTGTGAATTATAGTATTTACTGACTGCTGAGAAGGAGAAATAAATTCTATAGACAGAATATAAAGTCCTGTTACAGTATTTGAATGATCAGTTGGTGGACGATCCTGGATTATACAGTGATCACAAGAAGCCCAAATAAGATAAGTGAATGAAAGTACAGGGTTTTGAACACTTACCCTTCCTGACACCCCTTTGTGTTCAACCACACAGCTTAGTTCCCTTCATTTTGTAGAACCATATTCATTGATCCAGTGTGGAACAGGAAGTGAAAAAATGCAAAAACAATTCCCAGGCAAAGGAGCAGAACATCCTATGTTACACACATTTGAATGCGTATCGTGAAGTCTGATCACACAACACCTAATGTTAGTAGAATTAATACCACAGCATAAAAATTGAGGCAGCTATAGTTTATGGCATGGAGCTAATCCCATTGTTCTTTATCACTTCACATTTGTCCCCCACACTGTGTGAGAAGCTCCCCAGCTGAGGACCATTTGCATTCTACAGATAGGTTACAGTTCAGTTTTTCCTCTAATTTTATTTCATTTCAAATAGAAATCACTTATAAAGAAAGAAGCCTAGTCCTGCTGTTTTTCACTAGAAAAAGTAGCATCGCTTCCAAGATTAAATGAAAGCAGCCCAGTCATGGCACAGAGGTGAACGCTCAGAAGCTTTTTGTCCTCAGGCAAAGATACAAACAGTAACACCTTTGTTTTTTACACTTCCCCTACCAGGCTATAGACCAAGATGCAGAAGAACCCAACAACATTGTGGATTATTCCATCATGCAAGCAGATCCAGCCAATGTGTTTGACATAGATCAAAGCACTGGGGAAATCAAGCTGAAATCCTATATCCGTTCTCTGGACATCATCCACAACATCACAAAAAATAAAGACTGCATATGGTCATTGGTGGTCCAGGCCAAAGACCGAGGCTCCCCGTCCTTCAGTACCACGGCAGTGCTGAAGATTGATATCACAGAAGAGGTAAGCAAATGTTTTAGAAAAATCCTTATGGGAGACGATCCCTGAGAGGCACCAAACCGTAGACATTGCTTGCTCCATTTCTGAGACTTTCTTGCCAGCTCTGTTTTGTAGAGTGTTTCTAGAGCCTTGTGGTGAAGTTGGATTCTACAGCCACAAATGTGAAATATGCTTTGATCAGAAATATTGCAAAGGTAGAAAGGTAGGAGCATAATGTAATTGGGAGATGAGTATTTTGTTAGAGATTGTTAGATATGAATTAAGGTCTATAGACTTCTGAGAGTAAAGGTAAATCCCGACTGCTAAATTTCTGCTTTTTTATCTTCATCCAGGAGAAGAAAAAAAAACTTTTTCCCTTACAAAAACTGAGTGGGAAGTAGCTGGGGTCAGAGTGAAATAAATCAGATAAATCAACCTAAGTGACATAGGAAAAGTGAGAAAAATTTTACAGAAATGCTTTAAAGTACATAGAACTTTGGATGTGAGCTTAATAATTGCAGTATTATTAGCAGATGAAACAAGAAGACTCTTTTAGAGTCTTGCACAACACCTAGAAGGTTGAGATTTTCCTTAGTCCAGCTTTTATGTCAGCTGAAGAACAAGCAGCGATTTATGGTGCGCAGCGCATGCTTGCACGATTCTTATTTATTGTAACTGCCTTGCCATGCCTTTAAGTAGGTACCAGCAGGGAGGAAATGGGTTTTAAAGTAGATGAGAAACACATCATTAGCCTGACAGTCTCTGGACCACACACATACTGGGCAAAGATGCAAATCTCATCCTACAGACAGCAGCTGGCCTTCTCTTTGTTTGGTCACAATGCTCCCACTGCTCTTTTGTTTGTTATAATCTTTCTCTGTTTTCTCCATCCCCTCTTATTCCACTGATACTCCTTATGAGGCACATTCATATGATAGCTTTTGTACACAGTTCAGAGCCTGCTGGACTGCCAGGACACTTGGGTGTGCCCTAGCAGGGCAGTGCCTGGCATGGGGCTGCATGTTGGGGCCAGCCAGCCCTGTGGGCGTGGGCTGGGCTTGCTGCTGCAAGGCTCTGCCATGTGGAGCTGGGGGACTCTGCATGCTGGGTGTCTGGGGTAAGTCTAGAGATTTAGCCATTGCTACAGATACAAAGGAAATGAACTGCTTAACACTGGGATCTCTCATGGAAATGAAGTTTTGATGGGTTTTATACAACAAACAATTGCTGCCCACAGCCAACAGTGGGAGTACTTGCCCTTCCTGCCTTGCTTCCAGGCTTCTCAGAGGCTGCACGTTTCAGGAGTGTGAAAAACGAAGTTCACTCTCCTGTTAGGATTTAAAAGTTTAATAAAGGACAATAAGGGGCAAAGATAATAAAGCAAAAGTCACAGCACTGGGTGCTTTTGGCGCTCAGCCAAGAGCACACCTGTAGCCTAGGAAACACCCTTTTCATACCCCCGGGGTATTACATATTCGTAAACAATTATACATATTCAAAACTCTTTGGAGTAACAATTCCGAATGGAATTTTGTTTTGGTAGTTCCCGGAATCAGCAGATGGTTGCATATTCAAACTCTTTCGAGTAACAATTCAGAATGGAATCTTCTTTCCAGCAGTTCCCGGAATCAGCAGATGGTCCAGGCAAATAGTTCATAAGCATAGCTATTTCTAAGTTTTTTTTGTTAAATGAAAAAGTATTTAAGAAAACCACAACTTCACAACAAAGCTACCTTATATAGCATATTTTACATACAGCATCTATTTGTGACAAAGCCACTGTTACAAAGGCTACTTTAACATCACTTAGTTTAACATTTGCAGAAAGCCGATATTATAGCATCTATTTATCACAGGAGTGTGTGGCACTGGGTGGATGCAGGCACTGTCCTCAGGCGCTGTCCCTGCTGGTGGCTGCCAGCCTTTCCTTCCCTCCCGGGTGAGCTGGAAACCTCTCTGTCAGCATGTGGGGCTGATGGGTGTGAGTGGACGGAGGGTGCCCCACACCTCCTCTGCTGGGGGACAACATGTCCCTGAACCAGCTGATGAAGGGCAACTGGAAGGAAAACAAAAGTAGCTGATACTTTGGGATAAGGAGTTTCCCGAATTTCCTTCTAGTGCTTTAAGCAATAGCAGTACCCGATGAAAGATGGTGTCTTGTATGAAGTCCCCTGGCTGCCTCCTTTTCTTCCCCCCAGGGGTACATATTTGGCACAAAGTGAGGGAGAGCCCTCCTCATAAAGTGTAAAGGGGAAGCAGAGAGGGCTGTGATGACATGGATTTATTTCCTCGCACACACAGTTTTTCCTTCTTCCTCTTCTTGATGCCAAGTCCCAACAGAGAGTCTGAGATAGCAACAGCATCTTCTTTCTTCCAAGAAAGAGTAGGTCTCTTCAGCAGGATCTGGGCTCCTAATCTGATGTCACATCCTCTGTAACCTTTTGTACATCTCCATTACTTCTTTCATTGCTTGCAACAATTTGGGTTGGTTGGGTTGGGTTTTTTATCCCATAGCATCACGTCTTTTTTGCAGAAACAGATTTTAGTTTGCATGTATGTGAGATGCAGTATCAGTGCCCAAAACCCTTGTTCACTCCCTGTGTCCCAGAACAGCACAATCACTGCTAACACTTCGTGAAGAAAACAATCTCTTGGTGTTGGGATATTGCATACACACACCCTCTCTCTTTCTCTGAGGCTGCTACAAATGTGCATTTCATCCCTCTGTGCTCCAGCTGTACAAAGGCTCCTATTTCGCTGTTTGGTGGGCATTTATGTATTACTGATTTTGGATAAGGAGGATATTTTTGAATGCATCCTCTAGAGATTTCCTGCAGTGTTAATCACAGTAAGTAATTAAACAGGCATATTTTCTGATTAACGTTTACCATTGCAATTAGCACAAGTCTGTGCCCTTCGAGATGGATGCCTTGTGGCTAAGTTCAGCAGTATTGCACATCAAAAGGACCTTCTTCTCTTGGAATAATACAGTGCTAAAAAAATCCAAAGGCCTTTTAATATAACTGAGTCTGATTTTATGGAAATTGGTATTGAGGGGCATCTGTTAATATCCTATCCCTTCACAATAAATAAAAAATATCTTTTCACAGAATAAAAAACATATGCTGGAAAAGCCAGTCTTTTTCCATCCATATGTCACTCAGAAATCTATTCCTGCTGCCTGAGATTTTCAGAGAAGGCTGATTCCCACTCCTGACCCTGAAGGTTGGCCTGATGGGGGCATCCCTCTGCCTCTTGATGACTCCACTGAGGTTCTGCAAATGTAGAGGGGGCGTTTATTTACACCTCTTCATGGACTGGGGCTTAAGTCCATATTTAGACAGCATAATCTGTAGTTCTTGATAGCTTTGGCCACTCATTTAGACTTCTAAATATAGCTTGTGAGTCTCAGTTTTAGACTCTCCTAACTGAAATATTTGACAAAAATCTTTGAAGTAACATGGAGATCTTCTCCTCTCTCGTACTAACTGCAACCATGGGAACTGCTGTTGATGGCACTGAACAGCCCTTGCCACATTTGCAGGGCAGTAAGCCTCTTCTTTCCACAGTTCAATAGACTTGAAAAAAATATTGGTTTGATTTGAGAACTCTTGACTCATGCTGGTGTCTGTATTGCAAAGTGATGCAAACACAGCCTTCATATACAGTGATAGCACTGAGCTTTGGGATAAGCACTCCAGGGGCAGCTTGGGTTCTGCCTTGGATCAGGAGTCACTTCTGCAGCAAATCGCCTGATCATCCCCACATACACATGTGGGATGGCCTGTGCCTCACATAGCTCCAAGCACACAAGGTAGACTTCTTTCAGAGGAAAATGTGTTTGGGGAGCACACCTAGTGTGCCTGAGCACTAACAGGCAGTCCCTCCCTGCAACCAGGCTAGAACAAAACCCCAGGAACACTGAATGTGTGGAACCAGCTGGTTCATTTTATGGATCCACTTGCTCAAGTCCATGTAGCCCAAGTTGTCTGTGACACAACCATTGAATCATTTAAGATCGAGTCCAGCTCTTAACCCAGCATTGCCAAGTCCATTACAAAACCATGTCCCTTAAGTGCCACATCTACAAATAATCTGCAATAGCTTGGGCTCTTAATAGGTTTGCCTAGGTAAACCTTAACAGGTTTACTTAGACTCCTAAATATAGCTGGTGAGCCTTAGCTGCTCTTGTGGTTGAACAGCTCAACCACATTCCTGTTGGGTCCAGCTTCTGGATATTTGGCCCATGTGCTCTGCTCACTGCAACCCATGCATTAGGAAAGGCCCTTGAGAAGCTGCCACAACAGAAAAAAAAATAGCAGAGCATTATCTTCTGTGAGCAGTGGTATTTTAACTTCTTTGATGGCTGTTAAGAAAGAGAGTGTTTCTTCCAAGTCCTGGCCCACAGAGATACGACAGCTTTCATCACGTATCTGCTTTTATTTTATGTGTACCAGAAAAACCAGTACTCTTCAAAATGCAGCCTGCCTTTTAGGAAAAAAACAACATCTTCAGCAATTGCAAAGTGCCACTATTTGTTGAGGCAGCTATGTGGCACTGCTGGTAATCAACATATGGACTTGAAGATGTTTTAAATGTGCACTTCCCATAAGTCTCTCTGCAGCCTGGCTAAGATGATGGCATTCCTGGCTTGTATTTCAAGTTATTCCTCCTATTTATCCTGTCAGTGTCATGGCCATGACAAACAGAAACTCTCCAACTGCATGCTTACCAAATGCCTGATGTTTTTATGCAGAGCAGTTGCTGTCCAAGGCTAGTTCCAGGCAAAGCTTTGTATAGTAGAGGTCAAGTAACTAGAAGAGAGGCTGAACCAGCTGTTAATGGGTTTAGTTTTGGTATTAATCATCTCTTCATCATTGGAAGCTCGGAACAGATGCCAGACTTGCTGAGACCAGGGCATTGGACGAAACCAAATGCCAAAACTCTCCAGACAATTTTTATCTGTTCTTACCTCTGCAGCTGTAGCACACAGACAACACGTACTTCTGTCTAATCTCATTTCTTCAAGGTTTTCAAATACCTAGTCAAATACTCTTCAGCCATCAGTGCCTTCCTATAAAATAGATTTTGACAAAACTCATAACAGGTGGACTCACGTCATGTACTACTTAGCAGGGTTTATCTGACACTTAATTCATCTGACTTTCACATGAAGTTAAGTAAGCCAGGGTAGAATTTCTATCATCTGATGGGATTTAAGTACAAAAAAATCCATGTAATGCAGAACAGCAAAGCTGATGTGCATCTAAGATCCACCAGAGTCATGGGCTGCTTTGTTTTTGGTTTCTAGTTCAGGTCCACTCCTAATTAAATACTGGAAGAACTCTCTGCACAGCAAAACTATGAAAATTTGTCCCTACCAGCCCACTGACATGGTCTGTGAGTTTCATTAGCATTTCTTTGCCCCTTTCTTGTTAGCAATGGGATACATTCAGGGTAGGAGAAGAGTGGGCTTGATAATGTATTTGAGATAGGTTGTGAAAACACAGAAATGAAGACAAGGAGGTGTTTATTAGTTAATTTACCAAAGTTTATGGATGTGACATTAATGACAAGAGGTACATTGAAGCACACTCTGGGATACTTTTAGTCATCTTCCTCCAGAGACTGGGGAAGGCAAAGAGATGGGTGTCCTAGTTTAGAGTCATACAGGGAAATCCATCTGATCTGCAAGTCAGAGGTTCAAGTTCAAGCCAGTCACAAGGCTCTCCTTATACGCACTGTCTTTGATACCTATTTTAGCATATGGTGACTACTGCTCCAGAGGTGTCCTTTTCTCCCCATTGACCAAAACCTGGGAGCTTAGACCTCTAACTAAAACACAGATCACCTGTTACTAGACATGCAAAGTTTGGGTGAGGATTCCCCCATGGAGTCAAAGACAGGGGACTGGGGCACGGTGGGCAGCCCTGTCTTTCTGCAGCCACACGTCACTTTATGACCAACCCTCAATAAACAAACCTGCATGTGAATGTGCCATTTCTGAAGGATCTCCTGGCCTTGCATAGCACTACTGTCTGTTCAGATACCACCTGTATTCATGATGAACTTCTCTTGGAAATGTAGTCCAAGGATGGACTACCACGCCCTGAATAAGGGTGATCTATGTGCCATGCCTCTACCCTTTATTGCCCAATCAGCCAGGTGTTTATATGTGCTTCCTAACTTCTTTTACTGTTTCTGGATTCAGTTCAACATCATTGCGACTGCTTCCTCTCCTGTGCCTAGTTCAACACTTAGCTCCCTTTATTTTATAGGCTCTCTATCCTGTACACATTTCAGCCTAGTTCCCCAGCTGTACTTATAATAGATACTGGCCTCTTTCAAATATAACCAAGTGAGGGTTGACCATTTCTCTTATTTTTGATATTTCCAGATCAAGTCCAGGGTAAAATCCTATATTTTAGGCCTCAAGAAGCGTCCATGGACAATATATGGAATATGCATGAGTGGCGTCCTTTCCACCATTTCTGTTACAATGGTGATCTCCACCATCATGTACTGGAAAAGTGTGAAAAGATCCAAGCTCCATCCGCAGGGCAAAATCCGCAAAATTATACGGGGACCTCCAAGACGCACAGTGTGCTAAGCTGGAAAGTGAACTGGCCATTCATTTGTCCTTAATATGCCATATGTAGCTTATGTCATTGCTGATTTCTTTTCTTTCTACAAACAAAGCTGTTTAGCTCCACTTATCTCCCCTACCTCAAAGAGTTTTGTTATGTCTGTAAAAGAGTACTTGAAAACAGAATGCAGCACCTATCTGCTAACTATTCATTTGTACACTGACATTTTATAAACAGAAGTTTTCCCCTAATCCTTTTCAATGCCATGCTCAGTAATTGAGCCAATTATTTTCTTGCTCCATTCTTGCAAGTTAAACACTATGATGACATGCAGGAATCTGTCCTAATTTGGTGGCAATACTTCTGTAAGCTTTTGTGTTCAAGTCATCTACCTCACAATACTATAATGTTGCCCAGTCTCCAGCCCCATCTAAATTCTCCACCCCTGGACTGGCTCTGTGACTCTCATATTTTTTTTTAGAGACAATTTCCATCCATCAGTTCTGCTTGTAACATATTTTGGACAAATGAAATTTCTGGGTCACTGTCTGTCCCTTAGAGTAAGTCACGTGTTTTCTTTGTACTCCTTTACAGACTCTTCACAAAGGGCCTATGGCCGCCTTTTTGATGCAAACTAAAGATAACCCCATGAAAGCCTTAGGAGTGCTAGCTGGTGTCATGGGCATAATGGTGCTGATAACTATCATGATCTCTACTGCCATGTTCTGGCGCAACAAGCGGTCCAACAAAGTCATGCCAGTGAGAAGGATCATAAAAAAGAGACAGATGCCGCCATCCCGGACAGTCAGGATGGAGTGGCTGAAGTTCAAGAGGCCCAGCAACGCTGCAGAGAAGTTTGTCATTGAGGAGGACGTCAAGAGCCTACACAATGAGAACAGCAACAACAACATCCAGGTTGTCCCCGTGCCGCCGGCATCCCCCCTGCCCCCGCCACCCCCTGCCCTGGCTCCCAGGAGTGACACCCCAGCGTGGCGGGTGCCAACTGTGTCTGGCTCCCTCACTCCCAAGCATGTAATCAAGCCACCGAAGAACAAATGTCACGGCAGCACCCACAACGCCCTCGTGTCAGAGCTCAAAATGAGGTTTGAGAAGAGGAACGCAGCTTTCGGGGAGCCCCACATCTAGGTGCTCTCAGCAGCCCCCAGAGACTGCAGACTGTGGCTGGGCATGGATGTTTTTATGTGCTGTCTCTTCCCCGTGTGTGTCAGCACCCCGTGAACCAGAGCAGCTTCGTGCTGTGATAGCCACCCCTCACCTTCTGCAAGTACCACGTGCTACAGAGTCACCCCACCCACAGAGGCGCTGCAGTCCGTGTCCAGTCGCGACTGCATTTCCTTCGGCCGTGTCCCATGGGCCCTCCCTGCAGCTGTGTCTGACCACGGTGCTGAGTGCGTCAGCCGCAGTCTCCCCAGGTGAACAGGGATTCAGGCTGCCCCTGGTTTGGAGGTCTCTACCCAGAGCTTGGGTTTTCAAACAAGATGGGAGATGCTGCTTCTGACCTGGTCTGGCAGGTGGGTTCGAGGTGTCTGAAAATCCATCACTTTAAATCCCAGACCCACTTTTGAAGACATTGGCCTGGCTGTGGCAGCAGCACTGAGTCGAGGTGCAGGTCTCCTACAGCAGTGACACTGTCCTGTCCCCAGAGCACAGTGTGCTTTGCAACAGCTGGCGGAGCGATGTGCTCGTGGCCCGAGTACCTTCATTCCCAAAAGGTAAGCGGGCAGGCTTGGAGAAGTTCTTCATTTTCCTGCAGCTTATGCTGGGTTTTGCCAGAGCACATTGACATGATGCTGCGCTTTGCTTCTGCCCTGGACTTGCCTGCTGAGGAGGGACAGGAGGGGCACCTCAGCCTTCCCTGGACCAGCGGGGGCAAGATTTGAGCACAGAAGTTCAACAGCAGCGTTCACTCTGCACTGCCTCCTCCTGACACTGCGCCCCAAAAAAGCGGGAGCCCAGCAGGAGAAGGACATGAATAAAAACAAGGTAAAACTGAGAGGCAAATGATAAGTGGAACACAGAGACAAGTGCTGGAAAGTTGCATATGTTGGTCAGTGAAGTGTCTGGAAAGATCATGTGGTGTTGTACACTGCTAGCAGAAGGTGACAAGGAATATATTTCATCACTTCTCCTGGCTTGTTTCAGGAACAACGGTGCATGCAAAAGGAGGTTTCCATAAAATACTCTGGTTTTTCTTATCAGTATTTTTGAGTGAATTAAGCAACAGTTAATGGGAGGGGATTGGGAGGGCCGCTGACAGGTTTTTTCCTGTTACATGACAGTAAAAAGGCACCAACAGCAGAGCACTTTTTTTACTGGATCTACCCCACGGATTCCCCCCTCGTGTTTGTTTCTGAGGGGATGTTTTTCAGCTGGGCCTGGCTGTTTGCCATCCCCTGGGGAGAAGGCAGCACGGAACAAGCTGGCTGGGGAGCAGCACCCTCCTTCAGAGCCCCAGCCCTGCAGAGAAGCTGTGCTGTCATGGTACCAGGAACATCAAGATGGGGAGCAAAGCTGACAGGACACACCGTGTTACTTCAAGGGGTTCATGAGACTTCTCCAGCTGTCATTTCAGTTGAACCAGCAGACCTGGCCCTCAGGATCTCCTCTCACTCCCGTAGCTGAAATAATTCCCTTTTTTACACCAGGAGTTCATCAGTTTAGGGGATAGCTGGTTGAATAAGAAATTACCCACTTCCAAGGAAAATCTTGTCTTTTTTAACTTCAGTTCAATCTGCCTAGAAGCCAGAGGGCTCATGGCTCATGTCACCCGTGAGCTGAGCCAGCAGCTCTAGCCAAGAGGTGCAGCAAAGTCCCAGCTGGGGGCCGTGGTAGCAGCACTGCTCCCAGAGCCTCTCCTGACACATCTCTCCTTTTCTCCACTTAGGTTTTCTTGCTTACCCTTCCCCCGGGGCACTGTGGCGTGAGGCCCAGGTTCTCACCTGTCCAATCACCTCGTCCTTGTACCCTGGCCGTAAGTTGGCCGGAGGGAGGGGATGTGCAGCCCCTGATCCCACTCCTGCTGCCCTGTGCGAGCACCTGCCTTCTGCTGGCTGAGTGTCTGCAGGTTCTGCAATGTTCCCCAAAGGTTTATTCCCTGTAGCACTGCCTTCCCAGTGTCGTGTGATTGCCGGTATTCAGTGTTCATTCTCTAATGAGGAAAGCCTATAAAGACCATTCAATTAAGTGAGATTTAACAGGAATTACAAGCTTATAGTCTTAGAGATTATATTTAAGAGGCAATAAAGATGTTTTATTACTATGTTGTGAGACTCTTTCCCAGTTACTCTGTATTTCAACTTCAAGGAGTTTTTTTAATAAATAAATTTTTTAAAAATCTGCAAAAGGTGCTTCTGTGCATGGTGTGCTTCTGCTGGCAACGATGCCTTGTTATTGCATGTTACGTGACCAGACAGGCACAGGCAGCCAGGCAGCTTTTTAGGACTACCAAATGGACCCTTCTGCAGGCTGCGACTCAGGAGAGGGGCTGTGTGGGTTTACAGCACCAGGCTGGAAGGAGAGGAGGTGAGAAGCGGGATACCATTGGCACCGGCCGTGGGCGGGCTCACAGACTCTGGCCCACTGCAGCACGGCCCCGGGGGCAGGAAGGAGCAGGTTCAGTCTGATGCCAGTGTCCAGTGGCTGCGATTTGTTAGGAACTTCCTCCACGCGGTCCTCCAGGGGATGTTTTGTCTTTCCCTGGCTGCTTCCTCACGGCGATTCAGCAGCTCTCTCCAGTCTCTCCAGTGTGCTTTTGTCCCTCCCTACTGACTAGGGTGGAAGAAGGCCGGTCATTACTGACGGTGCTTTGTTTTTTACGCCCCCTCACCCACGGCCCCACACTGGTCTTCGGTGAGCAGCATCAGCTCGTGCTTCACTCTGTATTAACTGTGTCTGTGGGGGGCTTTCCCAGGACAAGGTTTTCCTGCTTGGCCAGCTGCTTCTGCCCCTTCCTCACCACTCTACACCCCCGTGACCTGTGCTGCAGCTGCTGGCCTCCTCCATCCCTGCAGCCAAACCCCAGAGCTCCTTGGAATCCAGGTTTCTTTGCAATTTGTAACTCTAAAAGGCCAGAGATGAAGCAGAGGACCTCTGTGTATTCTAAAAATCTGTCGTGTTTATTGCTTTGACACTAAAAGACTGACAAGACTAGGAAGTCCTGTGAAGTATTAACAGCAAGAGTCACCAGTGACAAAACAGATCTCTGTTCAAAAGCTGGGCAGTATGGTACGGCAGAAGGAGGTGCTGGGGGAGGAATCATAGGTCCTGAGGAGAGATAGCGGGGAAAACACACACCAAAACCCAAAATACAATTAGAAAGCCAAGCTACCACAACATGAAGCTCACAATAGGTTCTATCTCTGCTTACAGCTGGGGTGTCTACTCTAGATTTTTCTTTTAAATCTATAACACATATAACAAGGACTGTGGGTCTATGGGCCACATGCTTTGGTTGTGCTGGAAAGCATGAGGTCAAAAAAAGAAAAATAATAAGTCACATGTCCTCAGACCCCTGAGAATCACAGCACTGAGCTGCTCCACAAGCGGGAGGCAGTCACTTTTACATGTGTCTTTGGGCTTTTTTGCCTCTAGCAAAGAGGCGAGCTTTGGTTTCAAAGGAGCAGGATGGCCAGGCACTTGTCCGCGTTTAGGGAATGTGCCTGGCTTGCATCTTCAGCTCCCAACCCCCTGCTCCACTATGTTCTCTGCCTCTGCCCACTTGTCCCACCAGCCTGCTTCAAGCACTTGCACTTTTCCTGTTTGTGGTACAACCAAAGCTGTGAATCTCGTAGGGCTGCGTAAACCTTAAGGAGGAATAAGAAAAAAAAAAAAGGAAAAGAAGGAAAAAAAAATGCAAAACAAACAAAAAAACCCACCCCCAAAACCAACACCTCTGGTCAAAATAATTTTTTCTCCAAGTAAAATAAAATCTCTCCATCATGTTGACCCAATCCTCCCCACCACTTGTTGTTTGTTGGCTGTGACCACAGCCGTGCCCAGCTCCCCTGTCTGTTCCCTGGAGCTGGCACACAGAGAAGCTGGCACCTGGCACTGGGCAGAGCTGCAGACACACATAAATAGTTAAAGACACACTTGTGTGGGTGAGCGAGGGGACACCTCCGGCCTTTGGCCACAAGCATTAGTATTGGTTCGGGGGCTGTTTTTTTGTCAGTGCTGGTTTTCTTGGTGTCTCAGTGTGCGTTGCTCCACGACAGTGCTGCGGGGCTCCGGAAGCGCAGCTCCACACCTGTGGCCGGACAGCCCGGGCACCTCCACTCCCAGGGCTCCCCAAGCCTGCCGCAAACACCGGCGGTGCGCCCACCGTGCCCCCAGTCCTCGCAGCACCGACCCGCCCTGGCGTGGACAGCACCAGCACCCTCTGCGGCCCGAGGTGCCGTGTGGAAGGTGCCGCAGCGGCCGCGCCCTCAGGGCGGGCAGGGCCGGGCTAGTAGAGGTCGGCGCTGTTCCTGTGGGGCGGCCGCGCCTTGTCGGGCTCCTCGCGGGCCGCAGGCCGTCGTGGGCCGCGGCCGCCGTCGGGGCGGCAGAGCCCGTCCTCNCCTCGGCCGTGCAGGCGTACATGCCGGCCGGCACGGCCAGCACCATGGCGCACACGATGACCACGATGTGGATGAGCTTCTCTCGCTGCTCCATCTGGCTGACGTCGCTGCCCGTGACGAAGACGACGCACTGGCCCTTGCGGGGAGCCTGGTTGCGCACGGCCACGCACACCTCGTACTTGGTGGCGGGCAGCAGGTCGGTCACCGAGTAGGTGTTGACCCCGGGCCCGATGTAGATGGTGTCCTTCTGGGCGGCGTCGTAGCGGCCCACCAGGAGGGTGTACCAGGTCTCCCCCGGCTCCGCCGCCGCCGCCGCGAACCACTCCAGGGTGATGCCGTAGACCGTCTGCTTGGCGATGCGCACTTCCACGTGAGCGCCCGGCTCCCCGGGGGCCATGGGCGCCCAGCCGCGGGGGGTGGTGGACGCCCACGGGGCCACCACGCGGAGGTTGATGGCCACCGAGGTGTTGCCCAGGAAGTTTGCGGCGGTGCAGGTGTAGTTGCCGGCGTCTGCTGGCCGTGCCGCCGGGATCAGCAGCTCCGAGCGCACGGTGTCCTCGCTGATGGCCTCCGTGGTCACTGCGGGCAGAGGTGAGTGGGTCAGCAGGGAGCCACCGTGCCCTTGGGCAGCCCCAAGGCCGGTGTGGGATGGGGCCCTCTCAGGACCCGCCCTGTCCAGGGAGAAAGGAAGAGACCCCACAGAGATGACAAGCAAAGTGTTCGCTGTCTGAAAGGCAAGAAACGCGTTGGGACACCCAAGCACGGGAGACATGGAGTGTGTCCGACCCATGTTCCAGTACAAGCGGCTGGGGAAGCTGCTGTGGGCAGAGGCCGAGCTGCCCATCTGCCCATCAGCATTCTTAGGTCAGGGCAAACCAGGAGAGGCATTGAGCTACATTGTGGGCACATTCCATCCTCTGTTAGGATTAAAAATGTCAGTCTCAAGAAGCTCTGCCCAAAATAGGCGTATAAAGCCAAGACGTGTTGGGCTGGAAGTGAAATGCAGTTTTAAGAACAGAATGAAACCCTGTCATCTACCCAAACAGAGGTGTGTGGCTGTGGTTGAGAAAATTCGTATGTAATTAATCAGCACGCGCTTGTAGAAAGACACACAAGTGCTGCTACAGCGCTGCAACTGAAGCAAATATCAGCCCAGGATTAAGGGCTAATGCTATCCTATTTAGCTAGCTGGCTTATTAGGAACACACAGAACCTGCGTGCCGGCTGCCTGTATGCCTTATTACCTTACCTGATGGAAATAGCAACTTGTCCTATTGAAGGCTCTTAGTAAAAATAAATGTGAGGGAGGAAGAGGTGTCATATTACAACGCCTTTGCTAAAGAATATAAATACGCGAGACTTCAGGTGAACAACGACCTCTGTCTCAGTTGGTAGAACATGAATGGACACACAGGAAACAGGGCTGCACAGTTTTGTGTTTTGTGTAGTATTTCTTGAGGGAATATGAGGGAATAGTATAGGAACATACAAGTCTGTGTGTATGTGTGTGGGCTCATACAAACACACTTACATGCAAATACATACAGAGAGTGTCCATATGTATATGTAGTATATTATATATAGTAAATATACATGCATATTTAGATAATTATATATTTATTAAATATGTACAACTAATACAGGATTAGTAGCTCCTACATCATGTGTCATGAGGAAAGAGCTGCTACTTAAAATCCACAAGTAACATAATTGTGTAAAAATGAGGCCATGCTCCTTTCATCTTTGACTGATATCCTGCATGAAGCAGCTATTCTTATGCTGGTCAGATGTGCTTAGGTGCACAGGATGATTAAGATCATTTGGATTATTGCAACCAGAGTAACTGTGGTACTCTAAAGGGGCTGGATTGCTGTGGTGACTGTGATGGCCTGCAGACCTATGTAAGTAGAATAGCACAGCATAAATTTTTAATTTTTGAAAAAAGAAGAAGAAAAAAAAGCTTTGCTTACCATTAAATGCCCTTAAAAGTTTGAGTGTATAGGTCCACCAGACAGCTGGGGAAGGGCTGGCTTGCACAAAGCAGGTCAGGGTGATGTTTAACCCTGCTGGGACTGTCAGGTTGGTGTCAAGGGCTGAGGTCAGGGGCTTCGTGCAGCTGTTAAGCTCCACTTCATGAAAAAACTTCCCTGTCCTGAATTTCGGGCCTGAGCAAGTTAAATAGGAATTCATCAGAATAATAGGTGGGCCCACAGACTTGATAAACTGGACAAATCCCCGCAGGCGACAGTCGCAAATCCAGGGGTTGTCATGGAGGGCCAGGACGGCATTGGAAATAGCTTCTGGCGGCCCTTCCGTCCTCTGGCTTCTCTGGTAGACGGGCCAGTTGTAGAAGACATCCCTGGATATGATGGTAAGCTGATTTGAGGATAGATCTAAGTAGGTCAGGTTGGGCAGATAGCGGAGTGCGTGTTCGGGAAGGACATCCAGCCGGTTGTGCTTCAGATCCAGGATTTTCAGAGTCGGGGTGTCTTGAAATGCTGTCCATGGCACCGAACTTAATTTGTTCCCTTGCAAGCGCAGCTCCTTCAGAGCTGGCAGATATTCCAGGCTCTTGATGTGCATCACTGTGATGTTGTTAAAATTGAGCCAGAGATACTCCAAGGCACTAACATTCTCAAAAGAACCACGAGGCAATTCTGTTAGGTGAGAATTTTCTATTCTAATTTTCCGGATGTCCTGAGGGATGTTTGCAGGGATCTGCCTCAGCAGTGCAGACATGCAGAGCAAACTCCTGGGGAGGAAACCAGAAAATTTTCCAGGTCACATACCACGTTTGAGGCCAATAAACCAGTTCCCTATGCAGGTCTACAAGCACTTGAATAATTATAAGGTATTGTATATAGGGCATGCATAAGCCATCCATCCATCCTTCCCTGGGGTTTACGCCAATTTTGCCATAAAGATTGCAATTAAGTCATAAAAATGGCTATGTATGTAAATACATATCTCAGGGAAATAAGAGAAATCTCATTCTATGCTCAAGATAGTACAGTTCAAGTATTAGAGGTGGCACTCCATGCATCAGTCTGCTTGGTTTTAGTGCTCACATCATCGGCAAGCTCCTGGTGGGGCTGTCTGAGCCTCTTCACTGGTGCTACAACAGGGGTAACAGCGTTCTTACCTTCCAAAGCTGTCCTGAGAACAAGAACATCCTGTGATGCAAGATGAAACAGATGGGTTTATCTTGTGGAAGGCCAGAAGAAGAAGAAAAATATGACAGACAGGGTCCATATTCTCCTTTAAGAAAGCACTGTGCAGGGGTTTGCACCAAACACACCAACAGCCTCCAAGAAGCAAATCCTATTAGCTGTAATCTTCCTTGACGCAGAAATAAATCCTGCTAGGGACCCAACCCTAAGGAAGACATGTAGTGGGGTTCTCAGTCTGTGTCCAAGTGCTAAAAATCATCCCCGGGACCACTCTTGGCATTTATCCTCCAGCTGAGGGGATTCTGACAGACATATTTATTTGATTGGGAATATGGAGATGGAGCTGAAACCACTTCTTTTGCCAAGCCCTTGCAAGCAATTAACCAGGCCAATTTTTTTTTTTTTTTAATTACAAGGGGTCTATGTTTATCCCCTATATTTTAATGGCGTTTATCAAGGCAGAAAGCCACAGTAAAGGGCAGACTTCACAGCTGTAATTTGCCATCGTGCCCCATTGCACAATCCATCCTCGCCCAAACCCTTCCCGCAGCACTGTGCAGGGTGTGTTCTGCTCGTGGTGAGCACAAAACCTGCTCTCCAAACTAGGATGTTAAGGCATGGAAGCGTAAGTATGGCACCTTTTTCCTCTGAAATGACTCCTCCTCTCCACAGGAGCTCAGTTCTTACACATTGGTAGTGAAAATAGCAACATAGTTGTGGCCAGTCCATGGGTTTCTCTGAGAAGAGTATCTTGGAAGCCAACCTCTTCCATATAAATACAAAATTTCGGTGCTATTCTCTGGCTTCTCTCATAAGACACGTGCCAGCTGCCTTTCAGTCCTCTTGAAAAACTAAGCCGTTCTGAGAAGGGATTTTGGGTAACCAAATTTATTGATCTCTTTTAATCCAAAATAGCAGGTTTCAGCTATGCTTTCCAAGGAGGTTTGCGTTCTCCTGGGGCCCTCTAGTGTGGATGGGCTTCACTACAGCCGGCACGGGAGCACGCCTGGGAAAAGGGCTGCACCTCACTGCCCATGTGTGTGGCGCTGGGTCACAAAACAAGATTAGCCTGAACCTACTTAACCTCCAACCTATGGGACCAGGATAGAAAAATATTTATAGTGTGGCGGCTTAGAGCTATATGTGGCTCTCAGGGTTGTGCTGCTGTCAGCCTACAAAAGACACAGGCTTGATTCCACAGTGTTTAAATTGACAGGAGCTTTTTTTTTCATGGCAGATCAGCAAAATTAACTGGTAGGGAAGCTTCTGTGCACTGGTACAGTGCTCTGTTTGTGTCCCCCATGTACAGGGAGCAGACCACAAGGAGTGGGCCTGTGGGGATGCTGTTGCTGGCAGTGCCTCACATCTAACCACAGGCAAATGGGATTTTTATGGTTTGGGTTTTTTAACTGAAATATTCCTTATTTGTCCATGGTGCAATATTTGATTTTTCAACAGCTGCCCTACATTTAAACGTGTCAGCGAGCCGGGAGTGAAGGGGAAAGGCTGCTGCTGGTCTGTAGCACAGCAGATGCAGCGGCTATAAATCCCCCAGCAGGGGGGTGGTGGCTGCTGAGGAGTTTCGTGGTGAAGCTGCTGCAATTGCAGTGGGGGTGGCACCACTACAGCCCCTGTCACCTGGGGCACTCACTCCTTCTGCACTTTCCAGGTAACCAAAGCAGTAGAAGGAACACCCATCAGCAGGGCTGGCTGGCTAAACTGAGGGTGTTGCAGGAGCAGCAGTGGCAGCTGCCATGGGAGGGTGAGTCCTTCCCCGTCATCCATCAGCCACTGAAGCAGAGGGACTCAGGGACCCCCCACTCCCACCCAGCAAATGCCACAGTCACCAGTGCCTTTGGTCTTCTTCTGTGGTCTGCTGTGAAAATATTCCCTAATAAAACAATTATATTATTTTTTATTATAATAATTTTATATTTTTACAGTTTACATTAATAACATAATATAATTTTACAATAATAAGATAATATAAAATAATAAGATAACAGAAAATAATAAAATAATAGAAAACAAAATAATAAGTAACATAATTCAATATAATATATACCAGTATAAGTATATAATAATACAATAAAGTAAATAATATAAAATAGTTTTTCTATAATAAAATTATATCATTTTACCCATTACAATAGGCAATGACAGTAACAAAGTATTTATGATGTAGTTAGTTAGCAAACTCCTGGGCGTCAGGAGCAAATGCTGGAGTTTGCCCATGCGTGAGCTGCAGGGCCTGGGAGGAGAAAGCTTTCAGCAGAGGCAGAAGAAAATCAGTGCCTTGATGTGTTTGGCTTTAGAGGTGATGGGACACCTCCCTGTGATGGGATAAATGGCTGAAGTCCCCCCAGATCGCTGGCTCGTTCAGTCATGCTGGGCAGGTGGGAGCCACGAGGGATGGAGACACCCATCAGTGCCTGGGATTTGAGGAGATGGGATAGCAAACTGCACACATGGCACCAGGGAGGCTGTGGGTTGGGATCCTTTGGCTGTCCCAATGGCACCAAAGGGACAGCAGAAGGGATTCACCACTTTTAAGGCCCAAAACCTCCTTTGCTTGAAAGAAAAGGGGCCTTCTTTGCCACCTTCACACTCCTCCTCCATGGCCCACAGGGACGGTCTTAAAATACGTGGCAGCTAAGTCACACCTTCAAAAAATCTTTCATGAAAAGTGAAGGGTTATTTATTTACAGGTTTATGTACAGAGTAAAAACTACTGGAGTTTCCCTCCATGTACATCTTCAGGCACAGAACAGGTGCACAATGCCCCATGTCCTTTAAATAATTGATTTGCTTAACATAAAAAATAATAAAAAAGAATTGCAGTTGTTTTCTCACATGAGAATTCCTGCCAGTCCTACCTATCTTCTGTAGAGCTGGAAAATGGCCTTTCAAAGAGTGATGTTAGTCAGTACCATGGGCCAATGCTTCGGCTGTTTTCAGGCTGATATTTATTTGCTGCTTGAGAGGGCATTTATCTAAATATATCCAAACTCCAAGTGTACTCAGAAGGTTCAGTATTAACCTGAGAGTTCAGTGGTGAATTACTTACCAAAGTCAGATGATTTAGGGTAGAGAGAAGGGAGAGGAGGAGGGAGGAGGGGGAAGTAAGGGAAATAAATCCCCCAGTGTTTGCCACAGCCATTATGGTTATGTTCCCTACTGTAGTGGGATTTTGCTGCCTTTTTAATTCAGCCTAGTTTATGCCTGCTTGTAAATTTAATGGTCACTATTGTGACAGCAGATGTCCACTCCGTTCAGCTGCTCTTTAGCATCATGCGGCATCCTGGCTGAAGCCAAAATGCAGAACAAGCTGTCTGAAACTCAAGCTGTCAAAATAAATCTCCACAGAGACGGTGTCTGCTAATGTATGGGAAGTGCAGTTTCAGAGACTGCGCTGATTGCCAAAGCAAATGCCGAGAGATCACCCACTGTGTGCTCCCAGCTACGGCCAGAGTCAAACTCCATCTTGAAATGACATTTCTTCTTGTAAGAAATCAAGTCTGGGCTGATGCTTTTCAGTTAGTCCCTCTGCCACGGCTTTCAGTGTTAGAAATCACTGCTGGGCAGGACATAAGTGTTGAAGGCTGCGGTTGGGTATTTCAGACAGTGCAAGTATCAAAGTGTTTTAAAAATGAGTTGATGCAATATGGTTTAGTGGGCGTGGTGATATCAGTCCAAGCTTGTTAAAAGGGAGTGCAATAGCAGATGTTTGCTTTGGTTCTTACAGCACATCTTGAGAATTGACTTTAACCAGGAAAGAAATTGTTGGCAGGGATAAATATTCTCCTTACCTTGCTGAAACTAGGTGCCTAACAGCCCTGCTGTAACAACAAAACAGAAAATCCAGTGAGGTATTTATCTTTCTATGTCTGATACCACTGAAAGTCTGACCCAGAGCCTTGAAGTCACATCAGCTTCCTTAATGGTTTGAAATTTCACTCACAGTTTAGCAAGTACAGGGTTTCTCCTCTGACCAGCACCAGATGATACAGAGCTTGTACAGGTTTGTACCTATTGCCTACCCTGTATGAACCACCAGTGCAGTAGAGAAAGACTTGTCTTGAACAGCAGCAGCTGAGATGATAAACTGTGATGCCTCATCTATGAGACAGTGAGAGTGGACACAGGCATGAGAAAAGAAGAATCACATTTATTCTAGTTGGGACCACTATTCATTCAAAGTACAAAAAATACCCAGTAGAGTCTGTAAAATTGAACACATCCACAGTGAATGTCCCAGGGTGATCCCTCCATCCTCCCCTCCGCACAGGCAAAGAGTGCCAGTGCTGGCCCGGCTGCTGCCTTTTCCACATCCAACTCAGAGACCGAGGGTCACAGCAGGTGAGAGCTGCTCCTCACCGGGGCTGGGTGCAGCAAATGACCCAGCTCATGTCTCCAGTCAGCTGAAAAGTGAATATTTCTGGTTCCCAGTCAGCTCCTGCAGACCTGACTTACAGGAAAGTCCTTGGGCAGTAGGTGCTCTCTGTTCACCACAAGAAAACTTCAGGACAGCCTTGGTTCTTCAGGAGCTTACCCATCCAGGGCCGTGGCAGGTTGAGTTCTGCACAGCCCAGTGCTCCTGCTGCACATGTGGGCAGGACCCAGGCTTACCTGCAACTCAGCAAATAAAAACTGCTACTGGAAGGACAGTTTTTTCATTACTCTAGTAATCAGGCTGGGACAAACGAACTTTATAAATAAGGAATAGATCTATTATGTACCACATGTTTCATCAGTTAATTTGTTGCATTAAAATACATAATTTTACAAAACTTTATTTGTAAACCTAAAAATCTACACAGTCCAGTGATAGCAGTAGCATGAATTATGGGGGATAATTCAGGGACTGACAAATTCTCCCAATACGAGAGAATTTCCTTACCACTAATGTAAGGAATACAGGGAGTGCTATCAGAAACTATTGTGATGTACCCCTGTTGCTGGTATTTATGTTGAGATGAGATGACTTGCTTTTTCCATCAGGCCAAGTAATCTGACGTAAGTGAAACCCTTCTGTACAAGGAGGACTTGCAAAACACCTGCAGAGCTGCATTCCAACCAGTGAATTTTGTTAACCCACACTGTATATACACATCCAGAATGTGAGTGGAAGTCCTTCCAATAAACTTACACATTTCAGAACAATTCAGCAAGCTTTATCCATTACCATTTCAACTTGGCTGGATCTTTCCCTTTCAACATTTGGCAGAATATATATAATTTTCTTCATGAATAATATTTATTACAAAGAGAAAAATGTTATATACAGTAGTACTACATGAGGACTTCAGTGGAAAATTACACATCTGGGAATTACTTTGTGATAAGCACTAAATCCAAATTCCAGTGAAGCTGCAGAACTGTGATCAGTTCACCCTGACTGTGAAAGTACATTTTGATTAATATTAGGCAGGTTTTTTCAGGGTGCTTGAACTTGTGAAATGTTTGAAACCCAAAAGTCTGCACTGAGCCACTGCCACCACTGAGACCACAATCAGGAATGGCTGATATGTGCATGGCCAGTGGTCAGACACCACGTCACTTTCTGCTGCTCTGCACAGAGCAACAACTTTCCATGACCAAGTCGCAGGTGCCTGGCTGATGGTGTGGGTCTTCACCGTCAGTTTTGCCAGGAGCACAGGCAGCAATGACAGGGCTGGTTTGGGAGATTTTTACAAAACTGTCTAATGTAGGTTTTCCAGTATGGTTAACGAAGCATTACACCACCACACACAATGTGCAGAGTAGGCTATTGTATGATTTATATCTAGCACAGCTGGTGTAAAATATATTCTACTAATTACAATACAGATACAAAATGCCATCTAGGACTGATATTGAAAGACCTTTGCTCTTGTTCAATAATATCTTAAGAGTAGAGTTTAGGGCCAAAATGCAAACAGAAAATGCTCTCTATTATGCATTCTTAGGAGTGGATTGGGTTTTGGCTCTTGATTTCTATCTCCTTTGCACATTTCTCTGAATTCAGAGCATAGAGTTGTGATTATTGGACGTATTAGAAAGGGTTTCTGTACATCTGTATTTAGTGATCTATTAAGCATCAAGCTGCACATTTCATGCAAACATGGGGGTTGTAAAAGGTGAGACTCTCAATCTTCGCCTTCTGAGATATTTTTATCAAAATTACTAAACACTCCCCTGTTTGTCAACCAGAAAAAAAACATTAAAAACAGCGGAGAATAAAATACTTTGCATATTGCAGAGCAGGTCCTAAACAACACCAAGCAGAGCACACTCAGAAATGTTGCTTAATGTCCTCACATATAGTGTGCACACTTCATTTTACAGGAAAAAGAAACAAAAAGAAGTGGTCCAGGAGAATGAGGCCATTATCACAGAAGCTTTTGATTGGATACAAAGCAGCAAACCGCAAGGGGTGTGAGCAACATGTTTCTGTAAAGCTTGGGCACCACCTACCCTCTTGCATCCTCTTCCAGAACACGTCAGAGACAGAAGCATGGACAGGGTGGCCTGCAGTGCTGGAGCAGAGTCACAGATACAGCCACGTGTTTTCCACTGGGCGAGCTGACAGTCAGCCTAGGTCCTGTCAGCAGAAGTATTCATTAGGCTGTCCCTCAATCTTTGCTATGGCTTCCGAGTCCACGCTGGAGCGGGCAGACAGCAGCCTGTTCGACTCGTCGGGGGTGTGCCTGGTCAAGTATTCGCCTTCCACGCCTTTTGCCTTGGCCCCGGGAGACAGGCTTTCAAAGGTGACGTAGGACTCCTGAATTTCCTTGGGTTTTCGCACAAAGCATTTTTTGCAGCGCCGTTTCAGCGCTCCACAGCAGACCACCAGTGTCAGAGGAACAGCAATGACACAGGCCACGCTGATGACAACCACATTGATGAGCTTCTGCGTCCCTCCCGCACTGAAAACTTCATCTGTGGAAAATATGATGCACTGCTCCTTCCTGGGGATCAGCCCTTTCACACAGACGCACACGATGTATTTGGTCTTTGGCAGCAGCCCGTAAATAGTGACCTTGTTCTTCCCTGGCTCCACGTTGATCCGCCGCATGTCCCTCTCTCCAAAGACAGCATAAAGGACACTGAACACCGTGGTGTTCTTTGCCATAGGCGCCTTCCAGGCCAGGGTGATGCTCTGGTCGGCGTCCCCTATCACCCTGACAGACCTCACCATCCGCTCTGGCTCCTGCTGGCCCATGGTGGGGCTCACCAGCAGATTCTGGGGGTTGCTGTCTTGTGCCATGTCCGGGAGGAGAAGCCCGTCTCCGGTGCCCGCTCCAGCCCCCAGGGTGGGCACAGTGGAGGTAGTGATGATGTACCTTGCCACCAGTTCGTCATTGTAGGCAGCTGCCTGCATCCCGCTCGCCTTCCCATTCCACGTGCCTTTGCCATTAGCGTTAGGGTCATCCGTGCTTTCTGAGTCTGTGATGATGAGCGAGATGAACGCCTCTGTTGCCCCCAGGAAATTCTTTGCTTTACAGATGTACTCTCCAGAGTCAAGGTAAGAGACTACAGGCAGGCCCAGGATAGACCAGCTCATCCCATCACTGGAAATCTCTTGGTGAACTGCAAGGCAGGAAAAATATTAAATAAATAGCCAATAATAAATGGAATTAATACCATGTTTGTAAAATATTAAGACTCCACCACCAAGTATCTGCTCAGTAAAGTATATAATAAAGAATCATCATTTCTGCTTGCCACCAAGAACATTACAAAATCAAAGTAAATCTAAGAAAAGGACAGTAACACTATAATTAGATTATGTCAGGATTTAAACTGCTTCAAAATGAATGTGAAACATTTGATGGTATTTCCTCCAAATTGATATACAGCTTGAAAACATAACAGGAAAGTATCTTCCATTAAAAATAAAAGCTTGAAAATTCTTACGTAGGTACAATACTTAAAAGAGTGGAAAGAGCAGGCAGTAACATGATATATTTGAGCATTAGATGCAGACCTTGGAGGCAAAGAAAATACAAACAGTGGAGATTTTATTGCAATAAACACACATGGACTAGCCTAGAATATATGGAAAAATAGTTGGAAGATAATATCCTTTTCTGCTGCTTGATTATTGCAGGTGTTTTTCCTTACACAGGTGTGATCACTTACCACCAAATGATAGGTACACAGCTGAGTGTTGATTTGCTCACATGATTTACTTGGAGGCTAAAACTAGGGGCTTTTTTTGCCTTTTTCTGTTGGTGCAGTGAAAAAAAAAAAAAAGAAGAGTTGGTATCTTGTGGAAGGGTAAAGCACCCTCTTCATTATTAAACCAGCCTCCTTAGGGTGGGCACACACTGTCTCAGCCCTTTCCCACTGAAAGGTAAACCAGGGAGATGCCTGAAAGGCAAAGGTAAGAGGATGCAAACTTCTCCCAAGCTTCTTGGGGTCAGGATCCAGCCTTGGCTACCAGGGCCCCTTCCAGTGGCAGTGAAATACGAGGTAGCAGAAGTTACTTTTTCAGTTTAAATATTTACTGAATGGGTATATTAAAAATATAAAGCCATGGGTCTACCTGTGGCGATTACCTGCACATACAGACTGGGGGCTGTTTCTCACTCCTTTCTGTTCAGAACACCAGCATTTCAAATAGTCACATAACAGCATTGGCACAGAAGCTGCCATTGCTGAGAAATAACCTATCTTTTCTGCCAACTTTTTATTGAAAGGTGCTAGCATCTGATTTAATGGGGCACAAAATACATCATTCTCAGTTATAGATCAAAGTAAACTCAACATAGGCTTTCAGGAAATCATCCCCTGTGGTATGTTTTATGGTGGCTCTCTTTCATGTGTAGGAGGGATGTTTGCAGCATGGGGGATACACATTATCATTATGAGGAGCAGCTCTGCTACATCCTGCACATCGTGTACAACAGAGCAATGACTTGTGCAGATCTCAAAAAAATACGTTTATCCCAAATGGTTCTACTGCTGTGAAAGAAAATTGCTCTCTTCCCTGTTCTGTGCACTGAGGAGCCCTGTAACCCTTTGAAGAGCAGAACCCATACTTAGCAATTTATCTACTGAGATTAGATCCTTTGTGAAAGTCAGGGCAGGACTAGGATACAGGAGTATTCAGGGGAGGATGGAAGCAAGAAGGTTCAGATCCTGACTGAAAACTTGTCGGACAAAAAGTTAAGGACAACTGTCTTCAGTAGAGCAAAGATTTCTTCCCTAAATTCCCCACATGTTAAAGGACCAGCATTGCAATTATAGCTCCAAACATTCTTGTGAATGGAAATGAAAACATGGTAAGTCACAAAACCAGTGTCTGTTTGAAAGCTTCCCCCATGGGAGGGGTTAGCACAGAAGAGGTGCTCAGACCAGGAGGTCAGGGTTTCTTCCACAGAGCTTTTTTCCCAGGAGATCTTGTCAATCTATCAGAAGGGGATGATTCCTTGGGGACATTCCCACTGAAGTGTTGTATACTTCAGCAGTTAAGTGGCTTTTTTGTTTTAATATATCAGTAATGTTGTATGTTTGCAACCTTTTCTTGCTTCTACAGCAGATCCGACTCCCAGTCAAATTCACATCAGACATCTCTCCACCAGAGATCTTTGCTAGTTGATTAGCAATAGAATAGATTAATAAAATAGAGAATAGTTCAGTGGAAAGCCTTTTCAGTGACCGAATAACTAACTGAGAACAGCTTATTGCTACAGCTGGAAATATTTCATTTCTTCAGTTCCAACAGATTTGTAGAAAATCCCTTGACTTGTCTCAGCACCACAACTGCTATGAAACAAAGCGAAACCAACTTCTTACACATGATAATTTACATTTATCTGACAATATTTAGATCAACGTGTAAGTAGTTTTATAGTCTGTAGAAAATCACAATGCAAGAGTGGATTGCACCTGCTACAGGTCTGCCTCACTCATTCCACGTGTGCAGAAAAGCTTGAACCAAACCCACCTGTGCCATTCAGCTGAGCCCCATCAGCTCTCCTCCAGCTGAGCTCAGGGATGGGCACGCCCGTGGTCCCACAGCGCAGCAGCACCGTGCTGCCCAGGATGGTCTTCACCTTGGCTACAGACGTGTGCACAACGGGGCTCTGACACTTCCTCAGCTCCACCTGGCTGAAGAAGACTCCTGCAAGGCTCCGGGGGGTGAAGCATTTCAGCCTGGGCTCAATGAAGGCTATGTTAGGAGACTGGAAATTTAGGAAGTGGACCATTTCATACAGACTGCAGTCACACACCCAAGGATTGTCTTGCAAGCCTGTCAAAAAGAAATCAGGGCACTAAGTCACTGTAACAGCACCTTTTGTTTCTGCCCCTTTGTTTCTATTTTTCAGCAGGACAAAGTGTGATAGGCTCCCAATCTGCTCTGCAAAAACTGCCTGTGCAGGAATATGTGGGGTGGGGGGTGTCCCCCCCCACTGCTGTTGGCTGAGCCTCGTGGATCCCACGGTTGCCAGAATGGAATAAATGTGGCTTGCTGAAGTATCTCAAAATCTGGATCTGAAATCATATTCTTTAAGCTCAAAGCAGGATTATTCGTATCATGAAAACATTGTGATTCATGCATATAAAGAATCAAAACAAGTTGTTATTATAAACACATTTAGTTCCAGGATGAAAAAAAACAAGTACTTACGGGAGAAGGGGTGTGGATTCTTTTGGCATGGGGAGACTATGAAGTCTCTTTCTCAGACGGGCCAGGAAATTCTTCTCACTGGACATTCTTAAAATATTAGCCACATTGTCATGCCACTTTTCACACCTGCAATAGCTGTAGCTGATTTTACTTGCCTGTTATAGTTCTCTTCCAGCCCTGTTATTCTAAGTTATTTTCATTATTTTGGTAATCGTTTGTTTTTCCTGAAATGCTAATTTATACTGGATAAGATGAAAGAAGTGTTTTAAGTACTAAACTGAAGAGTATGCCTGTTACGGTATATAAAAAAAACATAGACCATAAGTATATTAAGGCTATACACACAGAATGAGGTATATTGAAAAACACACTCCTGTTTCAGAGTCTTGGAATGTTTCTCTTCTTTATTCTGCTCTCCCAGTTTGCACCTATTGAATTCCAATTCTGAAAAATTGAGACATTATTAAAAATAGATCTGTGAAGATAGTACTGAAAAAGCAAATTTGGAACTAGAGTAATGCATACCCATGAACAGAAGTTGCTGTAGTCTGATTAAATCTGTGTCGTCCTACTTACAAATATTCACATGCGGCTATGCTGTGGACAGGTTGTGGTCTCTAATGATTTTAGCTAGCAGAACTGGCACTAGGGATATTAATGCCATCTAACCCCAGGCACACATTTGAAGCCTAAGCCAGGAGCATGGCTCCCAGGCCTCCTGCCTGCCACAGGAGTGAGCTCTGCTCCCTCCAAGGGGGCCACACCTCCTCTGTTCCATGCACCGCCCAAGGATGTGCCTTGGGGCTGGCACCTGCCTGAAAGTGAAGAGTACTAATATTCCCTCAAACTGTTTTAAAGATGCTGAAAAATTTCTTCTGAGTGCATTCCATATCTTCTTCCCTGGGCTTAGAAGAGGATCTGAAAATGACGAGTCTTGGCAGGAGGTCAATTCTTATAAATTAATATGTTAAAGTGAAGGGGACTAAGTAAATAATGAACGTTCAGCTTGGCTTTGTTGTTTTATGGCATTTTTGCTAGCAGCTCACTTCTAGTTCATGCACTAGATAACAAATGATCCCAGATTCCTTGGCAGGTGCCCCAGCTCCAGCTGAAGCTGCAGCACCCACAAAGCCCCAGTGAGCCCTTTGCTGCCCTGCACAGCACAGTTCCATGGGCTCACATGGGCAGTTCTCACGTGGAAGAGCTTGCACCCTCGGCACAGACTATTAGCCAGCAACTTAGCAGAGGAATTACTTCTTCTTGAAGGAGTCTGCAAGCAGGGGCTCTGCAGAGGAGTTACAGTGATGCATTGCAGACAAAGGAATGGATTGGGCTGTTTTTATTATTCATGATTTTTTATGCCTCCATGAGAAACAGTCATGAGCAGAGTGAAACAGAAACATGCAGCTGTGTTTTCCCAACCTGCTCCTGTGAGGGACATGCATTTTATCTACCTGGTTCCTATGGGTGTCCACAGGATAGGACCTAGAAGCTGTTGTGTCTATACATTACTGAGTTAATTTTAGCATTAAACTCATATGCCTACATTAATTTTGTAGGATCCTGGCACAATCAACCTGTGCACAGCTGGATACTACTCAGTTTGGCCACGTGCATCAAGGCATGATCTGCTCTTCTTGATAAAACAGTCTCCTAATCTATATTGGATGGAATAACATTTTTACATGTAACTTGACTCTAAAAATAAAAAGGGAAAAGTAAGATCTAGGCAGTCTTGCCACGAATGAAATGGGCAATCCCAAACTGCCAGTTTTGGCTTAAAGAACTTGTTACTGCATCTGGCAAAACAGGATAATGAAACACCTGCTCCTTCCTCTCCTGATGCTAGTGAAACCTTCAGCAACATCTGCTAAGGACACTAAAAGCTTTGTAGGTGGCATTTTGTATCTTTTTAAAGTCTTGTATCTCTTTCCACTGCAACCCCATTTTAAAAACTTTACCTCCCTAAATTTATCAAGGGAACAAAGAGCAGCAGGTGCTTGCCAGAGTGAGAGGAAACTTGCAGTGCCTCCGCTGAGATTATCAGCAGGTGCCTGAACTCACAGCCTTGGCTGCAGAGGCCGTACATGCAGATGCCCACACCTCAGTGACCAAACACAGTCAGGGGGGCTGGGTCAGCACATGGCAAGTGAAGACAGCAGATGGCAACAACTCTGAGCCATCATCAGCCTGCCATGGATTTGAACAGTGAACAATGGCTAAAAGACCATGTAGTAATCCCCTGAACTAGGAAATGTGCTCAAAACCTCACCTGGGCATCCCACAGCTGAGAGTCAGCTGTGAAATACCCTGACACAAAAATGGGTAATTGCCCCAAAGCCATACCTCTGAGGAGCCTACAACTGCCACAAAAAAAGGGTATTCTTGGAGCTTTATAGCTGCCCTTCAAGGCAGCACTGTCTTGGTGGGTTTGGGTAGACTAGGGTTTAATTCTGCATGAACAGTTAAACAAGGCTCTGGGAAGAGACTGGCAGCTCTGACCCAGATTTTATGCTCAGTCATGGCATTATTCCTCTTTATTTTGGGCATAATAAATTATCCATCCTTTCATTTAGTTCTGCTTAAAATGGGTCAATTCCATACACAATGTTATTAGGAAAGAGCACACAAATGATGAAGAGCTGTAAACATATTTGTATTTCTATCCAAAATGGCAGTGGCAATAATTAAAAAAGCCTTGAGCAAGAGTCACCCGTTTTGTGCTACAAAGATTCAAGCAAGTGATCAAATTTATGGCATAATAAGCTGGGTGTGATGAGCCTGAGGTGCGTTTGTTAATATGCAAATGAATTTACACACGTTATTTGGGGTATTAAATTGTATACATATAACAGCAGTGTACTTGCTGTGGTAACCACAGTGGGGGAAAATGCTGCAATGAGGAACTCTTGACATTTGTGCCCCCTGAAAATAGGCAGGCACTTCACTTACCTAGGATGATCTTGGAATTATCATTGGGGAAGTAGGGAACAGCCTGGAGGTTGGCCCAGGTGGCAATGAGAGCCTGAGGAAGAGTCATCAGCTTGTTGCTAGACAGATCCAGGTATGTGATATTCTTGACATAACGAGCAGCATCTGGAGGGATTGAGGTGAGTTCGTTGTTGTGTAAATCCAGAAGCCTCAGCTGTGGCATGCCAGCCAGGCTTTCCCAGGGGAATGATATTAAGTTGTTCCCATCCAGCCTCAGCTCCTGCAGACGACGAAGGCCCTTGAAGGGGATCCCGCTGAGGCTGGCCAGGGAGTTGTAGGGCATCCAGAGGTACTCCAGGTTGTGAAGCAGGTGGAAAGCCTCTCCTGGCACCCTGCGGATGGCTGTCTTTTCTATCCGAAGCTTGGTTGTATCAGCGGGGATGTTCACAGGAGGGAGGGTCATCTCTGGGTCATTACACAGCACTGTCCTGGTGGGGAAAGACACGGACAAGCAAAGATGTGACTTCCTTTTATTTTGAAAAGGTTTTGAAACCTTATTTTAATGCAAGATTTTGATCTGCCTTTCTTTTTTCCCAAGATTTATTGTCATTTCTTTCTTGCTGCTGAACATCATCACCATAAATACATCAACTTGCAGTAATTCTGTACCTTCTGACTGCAGAGATCACAGTGTTTTGCCTCTCCTGGAGTGGTGTGGGTCTGAATCTGATGCTCCTGTTGGTTTTTGCTTTCAAATTTTTTAGCGTACTTATGATAGACAGCAGTGACAACAATTACGCACAACAGGGGATTCTAGTGCAAGTTAAAACAAAGGGATCCATAAATTGAACTATAAAAGCCATACAAAAAGAAGCCTCATTGATAGGTGGGAGAGCAAGAAGTTATACAGATTAAATATGACACAGGAACTCTGGTTTGGGAAATGAGGATAAGAAAGCCAGCTAACAACTCATTGGAAATGCTCTGGAGAAAGCTCTGCTTTAGTATGGAAGGTGTGTAGAGATGGTAGCAGTCACTGCACTGCAGGCATGCATAGTCATGAGAGTGAAAAGCATGGAAAATTAACTCTTTGGAAAATGCTATACTGAAAGCAAGGCAGATTTATGTGTTTTAATCATTTCTCCCTATTTCTAATCTCTAGAGGTCAAAGCAGGAAAAGCCTATGCTGCATTTTTGCAGCCTTCATACAAGAAATTGTGACTTGGGATTGTAGAGAGCCATGAGAAATGAAGTGAGACAAAACAGATCTCTCGGACTGAATTTTAATTTGCCTATCAGCAAGTGGGGGAAGGCAAATTTTTAACAAAATACCAAGCCACCTGCAAAAGGTATCAGGTTAGATAGGCGTGTTCTGCTCCATGTGCTGAACAAGACACCACAAGAAATGTAATGTGATCAGTCAAGTAATGTTTTCTTATCACACTGCCTCTATAAACAGAATATTAAGAAGCTGTCAAAACCAGATTGGTTTTGGCTGAAAGCAATTATTCCTCCACTATCAACAAAAACATATAACATTGCTTAAGTGCTCAGGCAGACTTCCCAGATTTAAATGCTATTTGAGCCTACAGTTAAATTGTTAATTTATAATCAAAACACAGTACATTACTCTCACCGAACACTTTTATTGTGGCAGTAAATCCTGCCCACCCTCTGCTGAAAGTTGAGATTTTGAGGAAGATAAAAATCTATCAAATAAGAAAAATCCAGAAATCCTCTTTCAACAAAATTGTTTTTTTGTAGTCATGTCACAAAATGTTTACTAACAGAAACACCATGGCAGTAAAGCAGAATGCTTCTCATAGCGTCCCTAACCTCTGTCAGTGAGCACTAAACATTTAATCTATGCGATAATCTCCTTCTAGTGAGAAATATGAATCATAATGCAGGAAAAAAATGTGGCATTATGCTCCTTAAGGGACTAATGGATATTTGCTTTATTACGTATCTTACTGAAATGCACAACAGCTTTTTCCAGTCACTGAGAGGAAATTCCCCTGGGAACTGTGACATTTATGGAGCAATAATTGGCTCTCATGCTGTTGCACTGCCTTTTAACAATTCCAGGCTACTTGTGTCTCTAGCATGCTGCTTCTTACTGGGAAAGTTTCTAGTATTAAATCTATAGGACCATAAAAGAGATAAGAAAGTAGAGCTATTTCATGGGGTTCCAAAATATTTCATTTCAGTAATGAAAAAACATTTCAGTCTAGAAAAGTTTATTACAAAAGATTTTGCAAACACTGTATCTCTGTCACGGAACCTCCTCTGCTGTGAACCACAGCCTTATGAAAATATGGCCTCTATTTTCTTTTAAGTCAGATACTTTGTGATTACCCTTCAGAAGGACTCTTTTATAACAGTCCTCCAGAGGAATATATGTACAATGGTTTTGCATTCAAAGATGGATGTCCTTCTGGTCTTGTCTTCTCTTGTAATGGAAAGTTTCCAGTCTGAGAATTAACTTTTTTTTTTTTTTTNTTCACTTCTTGTAATTTCTTTTTTTTTTTTTTTTTTTTTTGTTACTGTCTGTCTTTTTAGTTTGCTCTTGTCTAAAGTCCGTTGCTATGCCTAAAATCTCCAGCTGAAGGGTTTTTTAAGTAAATTGCTGGGTTTGGTACCACAATGTGAATCAAATCTAGTCACACTTTAGCAACAAACCAGCAGAGCAGAATAAATAAAACTCTTTAGAGCCAGAATTTTCAGCATAAAGGTTAAAAAAAAAAAAAAATTGTTTAAATTTTATTCTCTTTTTGCCGTTACATCAGCAATAATTATGTCACTTCTGTTCTCACAGAGATGGCCGAACACTTTCTCTGAAATCAGCTTACTGTGTTTTCAGAAGCTAATCCTCTGCAAATATAGCTAGAGCGCAGAGCAACTGGAAAAATAATGGCCACAAAGCCCAGACACAATATTTTCTCCTGCGAGCATCCTTCCAGCGGAGCAGAAACACCCCCCGACCCCGCTGCGGGAGCGGCGGCCCCGCGGCGCGCCCGGCGTACCTGGCTTTGGTGGCCTCGCCGAGGCTGTGGAAGGAGCAGCTGCACTGCGAGGGGCAGGAGCCGCCCGCCCGGGGCAGCGCCGCGCAGCACAGCAGAGCCACCGCGATCCACATGGCGACCCGGGCATGGAGCACACCTGGCTCTAGGCAGCGCGGAGGGCTTCGCCTATTGTTTTATCCGTCGGCCGCTCACATCTTGTTAACTCCCTTTGTTTTCAGCCACACTGTGATCTTCCAGCCCGCGCTGAGTCCATCAGATAAAACGGGATAGACAGGGATTAAGGATGGGGACTTGAGTTATTTTCATGAAGGTGCTTATTGCTTCCTGGAACCGTACTAACAGCGTTTCTTCCTTCAGCAGCCCCTTCAAACACCCTCCTCAGGCAGTCTGTGGCTCTCGTGCAAGAAAAGAACAAATGTCTTTTGGGGAGACCTACATCAAAGGCAAGATAACTGTTATCTGACCAGGAATTAGCAATAATTTACTTCCTCGCAGAGGTATTGGGAAGATTTAAAACAGTTATTTGTGCTAATGGAATGTAAGCCTTCTGTCTAAGAATGCTAAAATATATATAGTGGTGCTATTAAAAGGCTTTATTTTCTTTTTAAAACTCGTAGTTTGATAAAGCAATTATTGAACTGTTGGCAACAAGCCTGATAATTGATAAACAGTTAATAACCCAGTAAATATGTACATATTTCAATTTATGCCAGGGCTAGCACACACCTGCAGGAGTGACCACTGTGCTCTGACTCGCTGACACAGCAAAGCTCAGCTAAAGGACCCTTTTGGGGAGTGCCACCTGATGCAGGGCTGTGTGGCAGCTTCAAGAATGCTAAGAAAAGCTCAGCTCTGTCTTAAGGTCAGCCGAAGACTCCCCTCTCTCTTCCAGCATTCCTCCCTGTTGTGGACCTGTTGATTCTGCTTTTCCTTTTGAAATACATAACCAGAAGTTGCCACTCAGAAGTGCAGCAGTAACACAACTATCTACATACAAACTACCTGAAGGTTAATGACTATGCTACATCAATGCTGTTCTAGCAAAGATTGCTTGCCGGGATTTCTGAGCTCTTCTCATGCACAGTTCATCCTGTGTTCACAATGAAATTACACTGGCAATTTTTCAATGATTCTGGGTAACGAACTTTCAAAGTTTCAAGGTAATCTAGATGTGGTTTTGGGGCTAACTATTAAACAGACATTTTATGGTGCCATAGTTTCACATAAGCTTGTTTCACATGAGCTTGTTTCACAAGTTACTCTGATAATTAATTAAGGCTTGCAGAAATCATTTATTGAGAGGATGACCCAAAGGATTACTTTTTCCCGTCCTATTTCCACATTCTACATTTACTGTTGTTCAAAGAGAAATTCAAGTATCTCATTATTTATTTCTGAAGAGATGGGAACATAATGCAGTGCTGCTCATTAAATAGCCATAGTTGTTCTCTCATTGACTTCCATTAGGTCCCATTTCTAGCTTTAACGATTTCTCAGTTGCCTTAATGATCTCCAAGCTAAGACCAAGCTTATTGGTTTTTTTAGTGAACTCATTGGTCAACTCGCCTTGCTGCCCAGACTCTGCCTCAGCTCAATACTCACAACATTGACTGAAACATGTGAAGTTAAATTCTACTTGAGAAGGCAATGCAACATAATTAACCTCTTGTATCTATATTTTTTTCAATGCATCCAATTAAAGTAGTTTTCCTCCATTGGAGCTCTCTGATAATAAACTTGTAGAAAGCAGAACTGTGTTGTAAGGTTTGCTTTCATGAACCTCAATTTTGCCTCACTAATGAAACATCTAAGTTACAACTAAATGTCAGGAGCAGTAGAAGTAAACTTAATTTGTAAAAATCAACAGCAATCAATAAAGCATGCCTTAGCAGTAGCTAATGCTCTGCACTTTGTCAAGAAAGCTGCTATTTACTTAACATGACAGAGCTGCTTCTGAACGAGAAAGAGAAAGACCTGGAGGTAGGCTGAGAGATTAATAAAACCAGATAAATAAAAGAGGTAACATTAACAGGTTTCACAGCTTGGAGTGTACTCACAAGTATGTCTCTGAAAGGAGGAGAAGGGAGGGAAAAGGACCAGTCAACTAATAACCCAGTTATGTTTTATCAGCACTTAGGTGTTGGAGTTTTCCCTCCCCGTTGATTGTATTATCCCGTAATCTGTCATCAATACATCACCACCACATGATTCAAATGATGGGTTAAGTGTCAAGCCACAGATACACCCATATTAAGCTTGATCTGAGCAGTCAAGAGACTGGGACTGCCTTCATGCTGAGGAAACTCGACAAGAGGTTCATCAGGCGGTGTGGAAACCAGCTCAGGTAGGCTTTGGCCATAAGGAACTGGAGGAGAAAGAAGTGGAGGAGAAAGGCCTTGGTGCAGAGGGAGCAGATGTATTCCGCTGGTTCACAGGCTTTGTAGATCATAGAATCACACAATTTGGTTTGGAAGGGACCTTAAAGATTGCCTAGTTCCAAACTTGCTGTAGTGGGCAGGGACAGCTTCCACTAGAACCGGTTGCTCAAAGTCCCATCCAACCTGGCCTTGGACACTTCCAGGGATGGGGCATCCACACCTTCTGTGGCTGTTCTGTTCCAGTGCTTCACTGCTTCAGAAACAGTAAAGAATTTCTTCCTAATATATAATCTAAACCTGTCCTCTGCTGGTTTAAAGTGGTTCCCTCTTGTCCTGTCACTACATGCCCTTGTGTGAAAAGTCTCTCCAGCTTTCTTGTAGGCTCCCTTTAGGTACTGGAAGGCTGCTCCAAGGCCTCCCAGAACCTTCTGTTCTCCAGGCTGAACAACACCAATTTTCTCAGCTTGTCTTCATAGGAGAGGTGCTCCAGCCTCTGATCATCTTTATGACCCTCCTCTGGACTTACTCCAGCAGGTCTAGGTCCTTCTTTTGTTGGGAGTCCCTGAACTGGATGCCGTACTCAAGGTGAAGTCTCAGAATGGAGCAAGCAGAAGAGAACAGAGAGAATTAGTGAAAAAAAAAAGGCAATGAAATGAGATCCTTAAAACTGTAAGGGTAGATGTTTGTGCCAGTACCTGCACTTCAAGGACTGCATGAGGCAGCATTGATGAGTGGGCTGCAAGAAGATGCTTCTTCTGCTTATATCCATGCTTCCTCCTTAATTCAGGGAGATGGAAGAAATAAAACTGGAAGCAAAATCTGGTTACTGTGTTCAAGAGACTATAAATTCAATTCTACACAAAATTCTGGTTTGTCCTGAAGCATTGTTTGCAGTACAATAGCTTTCTAGATTTTCATGGTATTTTTAAGGCGTAAGTGTATTACCTCCTCCCAACTATTGAACAGTTACTCACTCATTATGCTATTTAATGTAAAATGAGCACTCACTAGATAATTTCTTTGTAAGTGCAGGTGATATTTATTTGAGACTTTAAAATTAATACTACCTTTTGCAGTGCAGAGTAAAAGCATTTGTTTTCATGACAGACAATTCCATTCCATAATGAAACTAGTGGGAGTTAGGCTCTTCACTTACAATTCTGCACTCCAAATCATAAAAATTGTGCTCCTTGCTGTTTACTTAGGAAGGGAAGTAAACAGTTTCTTCTCTGCACCAAACTAAAAATATCAGTTGTAGGAAAAAACATACAAAGAAGCATTCAGCAAGTGTCATTCATCTGAAGTGTAAGAATTTCTTTTGCATTCGCTGAGAAGAACCAGATCTCCCGTTTATGTTTTTGGTGTAAGTAAATGCAAAGCAAATGGGGTCAAAGTCTACTGTCAGCAAAGTTCAGCACATGGCAATCATTCTTATCTTTCTTAGGTGGGGTTATAATTCAGAGAAACATTTTTGCTTTGTGTTTAATAAGATTAAGTTAATTCTTTGACATATTATTTTCCATTTTTTTCCCTATATAGATATTTTGAAGCCAGAAAAGTTTTATCAGAAAATTCTCCTCACAAGCTCTAAAGCAAAATCTGAGTGACACACACACCATGCTCCACTAAGTCACTCATTTTTAATATGGCAATCGGACAGAATTTATTTTTACTTCCTTTCTCCATATACTTAGAAAAATATGGCATAAAGCAAATCAAACAGCATATATTAGCATAAATGAAAGCCATAAAATACCTTATTATCATGATTTCGTATGAAAGATTTTATTAGCAGGCAACACAGGCCAGACAGTAAATCATTTTCATTAGGTAAATGCATCTCCAAGAAGCTTCTGGCAGGGCACATGTTGCAAAGTGGAAAAACCTTCCCACTGATGCAAGTCGAGAGCATGTTAATGCATTACATCATTCTAAATTGGATCTTGCACTTAATGCTGCTGAAGGCAGCTCCTCCAGACCTATAGGACCAAAGTCATTAACAGACCTCTGGACACGCTGCAGAAATAAAACAAACCCACACAGCTTTTGGCGTGGAACATTACAAGTCTGTCAGTGGTAATTCTTTAGTGCATATTTACCTGGGTTGTTAGAGCCAGTGCAGAACAGCAGACGTGAGGGCAGAGCTCTGGCCCACGGGGCAGATGAACTCACACACCTCCCTTGCCAATGCCACGCTTGACCCATTTCTGTCCACGCTGCAGCAGCCGCCCCACAAGGCCCCACTGTGGCAGCAGTGCCCAGTGAGGCAAAGCCTGGCAGAGGATGGAGGGGTGTAATCCAACCCACCTGGCGTCTCCCTGTCTGCTCCCTCTGGGCTGAGGCACTGAGAGAGGCCTTGTCACGACTGACACAAACGGGAACTGCTGGGCGTCCATGACACTGCTGCAGAACCTCCAGGTCCCATGGCACAAGGAGCCCCTCAGCAACCAGTAAGGTAAGTTGGACACTAACCCTTGCCTCACTTTAGGGGAGCAGTGGGCCAGCCACCATGGCCATAGCTCTTCTACTCTTCTTCTACAAAGGCCCCACAGCGACAGGCAAATTCCACCAGGATTGGACATTCAGGACCTCAGAGCAAAATTCTCTGGGACAAGCTCTTTGTGAACTCCTCTACAGAGGGAAAGCAGCAGAAGAACTGATGATCAAGGAGTTACCAAAACATACACCTAGAACAGCATACATGTCTGTCCCGCAGCATCATTGTCACTGTAAAAAAAGTACTATTCTTCTCTGGGATGCCTCAGCCAAATACAAGTCCACAACAGTCCAATTTACTGACTGGACATACCATGGTCACATCTGATGTATTTTAAATCAGTGAAGCTTTCTTAGGTTTATATTCCTGGCCACATACCTCTATTGTACTTTCATTGCCTAAAATCCAGTACAACAGTTCCCTCAGTTCAACAAAATCAGCTAACTTTGGGCATGGCATCCTTAGCATGACACAGGTAGTCCTGCAGTAGTATTGCTGACTGCAACCACCTTTTCTGATTTGGACCTTAATAGTATTAGTCTAAGCCCTGTGGAGTCACCTCTGCTTAGGAAACAGTGGCTGTTTTATTTTGCTTCTTCAGGCATGCAAGAAGAACTTCCAGCATTGTTTCTCTGGCTCCTGAGTGCAGATGGAGCGCAGTGTTTGACACAGCAACCCTCTGCACTCCTGGCAGTCTGACAATCACCGGCTTTCCTACTCTGACTTACCTGAATATGGCCACGAGATTTTGTAGGCTGAGTACATACCTTTGTGGCAGTTCTAGTAAACTTCTTGGAAGCTGCAAGTCTTACAGGGACCAAGAAAATTTTTGGGGGAAAAAAAAAATCCAACATAAAAAAGGAGAAAATGTACAAAGAACGAGAAAAGGAAAACTTTTACTTTGTGTATTTTTATTTTCTTAAGGTTATTCTTCTCTGCCCATTCCATCCTGTAGCAGTAAACAAAGCGTAGCTTAGACTAGACAATTAACACACTTGGGTTTTATATGAGAAAAAATGTAGATGTGATTAAGCCCTCTAAAAGTAAACACAGATCTTACACTGAACTTGAGGAACGCTATGCAGAATTCAGGCTTAAGTAATGTTTGTGAGGGAAATATCAGCAGGAAGTTTGGGGAAATCCTGGCACCCAGACACTGGTAGAAAACTGCTAAGACAAACAAGATATACAAACCACAGTGACAGGGAAAAAGATGTGCTTATGTCATATGTGCTCTAGAAGTTCATTTACATACATGGTCAGAAGCATGGAGTCATTGAGGAATGGCTCAGAGAGAATCATGTTGCTTGAAAATCAAGTTGCTTTTTAAAGCACTAATAAACAGCAGAGCTGGTGTGCAAATCCTCTCTTAATACAAAGAAACATACAACCCCTCTTGAAAGCAGAGGGTTTCTTGATAACTGGGTACTGGTCTTTGAACTGTAATCCCTGGAGGAATTATTCTTCTGCAGTGGGAAGGTCTCAGCCCCAAGGGGGAAATACACCAACAGTGTTAGGTATATCCTGCATTCTGAAGGACTGCCTTCTCCAAAGTCCTGAAATACATCACTATTCAGCAGAGAGAGATAGCATATTTCATTATACTGTGAATATGTATAGGACCCTAAAACTAGGAGGCTAACTGAAAGCAAAACACATTTATAGGTGTCTAAAATACATTTTGAGGGACAGGTAACAGATCAGGGCAACAATTATACATACTTGATAACAATCATGATTGGTACATCCAGCAAAGACTAAGAAGTCTAGGATGCAATAAATGTTCTAGTAACTTTATTAATTTTCTAGCTTGGGTGGATATACATATATTTATCAAATATGTATTCCATTTACAGTGAATTGAGCTACCTGTCTCTAGAGAGGTAACTCAAACAGTAGAGGCAATGCTTCTCAGCTCTACAGCAACTTCTGACTCTCTAAAGACTGAGGTGCAGCAGCGGGCAGGAAAGCCAGTCCCAGTGCTGCCTGGTCCCAGGCGTTGCATCCTCATGGAGCCAATCACAGGGCTAATGTGTGACATTTGGGGAGCAGGTAATGGATCTGTGTCCTTTTTTGAAGAGCCTTTCACACAGCATTGCTCTGCCTCTGAAGTTGCCCCTCCTGGCTTTCTTACTTCCCACTGAGTTCACAGCTCCTTTATTTTTGCTCAGCATGGCCAAGGAGCTTTCCTGGATATTATCCCTGACCTTGATGCTCTGTACTTGCAAGTGAGCCCTTTCCTCTACCTTCCTCTGCACAGACAGCACCTCCCACCCCTGGTCCCCATCTTGCTCTGGGTCCCTCGCACCCTCCCCACCACACCTGAGGCTGCCACCCTTGCTCCCCAAAAGCAGAGTCACTGGCTCCTGCCTGCCCCCAGCTTCCTTGGCCCTGCCCAGGCCTTCACCACATCTTCTCCAACAGCTCTGAGGCAACTGCAGAGAAAATCAGATTGAGCAGAGTGTTACATTGCCAGAGTGTTGAGGAGAGGGGTTATTATGTGGCTGCAGGCATTTCCAAAGGGCTGATGCCTGTCCACACACTGGTGTGATGATTTTTTCCCTGCATCATCCCTCCTATGGCCAACACCAGGCGCCTATTTACAATCTGGGTCATAGACCCTATCACTCCTACCAAACAGAAACAAATTTACACAACTGCAACTAGAAGGTCTCCAGACAATACACTTTCTGTTTCCTTTCCTTGGCAAGAAGCCTTTCCCATGAGGACCAAGATTACCACTCATTTCTGTGACACCAAACTGCAGTTCTGGGTGGCTGCATTCCCAGCCTGCTTCTGCTGAAATGCTGCAGTTTTTCATTTAAAGGCGTATTTCAACATAAAAAGTCAAATTTGGCTAAACCTGAATCAGAAGAAAGGATTAGGAAGGCAGAGGAATAATAATACATCAATTTAGCGAAGTTCTTGCTGTGAATATAAATACTGTGTCAGTAATCTGCATTGATCGCTTGAAGAAAATTCAGAGTGCATGAGCACTCTGTTATCTTTGCACTGCACCTTTTCGTGTTGTGCTTGTACCAATGCATATTTTACAAAGATTAATATGCTCTCACCAAATCCATACAATTCTGTGAAATCCACAGGGACATCTGGTAAGAACCTATCATATCTTTTTTTTGTGTATTCCTTGCAAACAGATTAGTAACCAGTGAAATATTCTTAAGTGCGAGGGTAAAAGGAAATGGATGTGTTATTGATGCAGAAAGGAGATCAGTGGAATTCAAATTATGAAGTTACAAGATAACATCAGGTTGAGCAAAAGACCTTTCCCCCTGAATTTGGAAAGAGCAAGTAGCTATTGAAAGAGTGCATAAAGTAGAAAGGGATCACTAAAAACTTCATCACTAAGGAGTTAATGAATATCTTTGGCAAACCTGTTATCATTTGCATGTTTTCCCTGACTTCACAGGAATACACGATGTGAGGTTATGTCTTACATAAAAAGGACAGAAAGGAAATTAATGCAGCTTTGTTTTACCAACTGGAAAAAGAACTATCATTAGAAGATTCTGTCAGAGTCAATAATTTATTCCTTATATGCACCTCCTCTTTGCTTGAAGAAAACCATTTATAACCTGAACTTATAACTGAAGTTATAGCTTATATCGTTCCACACTATCTACACGTACCATTAGAAAGTTAGCCTAACACAGCATCAGCAAAGGCATTTAGAGACCGATGCATAAAGTTTCTGTTGACATGAATTTCACTTGAGTCAGATGCTGAACCGCCACTGGAAAGTTTGCCTATGACTGACTTGTGTAATTAGACTCTGCACTGATACATTAAACGAGATTTAGACATGAAAATTGTTAAGATACTTGAAGAAAAGCAGTCAACAAGTTAATAATAATCATTTTAATAAATGTCTGTTAAATCCAAGATGGGTGGGGGGTAGTAGCCTACTTTCACAGAAGAAATAGTTTTGGAATGAGCAAAGTCTGCCCCACTTTAGCACATGCCACAAAAACTACCAGCAGTGTAACACATTTGGGAGATTTGCTTGGGAGTGAAGTACAGTGGCAGGCAACCAAAAGTACCTGACAGCCCTCAGGAGGGCAGTTCAAACATCTGTGTCCTTCATCCCCAGTCTAGAAGAGCTGTGCAGCTTTATGTTGACAAGCATTACAATGAGCCATCCATTTTCAGAACTATCACACTAGAAAGATTTACAGCACATTTACAAAATCTAGCACTAATTTTTTGCAAGAACATATGATGGATCACTATTAAAACACAAGTTGAGATCACTCATTTTAAAACACAAGTTGAGATCACTCATTTGCCCTGCTAGGAGGCAGGACTGTCACCTTCTTTGTCATCAGGACATGTAGGTGAGTGAAAGGCAAACAGAACAAAAGATTTATGTGGTGCAATGTAATTTTACTCTGCTTAAACCAAACATCTGTATAGCCTAACATATGCCCTCCGGAATTCTACTTCAAAATCCAAGAGCATATCCATCAAGGCAATTACCTATATCAAAAAGAGCTGTAAATTGAATACCAGAGATCAAAAAAAACACAGCAAGATGGTTTCACAACAGCCCTGAAGCTCTAATCAGTTCTCCTGGGCATCACAGCCTGTAAGCACAGATTTCAGGAAAACTGCAAAAATCCCCCCACTATCTTCAACCAACAGCATTGACCATAAATGCACCTTCACCATGCAGTCAGGAGACCTGGACAAGCTCTGATGGCATCTGGAGTGAATTCACACTGCCTGACACCTCAATCAACTGGGACCCAGGTCAGTGTGGGGCCTGAGCTGGGGGAAGCTACTATCCCCTGTGCTTCAGCTCCCTTTTTGCTCCCACTTTGCAGTAGCATTATCAGGATGGAGAAAGTTGTGTATCAAAGAAGCAACTATCATGCTAGTGGCACCTCGTTAAGTCAATGAGCTGGAGGCTGGACAAGCTGCACGCTGCACATACTCCAGATCCACTGTACACCCAGACTCCAGTCCCCAAACATCTCCAAAAGGACAGTAAGGTGATTCCTGTGAGTGCTCACCACTGAGCAACTCACTCACATCCTTGTATGTTTAGGGCCCCAAATCAGTAATTTGTGTTTGCCTTTAATCAGGCTGTGCCAGTGTGCACATTAATTTAAGCCTCAGTTACGAAGAGGAAATATGTTAATATAGAGAACAGTCATTGCCAGAAAAATACGCTGGCCAGTTTCTAAAAAAATGTGTGAGGGGAAGATCTACAAGCTGCAGAAGTTATTGGTTCCTACTTTTCCTCTAATTATCAACTCAATGAGTGCCCCTTTGTTTTTCAGGTCACTCCCCAATTACATGTTTCCTTTGTCCCACAACCTTTAATTCTTTTCCAGCGTTGCAAAATTAACTGGACAGGTTTCTTAATCTTGTGTCTACAAAGAACTTGTTGTATTTGCAATGAATGCTTTCATTTTGCTGGTGTCTGAAATACGATTTGCAGGGGCAGGGGGAGTGCGGGTTGATGCTAGTCCCATCATTAATAACATTCCTGCAGGGATTGTAGTGGCAGGAGTAAAAACCCCAAAGCTTTTATATAATAACAGCATGTGTTTGCACGTGAGCTGCTCCTTTAAGAAGCCTTGGGCTACTGAAAGTAGAGGGATCTGGAGAAAAGGCAGCCCTACAGCTATAACAGAGGGCAGAGGTTAAATCTTTTGGCATATTTACCATAAGAATGGTCACTGCACACCCTCTCCTCGAAGGCTTCACTGAAATAGAAGTGTTTGCCATTGGCACTGTCCTGCTGGTGGAAGGTAAGTTTGGTGTGGGATCTCGGCAGCAATAAGATTTTTCCCTCCTATTATTTCTGGTGAGACGGGGGAAGGAAAATTGAAGTAAACAGCAGCATTTGTGGTATGCTGACCCTGGTTACTGTAGCTACATCATCAGTACTTCTGGTGAGTAAGTCAGAGCGAGCTGCAAGCTCTTTGCCATGAAGATCTGCGCTCTATGCATAGCTGTGGCAGTGAAGTACTTGCTACTCAGCTCTCTTCTCAAGAATTTGGGATGTAAGATTTTGGTTTTGACCTTTAAAGGCAATTTTATCTTCCTCTGGGGAAAGAAGTTGAAATGACTGATAATCTCTCAATAAAATTGTGCTGCTTGTTTTGTGGGTGGAGATGGCTGTCTTATAATCGAACATGATAGCTCCAAAAAAACCTGTAAACTGTTAGCATACATCCAGACTACATTAGTAGCACTTCAATTAATGGCTGCTGGATAAAAGTAACAAATCATTTCCATTTAATTTAGCCAATATGATCTTTTCTTGTGATATGCCACTTGTTGCGAGACGGCAACAAAACTGAATTTACACCTACCTGGCAGCTAGGAAAGGCTTTTAGCTGGGATTATGCTGGTTTCAGTCCCAGGGCCTGGGATCCCATCCCTGCATAGTGCTGCTCAGAGCAGGATGTGGGAATCATGGGGCCCAACAGCGGAGGAGGAGAAGCTGTAAGCACCATCAGCATGGGAAAAATGCTCATTAGCTTACCCCATGAACGTGGACCATGGGTGCTCACCTCCTCCTTGCAGCCAGGCTCATCTCTGGCTGCAAAGGAAAGCTGGAAATGCTGTCAGACACTCTTCCTTGGAAGACAGAGGAAAAAGCTTTTATTTCTTGCCCAGGGCAGGCTGCTGCCTAAAGAGAGTCCAGGGCTAAGCCTGGCCAACAGTCCCTGAGCCAGGTGCACGGCCTGGCAGGATCTGCACTCCAATGCAGAGGGGTGGGAAGCAGCAGGAGGACAGGGACAGGGACAGGGACAGGGACAGCGCTGGGTGCTGGCAGAGCCCGGCAGCCGGGTCCTGCTGGGGACCTGCAGCTGTGGAAGTTCAAGCAAAGCACTCCCTGGTAACCTTCAGTTAAAACTAGCTGCAGTCTAATACATTTATGTTTTACTAAACACAAGTGTTTTCCATAGGGTTTTAGGCAGTATGTGCCCAGTAGATTGGCAATAAAACTTTATTATTGTCATTTGGGTTAGAAAATCAAGCTAAATAATCAAGGATTAATTCACTTTCTGAAACAGTCTGAGACAAATCCGATGAGGACCTCTCCATTTTTTATGGCAGCTTCTAAGTGCAGTCTGCAAAAAAAGGTTGTGGTGAAGAGCTGCATTCACTTTATTAAGTGGACACATTTGCTCATCTAAAAATGAAAATTCAAAGCTTTTTTTAAAAATTTTGTAAGTTCTCTATTTGTACACTCATGCTGACCTTCAAGAAAGCAGAATCTGGTAAAGCCTGAGGCTTCAAAAACCAGGGAAATGATAGAAAAAAGCTGATATAGTAATAACTCCTCAGCTCTACTCTAAATATGCTCAGAACATATCTCTCCTAAAGGCTTCTCTGCATTTGGGAAAGTTGACAGCAGTTTTACCCTGTGGGTGGGAGGTAATCTGGCAGGGAGGAAATAAAAACAGCAGATCTCAAATGGCTCCAAACTTTTCTCCTGGAAATATTTTGTTGTATGTTGTGTAATGATAGACACACATCAGCTGTTACTATGGTTATGCCATCAGCCATTAATGCAATTAAGGTAGAAGTAGGATTTCTGACTAGAAAAAAATCATCCATCTTATGTAACTGCAGAATTAAGACAATAAGCATAAGTAACTACACTACTTTACAGAATTAGGGGATATGGATTTTTTCTGTGCTACATCATTTCTTTTTCCAAGAAGAACACAAAGAAAAAGACATAGTGCCTCTCATCTAACTGAAACTTAGAGACTGGATGTTGAGTCAGAGCCTCATCAGAGCTAAAATAATTCAGGTCACCTTGAAAAGGACGTTAAAGGACAAAACCTGAGTTTAAACCAGTGAAGAATGGGTTTCAGGGTGGCACAGCTCTGTGCTAGATCCCTCTCTGAGTACCAACATAAACTTTTTTTTTTTTAAATCTATCAGTGACTGCTTTTCATAATTAGATTATTCCTTTCCATGTATAGTCTATTGACGAGGAGCAGTAATAAGATTGAGCTGGTGTGATTCAAGCACTGTGTAGGCTGCCCTGAGACAGAAGCTCAAAAGGAGGCAGGCTGACTGAAACATGGCTGAGGGATTTCTGTGCTTAAACAAAAAAGAATGTTATAATTGATATTAAATACAAACCATTTCTCTATCAAAGTCAGGCCTGGACATGTGTACACCGGCAGCATGTGCTGGCTTTCACCTCTCCTGAAACTGCCTCCTCTGCATCTCCCTTGCTCTGAACCCTGAACCATGTGTCCCTGCATGGAGCCTGACAATCCAGTTTCTCTTATTATAACAAAAGGCAGAATTACAAATAAGATTAAACCATTTCTGCCCCACATGACTGCTGAAGTCTGAAGCATTGGCTTGAGCTGTCACCTACAACTTCTCTTCTGAAAGCCTTTGTAACTGGCGTGCAGACTGACTACTACAGATCTATTCCCTGAACATAAGATTCCACTGAAATTATTGTTCTTTCATCAAAGAAAGCAGCAGCGTCATTGTAGATATTTTCCATTTCCAGTTGAATCACACCAAACAATTCTGTCTTTCAGCCCTGCTTGGTTTCTGTCTCAATGGCTTGACAATTCTTTCTTTCCGAAAAATCAAAGAGCTCCGAACGCCCAGCAATCTGCTGGTTCTCAGCCTTGCCCTGGCCGACTGCGGGATCTGCATCAACGCATTCATCGCTGCCTTTTCCAGCTTCCTCAGGTATGGCAGAAGGGGTTTCCTGAAGCAGCTCGGGAGAACCACATGAAAATTAACAGCTTAAATTCTAAGAGGTCTAACTAATTAAATTTCTCTCTTCCTACCATAACACATAGCCAACCTTCTCATTCCCTCAATCTGAAACAGCAAAACAAAACTCTATATAGTTCTACCAGGCAAGTAGAAAAGCAGATTTTACTGCATATAATCACTGACAGATTATAAGACTGACTAGAGAAGACATTTAACCAGAAGCTTTACCAGTGGTTATAGAAGCTACTTGAGTATCAAAATATCACTTCACTAAACCTCTAGATTGACCCCAAATTTGTCTGCAAGTCTTTATCTATTTGTTGTGTTGCACTGACTTGCACAAATTGACAAACTGGCTCCTCACAAAGGAGGCAAATCTTGAAAAACTAGATAATTGGATGAAATGTAGATTTCAAATTTAAAAACCCCAACTTTTCAATACACAGATGCAGGGTTATATTTTCTTCTCAGTATTAAGAATACAAATAGCTGTTGTACTTCAAGAGACACCACAGCAAGAAAAATGCTGGCAGATGCCTAAAAGCAAGCACAGTGACATCTTCCACAGTGTTTCTCAGACAGATAGCATGACCACAGGCTATCATTTTACCCTCTCTGTTAATGCAATTTCCAAACATGCCTTCACCTTTCTCTGTCGTTTTCTTAACACATTCCTTGTTTGTTGACAGATACTGGCCCTATGGCTCCGACGGCTGCCAGCTCCATGGGTTCCAGGGCTTCCTGACAGCACTGGCCAGCATTAGCTCCAGCGCTGCCGTCGCCTGGGACCGATACCATCACTACTGTACAAGTAAGGGCTTCAGTTTACTTCACAACCTTACCCACATCCTGCCAAAGGCAGCTGGCTAAGGTCTCTGAGAATCAAAGCAAGCACGCAGTTATTATTTGTGTATCTTATATATGTTTGTTTATCTTACACACTAGAGAGAGCAAATATAAAGAGTTTCTCCAAAGGATCTCTTCCCATACAGGAGGCAATCATCAACCACCTTCAGGAGGCACTTCCTCATCCTCATCGCATCCAATTTGTGACTCTCTTGCCGTGCTTTCTCTTAATCCATAAGTAATCTTTAAACAAAATCCCCCAAAACAATCCAACTCCTCATACTGAAGAAAAATCTATTCATCTTTGCCTTTCATCCAACACCCTGCTATGCACCAAACAGATCATCGTGTCCATGCAGAGTTTACTAATTATAGATAAATTTGGTGTAAACAGAGAGCTGCCTCTGCAGAGACGGTGGCTGGAACAGAGCCCATGCAGAGGCATGATCAGGCAGACAGAGCTCAGCAGCCCCTTTGTGCAACACACAGGCATTTTGGGGTGTAAGAGACATCTGTACCTACACAGCCTTTCAGGCACAGCCTACATGTGATTTCAGCAGCAAATGGCAAAACACACCCAAAGCACACAGGGAATATGGTCAGTCTGATGATCCTGTTGAAGGTGGAAAGGCTGCCAACTTTTTTTGTTCTGCAATTTTTACAGGAATTCAGCTCAGGCAAAGACATGTATTTTTTCATGTCTGGACAAGGGCCCCAGATAATGCAGGCTGTGAGCTAAATCCATACTAACACCCCTTGGACGCTGAAATGCATTTGGAGCTAGAAGAGGAGCATCTGTATTTTATGAGAGAGCCTGAAAATAAGCATGTCAGGGAAAGACATTTTACTCTCTGCCACATTGGCTTTAATGCTTTTGTGTCATGCACTCCTCCAGTCAAGAGCATACAGTACATTAAGAGCACAGGCAGAAGGACCCTAAGGGCACAAGCTTCTTTACTTTGCTCAAATTGTTACTTACTGATGGCCGAACATGGCTCCTATAGTGAACATTTTGAACAACAAAACAAAACCAGAAACCCAGAAGGTGCTCATGCCCTGTGGTTATTCCAGTAAAACCAGCCCCTGCTAGTTCAATTCTTCACATGCTGATTGCAAGGAAGATTAAGTCATATTTCACAGATATGCTACACCAAGCCTACAGGCTATACTGTGTTCTCAATCCATACATTAAACTCCTGTTGACACTGGTGAGAGTTGCATGCCTGTACAGAAGGTACAAAACACCTTTACCTAAAAATCAAAGCTATCAGCCTTTTATCTTCATTCCCCAGGATCTGGTACTCCTGCCAGACTCAATTACATCATCCCCAGGTTTTTTTGTTATGTCCAAACAGTTTCCCACAAAAACCTTTGCTGTGGCATTCCTCAGCTTGGCACTTGATTATCCACTATGCGTATTTCTGGGAAGAAAGAGCTGATGAAATGTGAGAGATTACTATGATGATAGGATAACTTGGGACTTTACAACCATTCTGTACGCTAATAACACAAATTTGTTCACCAACATTCTGAAAATTGACCAGGTTTTTAGATTTGGAAGTCAGCAGAACCCTAAGTGACAAAGCACTGCCTTTAAAGTGTATTGGTAACTAGACAAGTCACTCACCAGAAATCAGGTTGATATTGCTTGGCATACAGAAGAAAATAGTATTATCACCCCATATGACAGGGAAGGTCAAGATATTTTACTCTCCCCTCTCTTGTTTCTTTTTACATCCAGGCAACCACACTGGGCAACTCTCTTTTCATCCCCTAAGTGTGGCTCTGGGGTTTATGAGGTTTATGAGGTTTATGACTTTCACAGCAAAGAGGAGAGAACTACAGAAATAACCTAAAACTGTGCAATGAGAGGAGAAAAGGCAGGGGAGACTGAAGGGTATCAACGTCAATCTCTAGCAAGATGGGAAAAAAAGATTTTAAAATTTGATCATTAGGGGGCAAAGGAGAAAACAGAAGTAGTTTTATTTTAGTGCCTGATGGTGAAGAAGAAAAGGGCAAATTCTGAGGAAGCTGTCTCTCAGCAGCCAAGTATTCAGGATAGAAAGTGACAGTTCAAATCAAGGTAGACATTGTCAGTTCTCCCTCTCTGGCCATTCACGCTGCCATCAGAAGTTTGTGAAGAGGGGAAGGATCCTGGTCAGTTCATAAGCACAGCATACATTTACAGATTTAAAAGGAAAGAAAAAAATATGGAAGATTTTTAACTTGCATTTAAGAATTACAGGGAAGCAGAAAATCTGAAGTGATTTATATTAGTACTTCTCTCAATATTTTAAAAGAGAAGACAAACAAAACTAGCAGGGATTTCACAGCAGCATTCCATTTCAAAAAGTAGAGTTATAGTGACTTTTATCTAATCCTTAATAACCAAGGTAACCTGGGTTGTTGTATCAGTATTCAAAGATTACCAAACTACCATTTGCTCCAACTGCAGCTGTCAGCTCTGTCAAATTAGGAGTAAATCCTAAACTCCTGTCACACTGACTGCAGCCACCCTGCCACATTCCCTTCATCTAGTTTTGCACCTGTATCAGTTTTCCCTGACAAAATGTCAATGTTTATACAGATCTTGCATTTTTCTCTGAAGCAGTAGGTAATCACCAAGACAGCTCTAAGATCATGGAGAACCACAGCAAAAAAAAAAANAAAAGACAAAAAAAAAAAAAAAAAAAAAAAAAAAAAAAGAGGAAAAAAAAATCCCTTAATTAGGTTATTTTAAAGAGCTCTTTATAATGATATGCACAAAAGCAGCTATTACACATTACAGCTTTCTTAGTCCTACAAAAAATGAATACTTGTGAGCACCAGTGACTGGTGCTTTTTGCACTGCAGATGAAGTAGGTACTAACAACTATTTTACTTATGACTGATATATATTTTTGCTTAGCAGATTTACAGATATTTGTTTCTTTTACAAACTTAGCTAATTTTAAATGATGCATGCCATAAAGTTTGGTACAAGCCATACTGTCCTGGAATATATTGTAACTTAATATTATACAGTTATTATCACTTAACCATTTGCAAGAACGAGGAAAAGGGACTTTTTTTCCCCTCCATCATAGAAAATCCTGTTGACCTTTTATTTGAGACACTGCTTTTGAACAGCAGACTGAAATCTAGCTGAAAGGTAGCCACAGTGTCAGAGATGTATTTCTCACTTTGTGAAAATCAGCTAAATGTTTGAATAAATCATAAATCTTAAAAAAATACATTCATAAATGTTTCCACAAACTAAACACGGAGATACAGTTTATGATTATATCACTAAAAACTGGCCATCATGATCAAAAGGATTAAGGTTCTCTGCTCTACCCAGCATTTCCTAAAAGTTCAGCTTTTGGCATCACAATTTTAGTAACCTTTGAATGATGGGGGAGCACTCTTTCTGTTCCAAAGCAATTAGAGAAATCATTTAAAATTCCCTGTATTAATATTTCACTGTGTGGAAAAGAGAGGCTTCCCTTTAGCTTTTTCAAAGAGAGAAAACCAGAGCACAAGAGTGATTAGGCTTAAAAGGACCAAACTGCCAGCACTGGGCCCTAATTAGGAATTATATCTGTAAGCATATGCTGAACACCATACACATGCTTTTAATTGAATTAGGACCTACATGGCTATCACATTAAATTTTATCAGGCCAAGAAAAGGCATTTAAGGTAAAGCAATGGACTGCTGTGCACAAAAACTACTCAACTGCTGTCAACTTGAGCTCTTGCTCTTAGCTTTCTCAGGGGAGGACATTTTTGCCACGTGAACACAGCACGATTCTTTCACTATTCTTGTACTGAAAGTGTTTTTTCTGGTAAAACTAAAATAATCTCAAGCTTGTATAATTTTACATTCACACATTTTTAGCTACTTCTGATGTGTGTGTAAATATCTTCTGCAGGGTCAACCAGCAGCTGATTTCACCAGGTCTACTTCACCATTAATCTCATTTTGCAAAAGGTCAAAGCCAAAAGGAAAAATTTAATTTTGTTAGTTGTGATTCTCTCCTCTTTGAGCATCCAAAGCGAGGCCCCTTAAGTGTGAGAGGAGAGAAAAGATGAGCTCAGCCCCAGAAATGAGCTTTCCAAAGGCAGGCTGTTGAGACATGCCTGGTGCCAGCCTCCATTACTGCATAGTCCTTTTATCCTGCATCTATAAGAAAATTATGATCCCTAACTCCCATGTAAAAGTAACTAAAATAAACTTTTCCTCACAGTTTTTCATAGAAAAGGCACAAACAGTAAAGCAAGAAGGTGCTTATGCTACATTGCTTCCTTCTTTGGACTGGGAGTTTAACAATAATTACAAATTACTAAAAAGTTGCACTTGTATTTCTAGTCCCCTAAATCAAAAACTATCCTTTTATTTTCATCTGTGTAATTCTAGAGTCATATTATGCCAGTACTACAAAGCAATAAGTAAGCTTTCACAGCCAAAATATATCTTCTATGTAGCAATCATATGATAGATATTAGTCCTTATTAATAATTCTTCATGAGTAATTATTCCAAAATAATGTTTTAAATTACTAAAAAAGCAAAATATTTTTTGAAACGATGAAATATAAAACCTAGAGTATTCCATACAAAGGATTTTCTTTCATTTTCCTTTGTATTTAAATTGCAATGTGTACAACTGTCTTTTCCCATGATTAATTTTTGAACACCTGCACCAAACGAGTTTTCCAAGTTGATTTTTAATGCAATTCAAACTTTAATTTTTTTCCCTGAAGAACCTCTGGAAGATAAGAAAAAGGAGAGGGCTGGAACCAGAACTCCTGTAAAAGGGCAGTTTCACTAACACCCTTTATTTTCCTTTTTTAAAATACACGAGAGCAGTACACCACAAAATAGCTTCTGTAGAGTTTGTGGTTCCTCCTGGTGCTGCTGCCTTATGGGGATCTCCAGCCTGTGAGGCCCCCACATGTCCTTCACCCACGAGTCTGACCCCATGGCAGGGACCCACCTCGTGCACCTCATCCCCAGTCCTTCCCCTCTGAGGGAAGGATCAGAACTGGCCTGAATCTTCCTGCCTGCTGTCATGATGCTGCTGTCTAAGGGCAGACAAAAAGGTTGCTTCCCAGCCTCAGTGAAAATTACATTACTTGTCCCTAATGGGAGATTTGATTAGAAAGGAGTGCTGGGGAAAGTCACTGTTCTCCTTGCTGGTGCTGCTGGCGTCATGGGCTGCTCAGCAGGGCCGTGACATCAGACGTTGGCCTCTGTAACAAAATTATCCAGTCCTTTTTACATGCAAGCAGCGAGACTGGCACAATACCCTGCAGCAGCAAGGCATCCTGCCTGCCTTCTCCATGAATAAATACTTCCTGTGTTTTCTGAAGTTTCCAATCTTTCATTTCATTTCATTCCTATGAGATTTGATGGAACTAGATGAGATAGGCACAAGGGAACACTTTATTATAAAATTAGAAAAAAATTACTAATACTGAGCTTCACATTTCCTGTTATAGGCTAAGTGATGATCCTAGGGGCAAAATTACTTGTCCAGGAGTATTTTTAGAACAAGCTCTGTTGTCAGGTAGTATATATATATACACACATGTATATTGATGACCAGTAATTTTAGAACAGGGTATATTAGATATCCCCACATGCCCTGCACTCCTGGCCAGGCAGGCAGGAAGTAGGGAGGGGTTGGGGAATGTGTGCAGAGTCGCGTTTCTGATCTGACCCGCACTCTGCAGTGGGACTCTGTTTCTTCAAGCACTGTTTATTGCATCACCCTGTTCATTCTACTCTCTGCCTCATCTGTGTCCTCAAACACATTCCCACAACACAAGAATATAACTTTTGTGACAGCAGTTGTATGTCCAGCACGGTGCAAAGCTGAGCAGCAAAACAGCATTAGTCCAAGTAAAACACACAAAAGGGAATTACAGTTTGCTGTTTCCTAAAAGCTTCCTTCATGTTTTATGCAAGACTGATTCCTCCAGACTCGGGTCAGCTTCAGGATACAAAACACAGACAACTGCTTGTTTCTGCCTGAGGCCCAAGGGCCTGACAGCTGTTTCCAGGGGTTTTGTTCAGGGCATGGAGACCCCCTTTTCTCTTCCCACAGGGAGCAGGCTGCAGTGGAGCACGGCTGCCTCCATGATGGTGTTTGCATGGCTGTTTGCTGCCTTCTGGTCCATGATGCCCTTACTGGGGTGGGGAGAATACAACTACGAACCCCTCCGAACCTGCTGCACCCTGGACTACAGCAAAGGGGACAGGTGAGGGCCAGGGCCAGCTCCCAGAGGAGCAGGGTGGACGCTGCCATCCCCTAGGATGGTCTTAGTGGCACACAAAACCCCCAGCTGCGCCCACCACCGTTGCTGGGGCAGATGTCCCTCCCCAGCAGCTGGGACAAGCCAGGCATCACCCAAGGCTGCCTGGACTCACATGGTGGCATGTGGAACAGCTAAAGTCAGCTTCCTCTGTGAGAGAGGCTGGTGCTCAGCTTTCTGGTACTCCCTCACTCATCTATACGCTGCATCTTTTCTGGGTTTAGGGCTTGAAACTGTTTCAGAGTGCTTTCGGCTTTATGCAGTCCAGCACAGATGTCCGAGTAGGGGTGTTTGAGTTTAGAATACAAACACCTGTTGTGATTTTCTACAATACTATCCATCCCACACACAACAGCATGGCTTAACTGGCCTTCAGCAAATGCTGCCCCTGAACCACGTTGACAAAACTGGTTTTACCAATTTAAAAATACGATTTGGTACGTACTTACAGCAAGTTTACAGAGGTGCACTCGAGAGAAATTAACACCCTCTTTTTTTTCTCCCTCCTCACCTTTTCCAGAAACTATGTCACATTCCTTTTTGCGCTGTCCACTTTCAATTTCATGATCCCAGGCTTCATCATGATGACAGCCTATCAGTCCATACACCAAAAGTTCAGGAAAACTGGGCACTTTAAGGTAAGAAAGCTTGCTCAGTCCTTGCAATCACCTTGCCAAACTAGGCCTGCATCCAGTAGAGACAAAGTCCTTAAAAAAAACCAATTTCTTTCACAAAGACTTTGACTCAGCTCCTTCTGTGCTAACTCCCCAGTGCTACTTGAGTAGGAGGGTAGAGCAACACAGGATGAGGCCATTCAGAAAGTTCATGGAAACACCATCCTTGGAAATGTCAACAATTTACCAGATGGCCACATCTGCCCCAACCTAGTGCTCTAAACAGTTCCCCATCAAAGAGGGAGTTGGACTAGTGATCCTGAAGATTACCTTCCATCAACACTGGTCCAACTCTACTCAAAAAACAAACACAGAGCATACAGAGTATTTGCCAATAGCATATCAATATTTATCCAGAGAAATTTATCTCCAGAAGGATTTCTATTTCCTGCTTTGCTACAGGCCTTTGGTTTATGGTCGAGGAAGTCAGACAGGACTGCAGCTCTGCAAGGAAACACACAGACACCCCATGGGGGAGAAGGGCCTTCCCATACACATTGTGTTTACACTTGGCTGAGGAAATTCAGAAATCTTTATGAGCTGGAAACAAAGGAATTGCTCTGGTGTGGCAGGTTTATGGGAATGTAATGTGGTGATTATATGAGTAGTTTGCTGAGGTGCAGGCCATACAGTCTGGGGCACTACGCATGGCTGGTGGGCACAGCCTGACCCCTGCACTCAGTAAAGACAGTCAGTTCTCAAGAGAAATGTTATATCGACAGAGACAGCCAGGCAGACTTGTTTGTAGCTGACTGGAATAAATACATGTGCCCTCTATATATTTATTGAACAAATCTCAGTGTTCATTATTATGTCTATTACTTTTTTCCAGTGAGTTTAGATGCACTAGCATGTGATTTCTTCCTCACGATATTCTGTAGCTGTGCAGACAAGTTACAACACAGAAAATTTAAGGATAAAATTATCACTTTCTTAGTCATTAATATTTATAAGATACTTGGGAACAGCTGGCCATGAACACCATGGATAGGGCCCTAGCACGAAGGACAGAGGAATCTTACTACCACAACATAGCTACTGCATGCATTTGTTGCACCACCATTGCAGTGGCTTCACACAATTTGTCTGCAAGAACATCTAAGAAGTCAGCAAAATATCATTCATTTTAATCTGCTTTTAGATTTTCACATTGCTCTCTCCTCTCAGCAGCAATTACTGGCCATGGCTTCTCTATCTAGCACACACTGATTTATCTGATACACCCTAAGGTGTTTTGCCACCTCTGCCACTCCCCACCCAGGATCAGGGCCTTGGTGCTGCTGCACTGTGCTATCCCATATCCTGCTGGCTGATCCTCTCCTGCTACTGAGCACAAACCACGGTCTCACAGGACCTCTCCCATCCATTTGTTGTCGTGTGTGATTGTGAAACAAACAGAAACCTACTGCTCTTGTTTTTCAGTTTAATACTGGTTTACCATTGAAGACGCTGGTCATTTGCTGGGGTCCCTACTGCCTGCTGTGCTCCTATGCAGCAGTGGAAAACGTGACGTTCATTCCACCAAAATACCGCATGGTGAGTCGGTGCCACCTCAGAACACAAACAACAACATTCTCCTTACTCTCCTCTCTCTGTCTCTATGGAACAGTGCCAGTTTACTGACAACTGGGTTTACTTGGAAAAACATATATAAGAAGTAGTCCTTTTCCTCAAAGCATTCTGTTCATCTACCATTTTTTAGTGAATACAGGTAAGCACAGTGCTATAACAGGCATTGCATTGCTGCTTTGATCAAGCAAAAATGTAGGCAGTCAGGGTATTTTTCTTCAGCAGCTAGTCAGGGAGCTGTAGCCTGTACTGTTCTATGCCATGTAGGAGCTTTTTGTGCCCTTCCCAGAGTGAGACACCAGCTCAGAATTTTCAGTTACAAAGAGACTGTTTGTCTCATTCATATTTCTAATACTTCTGTCTCCTCAAGGAAGCTGTAATTGATCACTCCTAAGATTATGCTGCCTCATTTTTCCCCTTTCATCTATGAGTCTTGGCTCAGAAACCACCACTGGGACTCAGTAATATCACATCAAACCTTTCAGCTTTCATTCAGTGCCCCAAAAGCAGCCCAGTTTCAGGTCACCAAATGCATTGCTGGAATCAGTATCCCACATTAAGTGTGTTAGCAACATCAGCCTCTTATCCATCCAAAGGTGTCCACGGCACACCTTCTTCTCCCTCCTAAGCATTTGTATTCACTCTCAGCTGAGTTATCCCTGTTTCAGGCAATGCCAACCAAAATTCTTTCTCCTGGAGACTATAATTTCCTGAGTAGGACTTGCAACCAGCCAAATTGCTTTTAATTCTCCCCTCTCTGGGAGTAGCAAGCTAATGCCATTGGAGACAGGCTTGTTTTGGTAAAGGGAAACTGAACATAGGCTGAAATCAGCCCATTGGCTTCTCAGTGTGTTTTCCTAGTAATAAACATTGTGTCTCATGACAGATTCCTGCCCTTATTGCCAAGGCTGTGCCAACGGTGGATGCCTTTGTATATGCCCTGGGAAATGAGAACTACAGAGGAGGAATATGGCAGTTCCTCACAGGACAGAAGATTGAGAAAGCAGAGGTTGATAACAAAACTAAATAATCCACTATGGCATTAAACAAAATTATTGTGGGTACATCACTGAAAGCAAAATTCAAGAGAAAACTGAGTGCATTCTCTGATGTGTATGTGCAAAGGTGGTTCCACATTGGAAAGGCTGTGCACTGGCTACACACAATCAAGTATGGAAAGAAAGCCCTCCAGAAAACTGTCCAAACCATCATGAGCTGCTTGTCAAACAAGCTGCCTTAAACCTGTGTTGATTGTCATCAGTCTCATTTTATATGTCACTGCGAATAAAATATGTGATGGAGAGCATTTTTTTTCTCCTCATAAAAGCTAACATAAAGCTCAGCAAATTAACTGGAGCAGGATATTCATTTATCCAGTGAGGCCTCATCAGATCAATCTGTGCAGGTTGTCCATATGGTAATGTCTGGATTACTAAAAGATTAAACCAGTAGCCAGTATTAACCACATGTCTGTATAAATAGCTTGTTCATCTGAACAACTCATTTTCAGTGCACCCAGAACAGGAGTTTCCAAATTTCTATCATGAATCTGACATCCTAGTTCCATAAAAACATTTTAGTGAGCATATTTCCCCAGTAAGGAATATTAGCTTGGCTCCTATTCAAATGAATCACTGGGTGACACTCAGCTTTGTCACACACTAAACTACATCAGATTCTGCAGCTGCTGCTTAGCAGGACAATCAAAAGCTTATAGTCCATCATAAACATTCATCTTTCTGTTGAACATTGAGCAAGAACTAAAGGGAGGTATGAGTCAGATTCTGTTCAAAAAATGCCGTGAGAATAAAAATTCACATCTTCCATTAAATTCTCCTATGGTCTACGTAAGTGAGAGCAATCACTGAATCAGTTGTGATTAAAGAGTCTGAGCAATTAAAAACTCACTTTCATAATTATCAGAATTCATATGTATTTAAAACTATCAGAAATGTCCATTTTAAACACTTGTATTTGCTCATGTTGCTCATATTGCCTACGGGATGAAAAACTGTCAGTTGATGTTGTCTGTTATTACAAGATGTGTCTCAGAATTGCCCATTTGTAAAAAAATATGTGCACAACACAGATTAGGAGAGATTGTGTGTACAAAAAAAACCAAACCTAACTGATACTTACAGGGATCATATGGATAATTTCCAAGCATTGACAGTGAAAGGGTTTTTGAAACTAACCAAAGAAAAAATTGATCCATCCTTTTGATGCCTTCCAGCATACTAAAAGGGAAACCAGTTGTTTATGGGTTACAAAAGGGTAGATGGTACAATCCTGGAAGCTAAACAATCAGTGGGTAGAAGGGACATTCCTCTCATGTCTAGAGATAAGGAATAAATGTCATTTTGTCAGCAGTCAACCAGCAGGATCCCATTCAGAGATGTGCTTTGGGACTTCGTGAGGCTCAATCTGGTCACAAACTACCTGACAGAGCACTGAATAATGCCATGACAAAATTATGCAGAATAATGACCTCTAAAGCTGACAGCTAAGACTTACATCTTAGGTACACGTAATATAAAGTGAGCAGATGACAAAATGTTTGCACTGATAAGTGCAAAATAATGTGTCTGGGCACAAAATTACCTTTAAGTATGTATCTACAGTGACAGGCTCTGAATGTGCAATTATCTGTTTCTCAGGGAAGAGGCCTGGGTGGGTCTTTGCATCACCAGTTCACTTGTCAGCAGGGCCACACTGACAAATCCCAGCAGAATGCTAATAAACACTAAAAAAGGAATTAATAACAAAAGAGGACACACAGTCACACCGTTTGAAAACCAGTTATTCAGATTTAGTGAATAGAGTGCATAGTTTGGGTCATTCCAACTCAGAGAGGATAAACTAGAAAAGGGCCACAGAGATGATCAAACACAGGCAGAAGCTTAACACAGTAGGGAGGAAACGAAGGAGAGTGTTGGCTCAGAAGAGGTGGCTGGTGAGGAGAACAGAGAGAGCCTTTTTGAACCAGGGATTCGGGGGATGAGAGATGGAATGATTGTGTGCTGCTCCCAGTAGCACAAGAACAATGGGACATACAGTGAAATTAGTTTGAGATGTGCATTGTCTGAAGTTCATAGTTTGAGGAGTGTTCGTCATGTCTGCCTACTGAAACACATTATGACTTACACAAAAAGACTGTAATAATGTAATAAATAACAGCTAAAGACATTTGGTTAGGGACTGAGCCCCCTCGGCTTAAAGGAAACATACATGAGAAACTCATCTCAGGCTTTGGCTCTTAGTCCATTTGCAGATTGATGTTTGACTTGCTCTTACTACAAACTTTCAAATGTGGGAGTAGAAAGCAGCAGAGCTGTTTCTTCATTCTGTTGGACAGCTACCAATCTAAATATGCCTCTGCTTAGGTTTGTGCATTCTTTTTCATATTGATTACTGAAAACTAGGGATGGGTAAAGCTGAATATCATGACTTAGAGAGCATAACGATGGTAAATTGTATTCAAGCCTTGAGACAAATGGGGCCTCTGTCCCGAGCAGCAACCAGAGCTGTCCTCTACAGCCCCACTGAAGAAATGCAAGGTAACAAAGTCACTGAAAACTTTCAGACCTAGGGACAGTGCAGAACTTACAGATGAACTGTGAAGAACACAGGACATGTTCATGTTCATTTAGCCCAGCATAGTGCTATAAGCTTGGGACTAAGCAGGTGCAGTACTGTGCACTACAGTGAGATGAGAACAGCCTGTTCCACCCAAGAGAGAGACACCTCACCACAGATGGTTTCCTGTGCACTGTGTTGCTCCCATCTGGTCAGAAATCCCACCTGGTTTCACTCTGCACCACCAAACCTAAAGATGTACATAAAACCCGAATCCTTTCTCCTGTCATTTATCTCCACCCTAAGTATTTTCAACAAATGCTTCTCATCCAGTCAGGCCCGTAGCTGTCCCAGCCTGAGGGCTCCTTCATACGAGTTACAAAAGCTCCTGAGTGAAGAGAGGCAAAACAAAGCATTTGAACAAACTGTTCAAATTTTAGTTCTTAGCCTTGGTTGCTGACTTTCTGCCAAAGAGTGGAGGAACTGAGGCTGCTCATGGCTCATTTATTGGATCATGGATACTCTCACTCTCTCTGGGGAAAAAAAAAAATGGAAACAAAGGAATACATGGAATTAAACATGAGAGTTTTCAGGGACTGGTCACCAAGTTCTAGCAGTACCTGATAAGTGGTCACTCTTCTAGCTATGACTAGTTCTTGCCACTGGTTTATCCACATTAAGAAGTGGGTGATGACCACTAACAAGGGCCTAAACAAGTGTGCTGTGCTTCAGGAAAATGTCTGAAAGCAAACTGCAGTTCATCAAGAAGCCCAACACATACTTCCAGTAAATTACACAGTTTATCCTTAGCACAGTCAGCCTTCACCACAATGTGCTGGCCCAGTGCCCTGTGGTGCTGCTGGTTGTCCGGGTCTTGCCAATGGATATCTGTCACCATCCTGATAACACCTGTCACAACAAGAAGCATACAAAATCCCAGAATGTTTTTGCACTCTGGAGAATCCCAGACGGCTAGAAACAGGATTTACATTACCCTAACCAAAGCACAGGCCAGGGGGTTATCCAAGGGGTGTAAGACACTCCTATACACATAGTATTCCACCTTTTCTCTAAAGCAAACTGTGTAAGAACAAAAAACGGAGACTCAGCTTATGCCACTTCAGCCAATATGAACATCAGTGATTAATACCTGTCCTGTCACTAAAGATGAGAGTGACTACAACAACAGCATGCCCACTGTTAAAAATAATTAAATGACACCTCAGGTTACATCACATTAGCCACTGCAGCCCTTTGTTGGGAAGGTTTTGAACACAACCAAAACAGAAGAGGAAGGTGTGGCTCTCCTTAGGGTTCAATTACTTGATTCAGCATCCAACCACTCTTAACACCCAGTGATATGCAGTCTTATATGCAATATCACTTAACCACCCTGCTATTCTTCTTACAGGCAAACTAATTCTGCTCATTTGTGTTCTGACACACTTATGAAAAACAGACTTTCAAAGAAAAATCAGAAGGCCATTTTTCCTCCTTATCTCTAGATACAAAGCATAATTTCTTCAGGTTTTCTTTCAGCAGTCATAAATGCCTCACACCTTAAATAGCATCTCTTGCAGTTCTATTGTCAAGGTTATGAAATGCCCACAACTCCAAATGAAGTTACTGTGTCCTCAGTAACTCTGCAAATCCCAGATCTTGCTGGCTCAGCTTTCCCGCACTGCCCACACTTACAAACACCCTACAGTTCAGTCAAAGGGAGTCAGGTTTTTCTGCAGTGCACGTTCTTCACATGCTTCACACACACTCTGATGTGTTTTTCCCCAGCACCCCAGTACAGCTGATGGGAGCATTGCACAACAATTCAGCAATAGGGCCAGAGGAGGAATCTGCACTGTTTCCAGTCTATCATCACTCCTCTTTGAAGTGCATTACCGTAAAACAGTGCAGTGAGCTGGTTTTGTCACCACAGGGAAAAAAAGAACTGCCAAATTCTTAAACATGGACCCAAGTACTAATGATTGGTTTGGTTCAACAAGGTGGGATACAAATACTAAAAGTGTAACACAAGATCCTTATAATATGATGAATGGCAAGTGTTAGTCACAAGTACTCACCCTTCCTGCTATGTCACACTTAAATTTCTGTTTGTGTTTCACCTGTGAGGACGACAAAGTAGAGGCTCACACCTCAGCCTATGATAGTGAGAGTTCGCACTTTGGAGTTAAAATATTTGGTACCATCTGCCTTTTTATACACGTTCACACTCGAGAGTGTACATCAGAGGGTTACAGTCAATGGTCTGCATGAGCTAACCTGGCCAGGCTAGCACAGTAAACACTCAGAAGCCTTTTTGTTATGACAACAGGCATTCCACACTCTGCAGAGAAAAAGGGAGGATGGACCTAGTCCATTAATATTATGTAAAATAATAAGAATTTTCAAATGGTGAACACACATGCCTACACATCTATATTAGGTGTTGTTTGGAAGTTTACTAATTTAATCTTTTGTGTATATCATTAAAAGACAAAAGGATCCAACAACAGCACCGCGAAGCACAAAAATGCTTCTCAATGAGATGCAAGTCTGAATGATTATTAATACAATTGAAATTGTACATGCAAGATTTAAGAATTGGTTTTTTAGCACTCTGAGACCCTTGGATTTCCACAGACTGTAATTTCTTCCAGTGTTAGCCTTGTATGAAATTTTCCAAAGACGGTTTTGTTTGGAACAGAGCATCAGACCACAAAGCTGTCAGGAGAGGAGAGGTAGTGCTGTGGAAAGGGGCTGTACTGGGCTACAGGTTTTCCTTGTTTCAGAAGAAGCAGGAAACATGCACAGGCCTCACTGGCGAGGGATAACACCCCTTAACAGTGCCAGAGAGGTGAGGCAAAGGGAGCTGCAGAGAGCTGCTACCTCCCTTGAGACTCTGACCCACAGAAATGGTCAAGACAATTAATATTTTGCACCTAAATGTCAATTTAATGTTGAGAAGTATTTCAGATGCAAATTCAATTACCTGTTTTAAAGGAATCTAATTTTAATTAACCCAGGTCTCAAATTAATGCAAACCAATTAAGCACGGTTTAGAAATATGTTTCAGAAGACAATACCTAGTTCAGCAGGTCTCTAATGGTAGAAAATATGCTTTCTTTACTAACAATTTGTTCTTGGGAATTGGAAAAATAATTGTGTAGCTACAAAGCAAGGTCTAATATTTTTCACAGTGCTATCAAAAGTCAAGTTTTAAAAATAATTATTTCTAATTATTGTAGTACAAGACTGTGACTCTAGGAAGACAAACATTTTTGTCCTACAAACATATATCTTATTTTTAAAGAAAGGACTGAAATGGTGACAGCAGTAGTTAACTTACATATAGGCCAGGTTGGATGGGGTTCTGAATAACCTGGTCTAGTTAAAGGTGTCATTGCTTAAGGCAGAGGGCTTGGAACTAGATGATCTTTAAGATCCCTTCCAAACCAAATCAAGTCATTCTATGATTCCGTGATATAAAAACAGCAAAGAATATTATGTAAGTGGAAGCAGAGAGCAAACTTGCAAGTGCTACAGCAAGACTGCTAAATTTTCAATGTGCTTTAGATCTTGACAGTGAAAACAAAGTGTATTTTGACAGGCAACAGTTGGAGGCTATAATTGCTGGAGAAGCCACTCTTAATTTTCCTGGTGAACAGTGAGAAAACGAATTTTTTTCACGGTGTTCATTGATTCGTGTCCACTGCCCCAAGATTTCTTCCACTGAACTACACCATGAGGTGCTACAGCAACATTCTTGATTTCTCTGTCAATAAGCTGACCCATCATTCAAAGACAAGCAGTTTTGCAAGCAAATTATATCACATTGGATGAGAGACCATTGTGTTGAAATCAACTGTAGAAACAACAGCTTAAGGATGCTATTAACTACACATGGGGCAGGGAAAATACCATCAAACAGAAGGAAAGCAAACCAGCAAACCCAATGCTTTGGTGGCAATATTTGTCAGCTCTTTCACTACTGAACCTGAGTCAGTTCAAACTTTGAAGCTGATCAGCACTCTGCAGTTATGCTTCTGTCTCAGCAGCTCATTGAGTGGCAGCAGGTCCTAGATATCACACTGAATGGTGCCTCTGATATATGGATTAAATGCTGCATTTCCCAGAGGACTTTGAAGCCTTTCCTTTACTGGGAAGGTTTCAGCTTTCTTGAAATAGATAACAAACAAAAATCTTAATGGAAACAAGACAGTGGGCTGATTTACTGTTAGCCCTTTATCTACAAAGAATCTACACACTGAGATACTTGGCATCGGCGTGTGATATATCAGCTCCTGGAGGAGAGTCCCCAAGCCTGAGTCCCCATAAGCTCTCCCCAAAAGTGGAATCCACACACAAAGTAAGGAAAAACACCTTAAACAGACTATAAATCTGAAAAGAGGGGGGATTTGTGTTTCATATCCTTTGTCAGCACATTGAGTCACTTCACTGTGTTTTCAGCAAGGATTCAAAACCTGGGACTAGGCAACTGAGCATTGTTGAATCATTTAAGCCAAAAAAGACCTTCCTAGAATCACATTCTTGTACTACCAATTAGGAATAATTATTTTTAATTAATGGCTGGGCCTGGTTTTGCCAACTGAATGAGAACAAGTAATTTGGAAATTATTTGACTTGACTAGATGTGAAGAAATTTAGATCATGATATTTGTTTCCAGGACAAAATGCAAAGACTCATGTGTTCCTAGTGAAAACTTGAGTTTCTCCAGGATACTTGTAAGGATAAGTAAAACACAGCTAATTATACCTCTTATGGAATTACCACATAACATGTTCTATGAACTGAACACTAGGCTACTGGCAGATCTTAAAATGCAGGTCATAGACAGATACCACTGAATGGGGACATTTTTAAACCAGAGACTTTTTCTTGATTGACTTTTTGGTTTTGCTTCTCTATGCTATAGGCCCATGTTTAGGTGACATAAAACTGTGTGGGGTAGTTAAGTAAGAGATAGGTGGGTAAATGAGCCATCAGGGTAAATGGTTGTAACCTGCAAAAATGTATTTTGGTAAGATCAAGTGCTTGAGATCCAAGAATGGCAGTTGCTTATATTTACATGATAGAGACTTTGCTTTGAAAAACAGAGCTCAGAAAAGGATTTAGGGGTCACTATAGATAATCGCCTCAATGTAAGCTGTCTGGGCAATGCTGTTGCAAAAAGGACTAATGAGATTCTTGAATATGGGTGGGGGAGAATAATATGAAGCAGAAATAATGAAGGATTTCAGCATCATTTGGCAGCACTGCCAAGATCCTTACTACGTTACTGAATCCTGGCCTAGTGTCTGCATTTTAAGAGGATTTCAAGACATTGGACAGAGTTCAAGTGAGTGTTACAAATGAAATCTCTGGCTTTAAAAAAAAGCCTGTGCCTCCTGACGGGATGGATAAGAAGCTCAGCATATTCAGCTCACTGAAGAGAAAGCATAGACATACCTTCATCACACTGTGTAGGTAATTCCTCTTGGGGAAGACATACGTGAGGAGCTTTCCAATCTGACTAAGATCCAATGAATAAAAGTTGAAGTCAGAAAAATTCAACCTTGAAATAAGGGGATATTTCCCAGCATCGAAGTAAGACAACAAAAGACAGAAACAGTTTATCAGGGGAACTAGTGAAACCACCATGACTTGCAACCTTTTAGACAAAGACAGATACCTCTGAAGATACACGTTTGGCCTAAATTCAGACTAGATGATTATGGTTGTCCTTTCTGGCTCTGTGAGCTGTGACCCCTTAGTTCCCCTGTGCACAGTTTATTTCCTCAGCCCTTGGTGAAACAGGACTGCCTACACTGTAATCAGTGTGCTTGCAATGCTTCCAGGAAGGTTCAAATGATGCTACAGAGGCTATGACTGGCAAGGGTGCAGGGTTAGCATCGTGGAGCCACACTCGCCTCTTGGTCGGGGAGAAGGGGTAACCTTATGTCCTGTTGTGATATAGACAATCAGGTAAGGTTTTGATAGCAGATGTTTGAGAGATCATAATCCATTCCTAAGGATGCAAACCAAGTGTAAAATCTTCTTGGGTAGCAGCGAAGAGTGATCAACCCTTGTGAAGCTACAAATGCTTTCCTTTACATTAAGGCCAAAACTATTTTGAAACGTTCCGCTGCTTTCTCCAAACTCATCCACAGAGCACTTGGAAAGTGGAGCACATCACAGACATGGCCAGGTCTGATCCCAGTGTGCTTGCTGAAGGGAGTCACACTAGCCAGCTTCACTGGTCTAAAAATTTAGAAGGCACAAGGTGCTTATTTGGAGGCAGGATCCTCCAGGGGAAACTGCACACTGGAGGGCATTGCAGAGAGACAGATGCACCTGCTGTGGGATAGACAGGCAGGGAGAGCAGAGTATCAGCACCTCTGAGACAATTACCTAACAATGGCATTTGAAATCAAATGTATTTAGCAGCCATACTTATAAATACAACACATGAAGCAGCAATGAGTTTCGACCTGAAGCATCAGTGAAAAAAAATGGTTCTTGACTCCGATGAAAACCCATTCACAGCAGCTGAAATTAGAAACATTAATCCCATGGCATTGCCCATAATTAAAGGCTCCATCTACCACCAAACAGCTGTGTAACTACTGCTGGCTGAACCCCAGTGCTTTGAAATAGGATTAGGAGGAAATTAAAAGAGAAGCAAGCATTGCAAGCATCAGTAAGACAAGCAATACCTTAGTGTGTCTTTTATTACATGGACCAAACGATAAAACTGGTGTCCTTTTGCAGTTACTTTTTCTCAGAATTCATTACCAGAAAAAATGAGAGTATTACAAACAAAACTAAGGAATTCAGGACTAGAGGCATGTCAGAATCCTATCACCCAACAGTCTAGGCTTACGTTGAGCATTTATTAACTTCTTTTCGCTATAACATTTCCAAGGCCTGAGCTTGCCACTTGTTCTGGTTTTGGCTGGGTTAGAATTAATTTTCTTCATAGCAGCTGGTATACAGAAATGTTTTGGATTCAGTGTTTATAATACAGGGATGTTTTCCTTATGGCTGATCAGCACTTACACTGATTACACCGATTAAAGAGCCAAGGCCTTTTCTGCTCCTCACCCCACCCCACCAGTGAGGAGGCTGGGGATGAACAAGGAGTTGGGAGAAGACACAACCAGGACAGCTGGTCCCAGCTAACCTAAGGGATATTCCAGACCATATTACATCACGCTCAACATATAAAGCTGGGAGAAGAAGGAATAGGGGAACATTCAGAGCAATGGCATTTTACTTCCCGAGTAACTGTTCCATGTGATGGAGCCCTGCTGTCCTGGGGATGGCTGAACACCTGCCTGCCCATGGGATGTGGTGAATGAATTCCTTGTTTTGCTCTGCTTACGGACATGGCTTTTGTTTTACCTATTAAACTGTCGTTATCTCCACCCACGAGTTTTCTCACTTTTACTCTTCCAATTCCTCCCCATCCCACTGCGGGGGGAGTGAGTGAGCAGCTGTGTGGGGCTTAGTTGCTGGCTGGGGTTAAACCAGGACACCACTGAAATCTACTCCACTGATTTACCACCACAAGAGAACACAATGCCTCAGACAAAGATTTACAAATAATTATGCAAAAGGATGGTGTTCTCTCCTTGGGTGTCTTTAAACGGTGCCTGTTGTTTTTCTGGCTGAAAACTATTTGTAAATATGGACAAACGACAGGATAGCAACAAGAAAGTGTCATCCTGTGAGAAAGGTGCCATATGGTACCAAATCCCATTAAGAGGGTTTAATTGTTATTTAACAAGACAAGCAGGAATAAAAGGGAGCCCAGTTCAGATATTCTCTGGATGCAGATTTTGCTTAGGTTTCGGTTGCAGTCAGAATGCAAGATCCATCCCTTCTCCTGCTGGTAGCCATTAAATATGACTGGAAGAATGCAGAATAACCCCCAGCAAGCCAGTGCTGTGCATTATACCTCACCAAGTCACCAGGCTCCTGCAGTGCCTGGGTGCTAGCAGCCAGTCCTTTCTCAGTTGCACTGACAATTTAACTCAGAGAAGCTGGTTTATCTATAACACAGTGACAGGAATTCCATGGTTTAAAATGTTTTGTGTCTCTTTTCAGAAGCCCACCCTCCTGCCAGAGCCATAAGGCCATGGCTGCAAACAACATTACTTGGCACTAGTCTATTTCTTTTCTTTTTTCCTGTTTCCAGGTGATGGGAAAAAAATTAATCGGGGGATCTTTTCAGGTGAGATGGCTGTGCTGTGACCAAGGGGCAGTACTGGAGCTGCAGAGCTGCAGTCTGCACTGGTTCCTCACATCCCAGGCTGGGCTTTCTTGTCACTGTCATGGAGGAAGGAATACAGATGGGGAGCTGGCTAACTACTGCCTCCAGCAATCAAAAATAATGGCAAAGAGCTGGCTTGCCAAACTTCAGGCAGTGGAAAAAGCTGACCTCTGAAAATATATCCCGGCTGTTCCATCAAGGGTATAACTCAAGTGTCTAGTTTGATTTTATTAAATTGGTGTATGGAAATAGTACATAATTTAGAATCATAGGCTTTGGTTAAAGCTATGATTGCAAGGTTTTAAGCAGCTCAGAGGCCCAATTTAAAATTAAGTCCACAAAATTTAATCCCTCTGTACTTTTTTGCTTCAATGTGACTCTTGTTAACTCCCTAAAATTAGATTTTAATCTCAGATTGGCACCCCATTCTCTGCCACTCAAGTAACACAAGCAGTGAGAAGATTATGGCCACTTATGTAGTATCTATTTTCCTATAATCCTTTTAGCACCATAAATGCTAAATATAGCATCCAGTTTAAATTAACGTTAACCTCAAGTTGACTCCAGTTAACCATGCAGGAACAGTCAGTTTAAAAAAAGCAGAAACAAAAACAAACCACGGCCCAAAGAAAGCTAGAAAGAGGTAGAAATATTCCCANAAAAAAAAAAAAAAAAAAAGTAAGCTGTTCAGTGCATATTAGCAGATGACCACAAGAGTAGTGAATTGTCAACAGCTTTTTGAAAACGTGGGACTTGTGAGCCATTAGTCTGGCACACATGAGTATATTGGTCACAGTACTCACCCTTACAAACAGCCATCCCTAAAAGCACAACAAGAAATTGGGGCTGCTCCTGCAGCTCCTTTATCCTGGCTATAGTTACAAATCACTACCACTGAACATGGAGGCATTTCTGTGAATCAAAATCCCACTAGTTTTTCCAGGACTACCCTTTGTAGGCATCATGAGACCTTCACAGGGAAAACTGATACATCCCCTAATGAGGGGAGGACCACCACTGTAAGTCAGTAGTGAGAAGAGCTAAAACAGGCTCAAGACCTACAACAGGAATGACTTCAGTAAAACAGCTGCAGAGAACCCTGCCTCTTGCTTGGCTGCAGGAAGAAGTAAGTCCTCAGCACCAAAGCAGGGGCTTCAGGAGGTGTCCCACACTCGGAGAGGGATATCCCTGAGGGGTCCCAGGGAGCGTGTGCCAGCTCGTGTGACCGCAGCCAGCTTTACAGCTGCCAGGGCCAGACCAGTCCATGCATTTTACCCTGGACATTTATAGGTTACACACTTACTTGTTAGCCTTTATGTTCTACTTCTGCCTCTGCAACAGCACTTACTCTGACCAGCTCTGTTTTTTCACCAGCTAGTTTGCCTGAGGAGCATAAGAGCAAATGAATCCAAATAACTAAATCATCCTGAAGTAAACAACCTCGAGGTGCAACACCATTAAATTTACAGGTTCCTCTCAAAACTTAATACTAGATTTAATAAGGCTGCAAGTTTCTCCACTTCTCACTTTTGCCCTTTTCAAACACCACATGGAGACAAGGGAAGCCCACCCTCAGCAAGCCTGGCATTTTTTTCATACTCCAGAGATAGAATGACTGCCAAACCCTACCGTGGCATGGGAAATGTCAAAAAGATGTAAATTTAAAAACATCTGACTGTGCCTGCCTGTCCATTTTGCTTCAGCTTGTTAGGAACAATTAAACAGATGCCTAATGCTGAGCTGGAAAATGAGTACCCAGGAACTCTTCCCAGAGTTCTCCTCCTTCACTTGGAGGACTGCCACACACACAGATTGCGACATTCTCAAATGTTCATTATTGAGACACATTCATCTGTTAAGCACAGATTAGGAGGAGAGGATAGACAGGGCTGATTAAAGGAGAAATAATGAATCAGGAAATGTTCATGTGTACTGTCACAGCCACTACCAAAACACGTGGTGAGTTTCTGTTTAAAAAGCTAGGAAATCCCAGCAAAATAAACAAACACATTGATAAAATGGAATTGGGGTTCTACATCAAAAGCAGAATCAAACTGGCTGTAGGCAGGAACTCCAGAGCCCATGATGCCATCATGCTGCTCACAGAGTGGTTTTCCTTAAGAAGCATCGAATTTCCTTTGTTTTCTGGAAAACTTGTATAGTTAAAGAGTAAACAAAACATTTTCAACTACACCTGGCTACAGAACCAAGGAGCAATACCATAGCAACCAGTATAGGACATATCTGGAGAAAATATAAACTCCAGGTATTTATTTTGAGCCTCCTGAGGTTAGACTGAGCACCTCATGGACCACAGCAGGAGTATCACTGCCTGAGGGGCACTTGGTCTCACTGAGACATGAGGGGAGAAGCAGCACCACAGAGAGCAGGGGGGACACAAAGGTGAAAGACAATGACACAGTGGTAGAATCACATATTTAGAGGAGAAATTTATTCAGTTTTTCTATATCACATTTGCAAACCTGTTCAACTCTTGACTTCAGCAATTTCTTTCACTCAGGACCAAATCCCTACAGTAGGTGATGGACAAACATGCCAAGTAGGTTACACAAGGAGTTACCTGGCTTTCATACACTTGGCCCTTTGGAATAAAATCTTTCTGATTACTTTCATTCTGCAGAATTCTTAAAACTTGCTCACTGGTACTTTTAAAGTGATTAGCAAGTTCAGCAATTATCTAAGCTCTCATTTCCTCATGAAATGAGGTTGATGAAACAGGTTAGTTAAATCTTCTTAGGCTCTGCAGTGGTACTACGGGACATAGTTATAGTCTGAAACAAGTCACTCCAGATGAAGAGGCTGTAAAGGTTTTGCTCTCCTCTTTATTCTTAAAAACAAATAAAAATCAACCTCATCATAACATAAGAAAGCCCAGTCTTTGAAACTGGAAGAGATTAATGTTATTATGCAAGTGGGGCCATGGCCTGCAATAGTGAAGAGTCGGCATATCTTAGACACATATCCAGGTTAGGACATCAATACATGCACTCCGTGTGTGACAGTGACAGTCCCAGCAATCCCTTGCTGAGTCAGAGGGGTGCTGTGGTGACCGAGGTGACACCAGTGATGTCCCTGCCTGCGCAGGGGAAGCCCTCAGGCTGTGGCAGTGTAACCCTGCTCGGTGCTGCCCTGGTGCTGCAGCCTCTGAGGAAAACTCAGTATTAGTTTATCATAGTTCACTGCCTGCACTAGCGTTGGTAGGGGACATAGGAATAACAACACTGATCACAACTGGTATGCAAATGAAAACTCTTCTCCCTCACAGCTCAAATTCTCTTTATTTGTTCCTGTGTTACCACGACCAGAGTACACTGAAATGGCAAAGTTCCACCAGAGGGGCAAAATAAGTGGCCCTATGCCAAGCCACCCCATCCTATGCCCACAGCCAGAGAAGATGCACAGCTGGTGCACACCTGCGGTTGCCTAATGACATTTCCCATCACTGCAGCAGCCTTAGTGGGCCCCAAGGAAACCTCAGTCAATCCTTTTTTTCTTAGTTAGTTTTTTTCCTGTCATAAAAAAACTTCAAAACTGGAAGTGTAATGGGAAAAATATTTCTTTAATACTGCACCAAGATTTTAGGCTTAGCCAATGCCCAAGCACTTCCTAATGTCCCCAGTTCTGCAAGTCCTCTGACAAGAGCACTGGATTTTCTTTTCTTTTTTTCTTTTTGTTTTTAATCATGGAATGGATAGGGATGAACCATTTTCACATTAGATTTTTCGTCACCGTCCCCTCAAGACAGCATTGAAATCAAACTCATATCACACTGATTTTATTTGTAATGAAACTACAGGTCTCTGTGTTGAGGAGTATCGAGTACTCCTCACTTACAAGTATATACTCATGTAAAAGTATGTGAGTAACTTGTTTAACTTCTGCAAGGGGCTGCCAGCTTCTGCCAGGGGCTCACAGCCTCTCCAGGCAGGAGACACATGGCAGAGGCCAAAGGATGTGTGGCCATTTGATCTGCTCAGCCTGTGACAATCTCACAGCCAGGAAAAAAATAACCAGGCATTTCTCAGTTCTGCTTTTTCTGAAAAGTCAACATTCCTACCATATTATTTCTCTCTTGTTACAGAAGGAGAATCACAAAGCCCACAGCCTCTGTTCACCCAGCATGTGCACAGAGCTTGCCAGGGTACATACTCAGATGTAACCTGCCAAAGGTGTTAGGAAGCCCTTTCCCACAGCCCACCGGGACAGGTTTACCACACTTGGTGAAAGGATTTGGGACGAGTACCCACAAGGCACAGCAGAGGCAGATGTTTATCTCAACGACTGCAGGGCATCTGACGCCCATGCCGCTGTTTGAGACCATCATTGTTTCTTTAGTGCTACTGTCCAAGCAGCATTGGCCAAGTATGCCAAGAGAAAAGCAGTTTTCTCCTACCATGGCATCCCTGGAAGAGAAAAGCATTGGCAGTTCGTATTGCTGTTAGTTTTCCAGGCTGTCTCTCACTCCAGAAGCACATGCATTTAGGGATGGGAGCCAAAGACAGGGAACTGTACCCACTCGGCTGTTTCCAGCTCAAGAGTACCTCCATTCCCTAGCAAGCACCGTCCTCCCAGTCCTGGAGATACATTAAACCTCTTAGGGACCTCTTCTGTCATTACTTCCGAGTAATGATAAAATAATTTCTTCAATAAACTGTTTCTAGTAAGAGTAAACTGTTGGAGAGAGAGAACAGTCCCTGCATCTCTTGCTGAGGGGATCTGCTGAGTACACTCCAGTCCGTTTAATGCAGTGAACCGTCTCCATTTACTGAATTGATTTGGCATATGAATGTTTACACTGCTGAGTGTATTTAAACTAATGGCTGCTAAAGCAGCTTATGTGACTTTTTAATCTAGCTTTTCCATAGAGTCATTTGCAGAATGACTGTTTGAAAGGGAAACAGACAAGAAATTGGGGCAAAACTTACGCTGACAGACACTGAAAATGGGATGATGTGGCCACAGCAGTCACAAAGGCAGATTTGTGGCTCATTCATTACCATCAGACTGTTTCCCACAGCTGAGCTTTTCCACAGGCCACCTGACCAGAGGCACAGCCTGCTCCCTGTGACCAGACCTCAGGCAAGCTCTGAACAGCCTGCACTTTACAAAATTAATTTCATCCTCTGAAGCAGAAAATACAAATTCCTCTTTCTCCCTGAGGAAAGGGGCTGGTGGGGAATGTGACCAGTTAAGCAGAGGCGCCCAGCTGGGTGGCTCCTTCCCCTGTGCTCTCAAGGGTTTTGACCTGATGATCTCAAAGATCTTTTCCAACCTAGTTGATTCTGTAATTCACACAGTTGTTTGAAGGATTCTGTGTGAATTACAAGGAACCTCAAAAGCTGTCACACACAGTTCTGTGTGACAATCATTAAGCACTGAGGCAAAAGGACAACTGGCCACTGAAAGACAGTTTTGAGGGCCTGCTGCAATGTACAGAGACAGGCTCTGATCACAGATTACCTGATTTATTGAGCAGGTGTAATATTCTGTGTCATTGTATGGTGGAAGTCTTTGTGCCATTTACCCTTAGAGAAAATAATGTTGTTCTCTTACAAAACACTAAGATATGTTGATCTGTCACTGAAGACATCTGTATCATACTATTTTCCTTTTCAAAGTCTTCCATACCTTTTTATAGTAATTAAACATGCCACATCAAAAATCAAATCAGTGCAAAATCATACTGACCCCCCAACGAGTCAGACAACTCATGTTGTTTCAGCATATGATGGAAAAAGCTAATCGAGGGACAGCAGTCTTTGCAAGAGTAATAATTAGATTTACTTCTCCTAATTCCTTGCACATGACCTTCTGATGTGCACTGCAGGCTCATCTACGCACCACACTGCAGCCCTGCAGACAACACAGGACCAAGTCTAGGTATTCTTCCATAACTTCTTCACAGGCCCTCCTGTAGGCATTGCCACTGCTGTTTTAAATATGATCAATAAATTGACATCGTGTTCATTTTAAAAATGAGCATTGTCTAACCCTGCTATTCTGGCACTGATACATCCTTACCAACACTGGTACACACATTGCTGCAAAATTAGAGACAAAAACCCCCAAAAAACTCCTTCAAGGGGACTGGTGCTCCCTGTCCCATTAAACATCTCCACCTGCACGTGCCCCCACAGAGCCAGGAGCCAGGGTTGCTCTCACAATCACAGGTCCCTGGCAACTGTCCCACTGCACTCAAAACTCTGCTCAGAGTGTTGGTGATCCAAGATATAGATATAGGAAAACGAGATGGGAAGGGATACATAATCACAATTATGGTTCCCATCTTTAGTTTCCTGAAGAAAACCCTATTACATCAGCATGATTTCAAAGGTGAAGAGTCAGTTCCCGTCACCGGTTACAGCAAGAAAAGAAAAAAATCACCTTTGGGTAATCTCGTCTTGGGGATAATCATGTTAGCTCAGCCTGACAGCCGCTGCAGATCTGAGAAGCGGGAGGACCAGATGCAGCATGATATGGCCAGCCCGGCTCTTTACAAAAGCCACCTTCACTCCTGGGTGGTTGAAGCCATGCTCTGGGCAGGGCTCTCCACTTTTCTGGGCATCCCACCTCCCCACAGCAATGGCAGCACCTGACTTTTGCTGAAGCACCCAAAACTACGGACGGAAACGGCATGATCTCCTTAAACCACAAGATCCACCTGGCAGTGGATTTCTGACTGATTATCACATAACTCAGGTTGCCCCCAGACTTTAATCACCCAAGAAGTGTGATAATCCCCAAAAATACACGCCCTAGTATGCCTTATCAGTGGCAGAAATTACAGCCATGCATGAGCAATGAGCTGTCCTTTCCACGTGCGCTTGGACAGGGCATGAATCCCGGGAGCCGACTCATGCCCTCTGCTGGGTCAGGTGCGGAAATCGCCTCTCTTCTTTCACCGCTGCCGGCTCAAAGGCACGCCACAAGGTCATCTCCAAACACACCACATCGAGTGTTTGCTGACTAGATACTTGGATCCTCAGCTGGGAAATGGAAGGTCATTCAGTGCTGTGCCTCCTCTCAAAAAATAATATTACTTGGAAGAGAGCTGCTGAATGTAGATCATCAGTCCCAGAATGACAGTACAGTGGCAGAAAGCCGAGCAATGAGAAGGGAAAGCCAGGGGACTCTGTGATAACTGCATCTTCAGTTTCAGAAATTGCTTTGATGTTCTCTCAATAGGGGACAGCTTCCATTTCCTTCAGTCTCTGCTGAAGCTTTAGTAGAAACATGGGCTGTTCCTGTTGGATTTTTAATTGGAAATGGACTATGTGATTTCCTGCAGAAACCAGGGTGTCCTCTCTCAGCACCCATTCAGACTGCATGAAAAGGGAGGTTGGATAAGTAAGACCAGAACCAAAGGGGTGCCTAAAAACACAGAAAATATTCCTTGGAAGAAGGCAAAGACACAGAGGTGCATTCAGGCTGTAGTTACAAAATAGATGAAATCTCTAAAGGCCTGGCTGGCTCCTGCATTCAGCACCTTGTCTAAGGAGCCTGGCCACCGCTCAGCTTGTGATTTATTTTAGACTTCCAGGACAGAGCTGACTGTGACAAGTCAGAGGGACATTCATTATCCGGTCTCTTCAGGCCGATGGCCACTGGCAGCCCACACCTCACTGCAGCTTAATCGACTCTAAGCAGCCCAGACAGCAGCTGCCATTTGCTTTGTGCTGTTGCATAAATGCTGTGGATTTTGCTCTGAAATCTGGATTTGACAAACTGGGAACACATAAAGATAGCTGATGCTGATACCCAAGCATCTGAGCAGGCTACCCTTAACAGAAAATAACTCTGCCAGGAAGAAATTTCTTTCTTATATTTTTAAGATTTAGATTTTTGTTCACTGTTTGCCAAACAAATAATTTGAACAATATTAATCTCCTACATTGTAACCCATCTTCACTGACATAACCTTCATGCATTACTGGAGTTACAATAGAAAGAAATAAAAAAACCCCAAAAGACAGTGTCACAAGTGAATTAATATTTGACCCACTGATCATAAACCACAGTGTACACATCCTTGAAGAGAGGAAGCTTTTATCAGGATCCTCATGAAGTGTTTAGAGAGTACAAACCTAGGACTTCCTCCTACAAAATTCCTGTTGAAGCCAGTAACTTTAAGGTAGTTCCTAAGTGAGGAAAAAGTTGCTAAATGTTCTATCAAGCATGAAGATACCAACATTTGTCAAGGAATGTTTTACTTTTTATGTCAAAAACACTGCCTCGTACTTCTTAATTTCTTTCAAATAGTTCTACCACTAAATACATATCATTACCCTATACATAATCTAGTGAAAATAGATAACATTTTTTAACCAATTTTCTAAACATATGCAACTGCCATCAGAGTCTCAGAGGTATCAAATCAGACAGTTGATGTTTCCGTGCAGAATTCAGTGTCAGCATACACCAGCCAAAAACAACACTTGCTAAAGCAGCAAATCAGGGTTTATAGTGGTAAGTAACAGAGAATGAAGTTTATATATCAAACCACCTAAGAAACAAGAGGAAACATTAAATAAGTGCACTCTGTCATCCTGAAGGTGGAATTCATATCTTGGTATTCCCCAATAACTAAGTTCCTTCTCACTTCAGAAAAACGTGGTTTTTACATGCAAAAGGTGGCATCAGATCTTTGTGAAAGGCATGAAAAATCAGAAGTTGTTCCATAGCTCAAACATGAAAATAAAATATTTTTCCCACAAAAAAAAAAGACATGCAGAAATTCCGTGTTGTCAGTAACATTAAAAATACTCTCGAGAAAACAGAAATTAGTTACAGCCAATAGAGGGAACCCCATTCCCTGCCAGGCTGCATCTCCTGTAGCAACTGGCATATGTGCAAAGTGAAATCAGATTCTATCAAACAATGCTGCTCCGTCTGCTTACACTCGCTTCTTCTGTGCTCTCTTTCTCCTTTGCGGTTAAAAACTTCCCTAAAGGCTAGGCACTAGATAAAGGGATGCAGGGCTGAGCTGAAGAAGAAAAGGGCTTTTTTTCCCCCAAAACACACGCTACCTTTGCACCCCCTACTGGGGAAACAGCCACGAGCAAACAGCCTGCAGAGTCTCACCACGGAGATCTTTTCCCCCATCACCCAAATGTAACCACAGAGGAGCAGTTTTCATCTTAAACAGGTCATTTCTTCTAACCCCATCATATCAATTCGATTCTACTCATAATATTTACTGACTTTAGTTGCAGCCAGTGAAAAGTTTACACACAGGATTAATGCATAGTAAGAGAAGCTCATGAAAATCCTTTATTTATCACATGCTTTCATGGTAACCCAATTCTTTTCTTTTTGTAAGGAAGGAGTTCTTGTATGCTGAGTAGAAAGGCCATTTAAATTAAAAAA
>VXAD01005762.1:3309163-3321510 GCA_013399195.1 Dicrurus megarhynchus
AAAAAAAATAGAAAAAGCTCTAGTAGCAATATATCATTAAATAATTTGTCCAGAGGACAAACATTTGCTAGCTACTGAAAATAGGGCTTTTGCTACTGACACACAGAAATGACTGTGGCAGATTTTCTGTAGCGAGGCTGGAGAGCCCTTTTCCAGAACCTTGACTCTCTAAGGTCAGCAGCAGATCACAATTTAATATTTTTGTTCTTATCTCTATTATACTTTTTACTAATATAAACACTAATCCAAGGGAAAATTTTCATGCTATTCAGTAGAAAAAGGTGTTAAAATAAAAGTATCCAAGAAAGCCACCAAAGAAGTTAGGTGTTTGTTATCCCAGTTTATCAAAGGCAGCAATAAACCCATTCAGAGCAGCTCTGCTGTTACATTTACAACCAGAAGATGGCATTGAATGGCCACAAATCTGCTCCCAGTGTCCTTAACTGCTGCCTGCCAGAGCCGAGCAGGGAAGGGTCCTGGGCACTTCACCCAGCGTAAATGTGAAATTTGGGCTACCACTTGCATAAACTCCCTGGAGTTAGAGCAATGTAGCCAATAACTAATTCGTGTTATACTACCAACAAAAATACTTTATTGCTTCCCTCCTGTCTCTTCCCTGTCGTGCAACCAACCCATGGCATAACTGCCCTGGCCTTTTTGAAGTCCACTGAAACCACAGGGCTCAGAAGGACCCCACACCCCTTAGTGTGTACAATATGTGCAATACTCTCATGTGGAGCAGAATCTCAAAAGTTCAGGAGAATTTCAGGAACGGGCTCCCATGATCCTTACCACTTATTCACATCATCTCCAATGAAAAAGGTCACATTAGACAAACTGAGGGTGTGGCTGAATCCTCGGGTGATTTCCAGCAATTCTGAAGGCCACGCTGCCACCTTGTCTCTCCTACAGTGTTTCTGTATAACTTCAGGGACTCGCTTCTATGGATGGCCCAGGCAGCGGCTTGCCAGCTTTTACTTTAGACAAAGTCCTCTCAGGAACTGGTGCGCAGACAGGAGCCCCGCCCGAGCGCAAGGGAAAGCTGCCCAGTGCAACCGGGTGCACATCGAAAGCACCCCTCACATGGTTGTAGTCTCGGGAAGAAAAATCCACGCATGCACACCTGCACACTGACACCAAAGAGAGCCTCAGAGCCCCGAGTTTCCTCCCCGTGGTTCAGTGGAGCAGGAGCTCGATTCCCTCCCGCACTGCTCTGGATCTGCACCGCTCCTCTGGGTCCCCGGGTGACACGCACACCCTGGGGCCGGCACTGCTCCGGCTGCACCGCCGCCCTGTCTGTCACGGCTGCAGAAGAGCTGTCCCGTGACATAAAAAAAGTCGAGGCTCAAAGGATGCGGGGAATAGCCGGTAAATGTGCTGTTCCAGAGCAGCCCCCAGCCCTGCACTGCAGGCAGAGTGAACAGCGGGCCGAGGGAGCAGCGCTGGGGGCACGCACAGGCACAGGCTGCCTGGCTCCAAGCTGCCCCTCGGCACAATGGCAGGATTTCCAAGCGGACTGCAGCAAAGAGCAGAGCAGCAACAGAAGAGCCAGGGCCCTGCTCCCCTTGGTCTGCCACATCCCCTCATCAAGTTGCAGTCCTGCATCTCTTTGAAGGAGAGGGCTTTGCTGTCACAGAGCCAGCTGCCAATCAGTCATCCTAACACCATGCAAACACATGGTATTCTGCCAGGAACAGCTGCTGTCTCAACACAGGCTCTGGTATACTGACAGAAAAGAACCTAGAAACAAATAAAAAACTACCTTTTATTTTTACTAAGACAGCTCAACATGGCTGTTTCATTTACTATTTTTAACGAGTTGATCATTACTCCTTTCAGTGAAGCCTTGTCTTATTTATTCTAGTGTTACCCCCAGCCCACCAAAAAGAACACATTTGGGAGAAGAAAATGCCACTTACTAAAATAGTACAACAGGGGAAAAAAAAAAAAAACCCAACAGGCATCCAAAATTGCAAAATGGAAGGATCAACTATTCAGGATATTTCAACTGTAGTGCAGGATAAGGTGACAAGCTGAATACTGGGATTTCCTTCCTTCTGTGACCATTTACATGCAAATACAAAAGGAGACTCCTACAAGGAACAATCCAGTTGTTGAAATCACTCTGTATCTACACAGAATAAGTAGCGATTCTCTCAATGAGCTTTGACCTTATCTCAAACTTTGTGTGTAGCTTTGCTTAGAAAAGAAATAAAGACAAAAATAATATTTTTTTTATTCCTGTATTTCAGATAAACAATGTAGAGGTTTCTGAGAATTTTGGAAGTTTATTTGTTTTGAAGAGAAAGGGCTCCAATGATGGACATTTAAAGAAGAGATCAGCTTTGTCAACACACATGGCAGCCCAGACGAAATTAATTTATGCATGCAGAGGGAAAGCAGAAAAATAAATTTCAGGGTTGGAAGAAACCTTGCCATTTGGACTGCCAGTCATCTGGATCAGCAGAGCCTCCTGCCAGCCTACAGATCTGCATTTCCTTTTCCTTGGGCTTGGTAGTTGAAGGACAGGCTGAGACCAGCGCCCAGTGTGACATAAGCTAGATGTGGTCCTGAGTCACACCTGGACATAACAATATAAACGTGGTGTGTGTTCTGGGGTGTGCTTAGGTGTGAGCCCTGTAACTGCTGCCTTAGAAAAGGTAAGGCAGGGAAGGGTTTGGAGTGAACAGACAAAGGCAGGTCGATCCAATCAAAAGCACAGTGATGCTCAGTTTGTAGCACATGAAACTGCTGAAAGACTGAGTGCTCCGAGAGACTGAGGGAAATGCAAACAGAGCCCCTGGAGGGGAACCATTTTTCAGCAGGTCATGAGCAAGCCAATAATGATTTCCACTTCATTTGTATGTGTGCTAAACATACTTGGCATTACTTCAGAGACTGGGGTCAAAAGTTCGATGATTGCTAAAGGCATTGTGCTAGAAGATGCATCTGGATAGCTGCTAGGGGAGGGTCAAAGCCAGGTTTGCACTAACCCTTACCCCTGCCCTGTCCTGGTAGGGTTTCCCAGCTGAGATCCATTATATATGCAACTGGCACACTGAAAAATGGGCACAAAGTTTATCTTTCATGTTACCTCACTGCCAGGATGCTTCAAAACAGGAAGCAGAAAGCAGAGCAACTAGGGCCAGCATTCCTTTTGCATCTCTCAATAGCCTTTCCATGCTGCTGGTCTCCTGGGCCAGCAAGAGCCTTTCTTTGCTCCTGACCCTCTTCAGCATGTCCACAAAAAACACATCTAAGCACAACACACATAAAAATCGAGTCATGCACACACGAGCTGGGGGAGCAGCTCCCTCAAACAACCATTGCCAGGGCCCTCTGGAAACGGAGGACACTGCACCATTAGCTGCTCACTGCTGGCTTTGCTGTAATGCAGCAGCAGCAGTGCCAGGCCCAGCACTACCTGATGTGCCTTGAGCCAAGGGACACACTTAGCAAGCAAAGGCTTGGACAGCCAATAACTTAATTTCTTGGAGACACCATCAGCATTTTAGCCTCACTCTTCAGGCTTTGGTCTGGCGGACTCACAGTGCCAGCATCACATGCTCTGAGATACATGGTGGAGTTTCCCCCCACCTCCAAAGAACTCCTTGAACTCCGTGATCTCCTTATGCTGCCCCTTACGGTCCCAGTAACACTTCACTGTTGCTGCTTGGGGATAAACTGAAAAGAAAACAATTTGCAAGCAGAGGTTTCTCTGCCTGAAGACAGTAACAAAGCTGCAGCAANGTACACAAACACAATGTTGCGAGTGCCCCTTTCCACCAGCTCTCGATTTTTTCTTGACTCTCTTGCCCTTCTCTCAAGTGTGACAGAGACTCTCACAACTCCGTGAATTTCAGCACACAGTTTGACTTTCTTTGCATTGAACTGGCAGGAAAGGAGGAGATTCATGTTGGTCCTAGGTGCATTATATTGACTGTTTTCCAGGCACAAGTAGCCCCACAGAAATCTTCCAGGGAAACCACAAGCAGACTCAAGGGAAATGGGAGAACCAGAGGCTTCCATTAACTCACACAGGGGCGTGGCTGAAATAGATTCAGGTACTGCTGGGCAAGATAAAGGGTCGTTTTCCAAGCACCCCTGTGCAACTTCCTTGAACTTGAATAGGAGCTTGCAATGCATGCTCTAAGGCTGTAAGCCTGATAGATATGCATTGTCAATTCGACTTTTCACAAGGTGGGGAGGAGTAAAGGAAAAAAACCCACTTCTTTTTTTAGCAACCCTCCCCTGCCTTTTTCGTAATTAAATTCACCATAATGACCACTGTACTAAATCTAATAAGAAGTCCGAGTTTCTGGTTTCCATTGGCAGCCATTTGCACAGCTCAATTTAGGCAACTCACTAAAGCATAAGAACAGTATTGCTAGACAACCTTCTTGAGTCAGTAAGTAAGAAGAAAAGCTTACCTAGACAGTATTAAATCACTATAATTGATTGCACCCTATTGCTTATGCTCTGATTCCACTGGCAGGAAGGCTCCGAGCTGGCTTATTTACACACACACTAGTGAACTCGTTCACACACAGCTGCTTTCCACCTCAGAGCAATAAAAATTAATAATAAGAATAATTAAACCTCATCAGCCTCCAAGCATTTGGAAACCCCAGAGCCCCATTGCCAGATCCTCTGAAAATGCATCAGCCTTCCCATGAGAGAGAATGGGGCTCAGTTCCCGCAGGGACTGGCTGCCAGAGCTATCACGGCGCCTGGTCATCACACTCCAGCAACAGATTATTCCATGCTATCGACCCCCCTGCCCTGGGTTAATTCTTTTAATTGTCTCACCACATCTTTTCCCATTAGGCTGATGTAACTTGTTTAAGCATACACAGATTGATTTATGACAGCACTAGGGATGTTAATCAGACGCCTGCTCTCCAGTTAATGCACGCTCGGTGAGAGATGCAGGACAGCAGTCTCCCATATGGGAGCTCCAGCCTTTTGCTTTGAAATCAAAGGCAGCCACCCAGCGAGAGCAGAATTACAGTGCTCCAAGAATAGTGGCTTCCACTGGCGTTATGGGCAAGGCAAGGTCACTGCATCCTGCTCTCAATTTTCAAGTGCCATCTTCTTTAAATATAGCAGCAATCAAGGAAATGGAAAATCTCTTTAAAAGTTCACTGTTAGGAAATTACTGGAGCCCATTGAATTCCTAAAATCTTGTCAGGAGGTAAAGGGTTTCCTTCAAATGCAACCTCATTTGTCTCCAATTAGAATCAGTTTCCTTCACAGTGTATGTTCAACATCCTTTAGCTCATTGCTGCGTGCTCCCTGCATTTCCCTTTTACTCAAGGGATGTGCACATAGTACAGAAACCTGCACAGAACAGCCTTCTGTTCCATACTTACAGTTTAGGTCATGAAAAGCACAGAATGCATAATGCTCATATACTATGAGTTGAAAAACAGTTCTCAACAGTACCAATAAAAATTTGCAAAGCTTTGGGAAAAAAATTAGGATACCCCACAAAACCAAAGTACTTTTCATTCTGTTGCCATGTTCACAATTAAAACAATTGGGTACATTAAAAAAGAATTAAGTTCATCTGCAGGTGCCACCATCTAACTGAAAGTCAAAGAAAACTTGGCCCGTATTTTTGTATTTCTGGGACAAAAAAAAACCCCAAAGAAACAAACAAACAAAAAAAAACCCAAACAAAAAAAACCCACCAAAAAAAAACCCCACAAACAAAAAAACTCCCACACATCCACTGTGCCAAACTGCTTGAGGAAACTGAAATTCTGATTCTGAATCTAACCTACACAACAAAGCATTCTTTAGGATTACCAGTCCCATCACATCTTGACAGCAAATCCCATGCATTTTCCCACCAGCAGGAGGGCTCAGAGCAGGAGCTCTCTCAGCTGTTTCTCCCAGGTACTCCTGATACCCAGTTGGTCCTGCCTTGGTTAGCAGCAAATGAACTTCATCTCCTTGGATTTTCAAATCCTCCAGAGAGCTTTCAGTACAATTTCTAAACACAAACTTACTACATGGCCTGACAAATCTCACCACTTTTCATGAAGTTTATTCCACCTATGGTCTATTCTTCTCAGTTTGGGGGGCATAGACATGCTCAGGATGAGACACCAGGAAAGAGAGGGGAAACTAACACTAATTCCATGTGCTTCCAGAGCAAGCAGGGAAGCAACAGGAGATGCTCCACCCCTGAGAGCCATTCAGTGCAGTCCAGATTTCTAATGTCAGGCACCTCATACTTGCAGCAAGTTCTCTGAGAACAACCTTCATGCTGAGAGCAACTTACAGTATTTTCAAACAAAATAAGAGACAACTGTACAAGTACCTTCAGACGGTTCATGAACAAAGAGCAAAAAAAAAGTCTAATGTATTATTAAGGACAGATTATTTTTCAACTTTATTCAAAAATACCAAAAGCTGCTTTGACAGATCTAAAAGCACCAGCAGGAGCCACTACCCTTTGTATCTTGCAAAAAACAGCCCACAGCTGACAAGGGCCATATGGACTATATACTGCTCTGAAGCTGCAGTGGCAACAGAGACTTCAGCAGATACTCCAAGTGACAAAAAGCACCACAAAATCAGTACCTTCACTCTTGTGCCTCTCATGACAGCCAATTCCAAGCCTTCACTCCAACTGCAGCTTCCCAGTGACACCAGCTCATGCCATCTCAAGACCAGCCTCAGGCTAGCAGGCTAAGAATCAGTCTTGTAACTTCCTGAGGTAGGAGGCATGATGCACATCTGATTTCCCTTCCCAAATTAGTTTGAATACTAATCCCACACACCTTTAAGGACCTACAAGGTGGCTTCAGTCTCCACTGGTTTTATCTCTGCTGTAGAAAGGAGCATTTTCTTCCCTTGTTTACAAGCAGTTTTCAATGCTTTGAAATGCCACAGCTACTCAAAATGTTAATGCAGAGGATGAAAGCCACAGAAACATAACTTCTCATGAACTAAACAGTGCACTGGGAAGACACGGACAAGTCTGGTGGCAAACACTGCCACAAACCTAACGTATAATATATGCACATGAGTAAATATCTACGGTTTAGATATTTAGATGCATGAGATGTACATGAGTAATTATCTAGGTTTATCTTTTCTGATTTCCTTAGGTCACATGGAAAAGTAGGATCCACTACAACTTTATGTTGTTTGTCTCCAGATACCAATGCCTAGTTCATAACTTAGAATTTTCTCCTTGGCAATAATTTTGTAGAAAGGCATTACAAAATTGCCAGACGCCTGAGCTTTTCTGACAGTGAAATTTTACTTAAACAGTTAGAAGATATAAGCTAACTTGTACCCTGTCACAGGGATATGTCACTTCCAATACATCTTGCAAACATATATTTAATTATTTGCCAAGATATTTGCCTCCCCATTTAAGTAAAACATTCATATTCAATTCATTCTGCTTTGGACAAATGAATGTCTTTGCAGATTACCAACCCAAAATATCTGACAGGTTTTTTGAAATATCCTTCTTCTGTAGTCAGCATGAGGAGAATGTCCAGCATGATGGAAACGCACATTTGAACTGTCAGCAAGCCAGATTGCCAATCTGACACCGCTCTTAAAGCCACAGAAACTATTTGTGAGCATGTGGAAGATGTGTTTCCTGCTGTCACAGTTCTGAGAGGCTGTTAAGCAATGAGGAATTTGATTTGGACTGCAGCGAAGCCCCACACGGTGAGCAGAGATGAGTAGCTAGTGGAGAAGCACGTTAAGAATCAGGAGCATCAAACATTCTTTCAGCTCCTGTTCTCCGCAAAATTGGATCAGAAATGAGTGCATGTGTGAACTTGAGGAGTCTTGGAACAAGGATAGATTCTGTATTTTTACAACTGAAAAGAGGAAAACCAGGATAACTTTGGGGAAAAAAACATACTTTTGTGGTTTTTTGGAGAACATTTTGACAGGCTTCCGCAAAAGAGCAGAAAAAGACATGATGGACAAAAATGGTGTTCAAGGACTAGGAAGAGAAGCAGTCCTTGGGAGGAACAGCATCTTCCCAGATTTTATAGCTGCTTCTTGCATCTCAAAGATGGACACCACTTGTCATGCTCGTGTAGTCTGGAACTAACATAGCAAATGTTTGAAGGATATAAAAAAGAGAAAAATGTGGCTCGAGGTGATGCACACAATAGACATAGGCTTAGCAGGAAAAAAAAAGGAAAAGAAATTTCAAACTAAACATCAGGAGACTACTCAAGCCCTGAATTTTATTGGACAGATAAGTATTCTCCAAGAGGGAAAGTGGAAATTCCATTCACTGAGATATTTACGTGTTCAAACATTACTTTATCATAGAGAATACCCTGTACTTTTAGAGTTGGAAGATACACCGTAATTTACTAGCTCTCTTTGAACTCTAACTGAAGAACTGTCTATTACAACTATCAAGAACATCAACTATTGCTAGAGATGACATAAGCTTAGACACAAATCCTTGAATAGCTTTTTCCCTTATTTTTCACATCTATTTTTCCTCTCTCTAAGCATTATTTCCAAAGAGTGAAGCAGCAAGAAGTATGGGTGTAACATTAGTCAAAAAAAACCACCCTGATCATTTTATCATTCCTCAAAGTACGACAACCATTTATAAAAACCAGTTTTGCTTATTGAACAAAGCTTTTACAGAAATGGAAGGGCACATTTTCATGTCCAGTCCCCCTCCCACATTACACCTGTAGCACACATGAAGTTTTGACAGAGAGTTACAAGACCCCCAGAAGGCTGTGCCTGGTGGCTAATCCTGCTAATGCCAGAAGTACCACTGGCTGGAGGGGCTAAGGCTTGTGCAGCCAGGACTGCCAACCAGCCCAGCAGGAAGCCCAAGCAGGACCAGGAGAGGGCACCGAGCCCTGCCTGGCATGCCCCTGCCCAGTGCCACCTCACGGCACCACCAGCCACGGGCCTTGCCAGCCACTGGCAGGACTCCCCCTTTCCTCTGCTCTCCAAAGCTCCTCTGCGTGCCTTTATGTGCTTCTGTCTGTGCTGTGTGTCCATCTGCCTTGGCAACAAAGGTTTCAGAGCCCAACAGGAAGAGCAGAAACCTCAGCTACTACTGACATACAGGAGTATGTTAATGGATAATGCAAAATACTGAAATAATGAGTTGTTTTCTCAATAATTACATTCATGACAGGAACTTACTGGCTGCCATTTGACAGCCTGACCATTTTCTGCACAAAAATGCATTTGAAATTAAGTTGTTGAAAATGGACCTTACCTTCTATCCCTTCCCTTTTCCTCCACACACTTCTAAAGATTGTAACATACCTGTAAAAGTAGGTGAGCCTCTCCTATTTGGAGAATCAGATTAGCAGGTCTTTTAATCAAAAAATAAATACATAATTAGTTTAGTCCTAAGTGCTAAAAAGTATTGCCATATCCTTAAGAGGGCAAGCTCTCTACTGCAGACATCAAGTACTCAGGCAATTAAGAGTATTAATATTTTGCAGACCTGTGGTACTCTTAACTCTCTGACTCATTGTGTTTGGACACCTCATAGGAAAAACTTTTTCTCCTGTGAAAGAAAGGCTCCTAAGGATGCACAATTAACTCAGTTCCATTCCTGACAGCAGACTGCATCACAGCAGTTGTTGCTTCTCTCCCTCTCCCTCTCCCTCTCTCTGTAAAATCACCCTGATACAGCATCAAAAACAACTGTCATTTCAAAGCACAAGGGCTATCAATTCAGTAGGTAGCAGGACAAGCAAGAGCAGACTGTACACAAGTAATTTTATCTGTTTAACTACTCATATATTTGTTTTGATGTTTGGAGAGAAACCTCTCTCATTTTTCCAAAATTCCCAATGTAGGTAGGTCTTCCTTTTTAAACTGTTAAAAATGTGATCAACTGGTCATACTAAACGTCATTTTACCCTCACATTCAACTTAAACTGATATCATCATCAGACATGAAGGTTTGTATGCTCATGTATGTTACATATTTTCTAGAATTTTTTTCTGAAATCCTGAAGATCCTGAGTATAATTTCTCTTCCTAGGCCATCGGCTTTTTTGGATTCAATAATAAATTCCTTTTTGTTGCCAAGCAGTCATCCTGAGCTACTTTTCCTTCATCTACAGCCTCTAGAACAAAGAAAGTGATAAAAGCCCTGGTGCAGTCAACTCTGTTCTTTACACAGATCCAAAATCTTCTCTATCTCCTTGACATTAACAGGGGTTTTCCAAATCCGCATGCTCTGCACTGGAGGACAAGTGAAGTACATCACCTCCTCCGCATTCCTCCTCTCAGACTAAATAATTGTCACATCTCTGGGCTTTGGGATAAAAGCACAAAATTTTAAAAGTCATCTCATCTCACCTTAAAGTCCCTTCCCAAATATAATTATAAATTTCTAAGCCAAACACCAGGGAGACTTTTTTTAACTTTAATTTACTGTGGGTCCATCAACTTTGACCACACTTGAAGGTACATTTTCTCCCCATTAGTTCTGTCTAGTCAAAGAATCTCACGTAGCGATGACGCATCTCTTGCAGATAAGGGTATCTGCTGATTTGATTTACTAAGGAAGCTAAATTTATTATGCAACATTTTACAAGTATAATTCTGCTTTCTCTTGATGGTAATAAATTCGATATCAACTCCCATGAGACAAGAGAACCAGTCCTTTTATTATCCAGACATGACCCCCAGAGCCAGATTCCATTTTAGAGACGGGAAATGACCATATCTCTGATTAAAAGGGAAACTTTAATCAAATAAAGTGCCTCATCAAGCGAGAGCCAAGATTCCAATACTCCTGACTGCAGCACAGCAAAGATCCAAAGTCATATCTGCCCCCAACCCATTACCGCCTACTGCAAACGTGATATCCATCCCAAACAGGAGGTGCATCCTTCAGCCATTTCCTCATCATCTGGGTAGCTGCTCCTCCCGTGCTCACAGTCCTGTGCAGAAACATTCCCAGGCAGCTACCCCAGGGTCTGTTTGAGGAATCAGAAGAGGATGGACTTTGTAGGGTTTGGTTTGATTTTTTCCCAACTAAATCAGTCTCACAGGTGACAAATATCTTGACACTGTGCAGCCAAGTGCAGCAGCCTTGGCTTTCAGCTCAGTATCCTTCCAGTAAGACTCTTCTATTCCTTCAGACACTTTCCTTCTACACCCTGAATTAGCTTTTGAAGCATTTAGGATAATAGCTTATTTAGAGTCCCAAGTCAAGATCTTTGTCCCGACTGTCAGTGGTACATTTCTGCAGTTTTACAGTGGATGGAGTAAATGAATAACAGATAACAGTAACAACGACAATATGGATGTCTCGGAGTATTGTTATTTTAAATATTCTCCAAGACTCCACTTCTGTGTAAGCACAATTGGATCTGTATGCCACTCCATGCAGGGATCCATCTTAAAGTCTTTCCGGCCATCTAGAATGTTTTCTTGCAACAGAGCAAGATACAGCAACTGACAGATAAATCATCTCCCTTTCAGCTGTGGAAGCCCAGGTACGCAAGCAAATGAAGTTGCCCAAACTCAGGAACCACTTGGCTGAGAGATGCGATTATTTCATACACCCTTGTGCAGAGATCCTCCTTGGATCAGCCCGCATGTCATTTCTGCTACAGGAGTAATGATATGCTGCTTTATGCTAAGGAGCATCTTCTCGATACCAAAGCCTCTGCACCGAGTGAGGCCCCCTGCCCTGCAACGCTTCCAGCTGCCGCACTGGCCCGGCAAAATGCGGGCAGTGTTTAATACAACCGCACTTGAAGATTATTTCCCTGGTGTTTATCTGAGTGTTAGACACATGCTCGCACACAGGAAGATAGTTACTGTGTTGCTCTCTGATTTCCCATGAAGCTTCCGTGGTCTCACGCACCGACCCCCGCCCCGGCCCCCCGCCGAGGCAGGGCAGGGCTCAGCCCAGCCCTAACTAGCCCCGTTCCCGATCAGCCCAAGTCCTCCCGAGTGCCCCCAATCCCTGCCCTGGCCGTCGCGGGCGGACCCGCGCCGCGTGTTCCCGACCAGCCCCGAGCAGCTCTCGGGTCAGACGGCGGCAGCACAGCGGCAGAGCCCGTAATCGCCGACCTCCGCAAGCGAGCCGGGCTCCGCTGGGGCAGCGGCGACGCGGGGCCGAGAGGACACGGGACCGCTGCCCGCAGCACCGGCGGGCGCACGTCGGACCCGGGCCCTGCCGCCCAGGCCCAGGGGGAAGCAACGGAGAGCTCCGTGAGGCTGCCGGAGAGCCGGGCTCGCTTCCAGCGCTGCCCGGGCGACCGCGGCCAGCCGCGCCGTCGGGCCGGCGAGAGTTGCCGTCGGGCCGCCGCCTCGGGGGCGGTGCCGCGTCCCCGCCGCCCCCCCAGGCA